>CM019751.1:17902852-18502852 GCA_009761775.1 Ficus carica
TCTAAATTTGATCATCAAAGACACCCCTGAATTCGTAAAGAACTTTACAAAGTAAGAATCAAAACAGAAAATGCTTAAAATAATTCACAAGTCTAGTTCCAACTAGTGTTTTATCATTTACAACTTTTAAAAATAACGTCCAACGTCACTCCTCCATCTAAATTATGAAATGCTTTGTCCAGTGGCATTACATAAACAATACAATGCTTTTTTTTTTTTTTTTTTTTTTTTTCAATCTCATTTTGGCTTTTTCTTAATGCCAAGACAAAGATATCAGGCTGCTTTACCTTTTTTTTCTACTTTATCTTTATCTTCTTTTCTTTCTTCTCTTCTTTTTTTTTTTTTTTTTTTTTTGTTCTTAAATTTTAATTTTAACTTTCATTTTTGCCCTCTGTCCTTTTCACTTTTTGAGTCTTCGTAGTCACTTCTTTCGGTTAGTACTCATCAGTATCAACTTTGAAAATACCCTGTTTTTGCTTCTTTTGGCCATTCATCAGTCTTTAACTTTCCCAATTACAGCAGATTCTGTATCCCCTTTTGGCACTGTACCTAGACTTGTTTTGAAACGGCAAAATAATCCTTTTAGGGACAAAATGTTAAAAAATTAAATAGACCAAATCACCATGAATTTGACACGTGTAAATTAAATCATATAAAATCTTTTCTTAATTACTCTTCAAAAACAAATCATACGTGTAAATTAAATCATATAAAATACTTTTCTTAATTATTCTTCAATAACAAATCATATCATATGTACACGTAATTACGAGTCTCCAATGACATTTCCAATTTTAACGTTTGTTAACCAAAAATGACTAGTTTGTTAACCAAAAATGACTATTTTGTATCGATTGGGCAACTTTGTGAAAAAAATTAAAGACCAACAGGCAATTTACACTTTGTCATGACAAACATGTACAGAGGAGGATTAGAAACCTCCCTCCCAACTCATACAAACAAAAGTAGAGTTATATATATATATATATATATATATGTATTTTATTTAACAAATTACACTTGTGGCTGATTGCAAATCTGACTGTTGATATCAGAAAGTAACAGTAACTAGAAAAGCCATTTTTATTTGATAGTACGTACTCCAACACAAACACATGATCTGAGAGCACAAAACAAGAGCTACTTATTGGCAGTTTGAGTTTCCTTTGGAGGCTTCACAATTAGGATTGGACATTTTGCGTGGTGTGCACAGTAGTCGCTCACACTTCCTAGCAATGCTCTGCTCTCCACCAATCCCATAAAAAAAAAAAAAACTCATATCATTCTCAAATCATACTAATTGACTACCACAAGATTAGCCCTTAATTTTGTTTTCTCTATTCGTAAGAACTGTGTATTTTTGGTCATTAGATTTAAAATTTTCACTGTCTATTCATCATTAGAAACAAATTTGTGTAGTGTATTACAAAATTTTCGAGATAAATACATATAAATTATGCTGTTGAGGATCAAAACTATAATTCTTTTCGTTGGTTAAAAGGAAGACATCCTACCGCTAAAATTCCCTTTTTTTCGGCTAAGAAACTCGAGGAAAAAGAGTGAGGGATGCATTTCATATTTCGTTTTAATATTTTCGTAACTAAATGAGGTTTAAAAACGGTCTTACTGTTTGAAACTTTTTCTGCTTTCAACTCCCAAGTGGAAAATTGAGCTCATATCACCTTAATAACCGAAAAATGATAAAATTCTAAACTTTTGAGATGTATTGGTTTTGTATCTGACATCTCTATAGGGTTAGTCTTACATCCGGTATCGAATAATATCTGACAATGTGAACTTAAGTGAACTTCAGTTATTAGATATATGAATAGGAGATGTAAAATAAGGGGAATTCACATTCATTTTAACTACATTTCCTTCTGCATGAATTCACATTTCTAATAACTGAAATTCTTATTTACAGTAACTGAAGTTCACATTACCGGATATCATCAGGTACCAGATATAAGACTTGATGTATCTTTATATAGCATGTCATTTACATATATTGGCAAGGTGCTTGTGATTGAATTTGAGTAATTAGGAGCACTAGTCAAGTTAATAATAATGAAAAAAAGAAGGAATAAATAATAATTAAGAGAATTACCTCTTGATGGTACCAAGGCCACGGCTACCGACCACGAGGAGATCCACATGCATATGCTCCGTAGCCTGACAAATCTTGTCCTTTGGATCTCCCTCCAGTATCAGTGTTTCTGCTTTTATATTCTGCAACCATATATACATGATATTCTTATAATAATTGTGTATATATATATATATATTGAATTATTAATTCCATTAACTTGAGAGAATATATATATATATATATATAAATCAAGTTATACCGGCTTCTCTTTGCACATCTGTAAGGCACGAGACATAAAGGCTGAAGAATTCGCTTCCTGAGCTTTCCTCACTGATTCCACCACTGAAGTTGGTCGCATATACAGCTGCTACGTATACCCAAACCAACCCCATCCCCCCCCCCCCCCCCCCCCCCCCCCCCCCCCCCCCCCCCCCCCCCCCCCCCCCCCCCCCCCCCCCCCCCCCCCCCCCCCCCCCCCCCCCCCCCCCCCCCCCCCCCCCCCCCCCCCCCCCCCCAAAAAAAAAAAAAAATTTTTCTTTTGTTAGATATGTTCATTCTCTCATTTTCCAAAAATTATACGGTATATATACACTGCCGGTATAAGACTTCGAAAATCGGAGCCATATAATTTTACATACGGTCAATGATTTTGATCGGTTCTAATATTAACTCATCCACACATCCACACGAAACTAAAGGTGAATTCCAAAAAATAAAAAAAAATTAGTACGTTAAAAAAAATTATAGACAACTACTTAAGATTTTTAAATATGCATACACAACATATCTTATGGATCACTATAGTTTTTTTTTAATTGCTGATCGGCATAGAAAAGTGCCTATAAACTTCATGTTTGAAACAGAAAGGATTTCAAAATGAAAAAATGAATTCATATTTTAATTTAGATTTGTTTCTGTTTTATATGATATTACTGGTTCCAATTTTTTATATTTTTATTTTTAGTTTATTTATTTTAATAAATTTGAGTGGAGATTTTTTTCTCCTCCCCATTTATAATAAGAAAAATATCTTATACATTGATCATCTATTCAATTGAACTTCTTATCATGCCCTATCAACATGAATTGCTTCTAATTAACTCCTTAAGTATTATATAAAACTGCCCTAATCACATAGTTATAAACTATTAAAAATCTAGTTATATTATATGTGTGCATATGATAGCTAAAATATCAGTGCATGCTTAGCCCATTTTAGGAGACATCTGAAGATGGTATTTTAAAAATTGGGTTGAAAATGTGTATTTGCAAAAAAAAACTTTTAAAAATATGCAAAATAAATCTTATCTTGTTCATTTCGTCATTATGAGCAACATAAAAATCATCTCATTTCGAATCGAATTAAGAAAGTTATGAGAAAAAATTTAATATATAATTGGAATTTTAAAATCCAGATGGTAAATACCATCTTGAATTCGGCCCCAAACGGACCCTTAATATTAGCTAGGCGATGGAGCGGTATAATACAAACCGGTTCCACCTGGTCCGGCGGGGAAACCATAGTACTGGAAAGGCTGCTGAACATGCACCAACACCACCATGTCTGCCACTTCCGGGCTCCCTTCCTCCGTCTTCTCCGCCACCACCGCCGCCGCTGCCACCACCGGAGCCGGCGTGACAAGCACGTGGTCTAGGGTCCACTTGAGAGCGTAGAAGCTCCAGTCGCTCTCGTCTATCGCCACCCATCACCCTCATCTTCCTCTGATCTGCACCATCCATATTGATGATTATTATTATTGTCAATATTAATGATATGGTTGGAATATATATATATATATATATATATTTATATGTTTGTATATATGTAAACACACCTGGAAAGTGAAAGGGGTTACGCGTGGGAATTATGCATGCATTGTTGATGATATGTTGAGAAGAGAGGACTTGTACGTGGCGACCATGCACATAGAAATTTCACAATTCCACATGCAAAACAATAAATAAATAAAAAGCAAATTTGTTCACCACCTTCTATGCATAGCATACGCATTTGTCGTATATACAAAATTAACAATGGCTATCACATCGACTCTATTCCTTATCCGTTGGTTTCAACTACAGTCTTAAAGGGATGACTGTTCCACATATGTAGTAGTCCACTCTTAAAACCCTCAATCGAGAAAAGTTACTTAGATCATTATTATAATCTCGATCTTGAATTACTAATTCTCAGAATTCTTGATTTATTGTATCTCAACCTCGATCTTCATCGAGGGCTAATTTATTTATTTATTTATTTTACCATCGATCCCTATCAAGATTTAACTTCGATCTCGATCCATAATAAGTTTGAGTTGGACCTCAACGTTTGACTTACCTCTTGATATTGACTGGTTATTCCTAATGATACATGCTAATGGAGGCTTTCCAATTGGCCTTTACTTTGTTGGTTTTTGAATACTTTGTTGTTGTTCCATCATATGTTGGACCAACTTCAATAAAGGTATTTGAACATGAGTACGGGTATGATTTACTCGTTAATTTGACAAAGTTAAGGAGCTAACCAGCTAGCTTATGAGTTTAATTTTGATTCCTAAGACTATGACTAATCTTTTGCACTCCCTTTAGCAAGACCAAAAAAAAAAAAAAAGAAGAAAGAAAAGAAAAGAAGAAGATCTCTTGCTTCTCATTTCATTAACTTTAGTGGGTTTTTGAGTTAATTAATTTTTCGGATAACTATCATGTAAACTTTGGAATATGTACATAAATCAAGCGAATGTTAACCTAGTTGATAAGGATAAAGTGAGTTAGAGAGATTTCCTTAAAAAAGAATAACTAATATGTGATTATATGTTACTTTATGATTATGGTGCTCGTATATATAAAAGAAAAAAGAAAAAGAAAAAGACACAAACAAACAGAAACAAAAAGAAAAGAAAAAAGTTTGTGGTGCTAATAGAACTTTTTTCTTTCTTTTGAAATAGTGAGAACTTCAACAAGATGGCTATTATTTAAGATTTCAGCTCTTGTGTTTTCATGCTTCGGTGTTTTTTATGTTCTTCTAAAATATTTTGATATGTAAATTATAATATCATGTCAATTAAAAAATGTAAGTTTTATCAATTAAAGACCGTATTAATTAATTAATTTGGCATGATCTATACATACTTATAGAAAGAAGAATAAAAAAATTAATGTGCATATCTTTTTCATCCAAAACAGTGGTTTGGATGAAAAATTTCTATTTTCTTTTGGTCCTTCAATTTTCTTTTTTTTTCTTTTGGCCTTTTTTTTTTTAATTTTATTTTATTTAGTCCTTTTTTTAGCTCTTCTTTTTCTTTTTTCTTCCTTTGGGCCTTTAGTTTTTTATTTTTTTTCATTTTAGTTCTTTTTTTTTGGTGTATTAGTCTTTTTTTATATAATATTTAGTCCTCTTATCTTTTTAGTATTTTTTCATGTTTTTTTAATTTTAATTTCAAGTATTTCATATTTTTATTCTTAGTGTATTACTTTGCACTTTCACTTTCATTCTTTCATGTTTTATTTATTTTATTTTCAGGTACTTATTTTTTTTTTTTAGCTCTAAGTGTATTGCTTTGCACTTTCACTTTCATTCAAAACGATGTGTTTTAGACGAAAAACTTTTTATTTTCTTTTTAGTCTTTCAATTTTATTAATTTTTTTTCCCTTTTGGCCTTTTTTTATTTTTATTTTTTATTTTAGTCCTTCTTCTGTCATAGTCAAAATTATTATTATTATTAATTATTTTTACATTTTAATCTTTTTATCTTTTGATTTTTTTTTCATGCTTTTTTTTTAATAAAAATTTCAGGTACTTCATTGTTTTTTTAGTTCTATTTTTTAACTTATGAATTTAATTTCTCTCTACTCAGATTAATTCTCTTAATATGTCTAATATGTACGTGACACATGCTTTACACTAGTACTATTAAAAAGATTCAAAAAGAAACGTATAAGCTAAATTCATAAATAAACTCCAAGTAACTTTTTTGCACAATTATTTTTTCTTACTATCATTGATTGCACAAATGAAAATTTATGAGTCTTTCCTTCAGAAAAAGAGATCATATTAAAAAAAAAAATGAAAAGAAAGATGACATGAACAATTTAGATGGTGGATTTATGAACCTTAGAAATTCTATTCAATGGTTCTTTATAATTTCCCTTATAACAAAATATATTACGATTTTATCTTTTATTTGTCTTCCTAAATTTTTTTATTCAGATCATTTAAAATGTAAGCCTTATTTTAATCCTTACAGATTTTTTATATGTTCATCCGTATGCACCCTTGATAATTTACATAAATGTCTCATTTAGAGCTCCCACTCCAATCTCTGTTTTTGAGGTTGGTTTCCCTAAACTCCCACTCCAATTACAATCTACGTCTCTCTCTCTCTCTCTATTTCCATTTCCATAAAATTTAAACTTTTAAAAGTCCATAACTTTCTCTTTTCAAGTCGAAATGAGACGATATTTTTTGCTAAACGCTCCCAATAACAAAAAAACAAAACAAAACAGATTACTATTACCCATCAAAATATACATTCAGGTTTTTACTTTATACAAATATCAACATTAATTTTCAATTCACATTTTATCCAAACACACTAACTGTCTATCCAAAACTCCGACTCCAACCTCTCAAGTCCAAATGGGCCCAAAATCTAGATCCATGGGCTGTTCCCTAACACACGGCCCAATCCCAGTTAATGTCTCTGAAGCCCAACTCCTGGCCCGAAGACAGACTCCTTCGATGAAACTACACTAAGTCGTCTGCTTAAAAAAATTATTTATTTATTTATTTATTACTACTTTTGTTAAGAAAATAATTAATTATTATTGACAATTAAGGAAAAAATTGAAAAACAAATTATTTTAAAGGCAGTACTAGGTGAGGAAAATCGGAAGCAACTACATTGAAACGTGACCTCCCACAGCCCCCCCGCCACGTCATCCGCTTACATATTCATTCCACGTGGCTTTTTCTAACTGGTCGTCTCCTACGCGCGATATCGCATAGCATCGGAGAAGAATTTCACCTATTTTCCACTATTCCCGTTTTGCCCCCACACTTTTCCCATTTCCCAAATATACCCCTCCGACCAATTTCTCTCCTCTCTCTCTCTCTTCTCCTCTCTCTCCTCCCGAACTCGAGAAGTAAAAATCTGAGAGGCTTTTTTCCCTCTTCGGGAGTGTTGCTGTACCTCCGCCGCCCTTTCTATCTCCTATCTTTCTCTCCTCTCTCGTTCTCTCTCTAGAATATTCATCGCCTTCGCGCCTCAGATTCGTCGATCGGAGGAACCAATCTCTCTCCATCATCAATGACACTGATGACTCCTCCTCCGTCGTTGGATGTAAATACCGATACTTCTCCATATTCATCCTTGTCTCTCTATTTTTTCCCGAGAAAATTTCGGTGTTGTGAATTTGTGTTTGGTTCGAGTTTTTTCCGGTTTTCGTTTCGCCGATTCTTGATCGCCTCTTGGGGTTGAGGATTTCGAATTTGGGCTGAAAAATTTTGAATAGTTCGGGCGGAAGCTTTGGGGTTTTGGATTTCTAGGGTTTTTTATTTTGGTTGGGGAAGATTGGATTAGGTTTTGGTCGATCCCAATTCCCAGCTCTGATTTTCGCCTGTTTGTTTGCAGCAACAAGAGGACGAGGAGATGCTCGTGCCGCATTCGGATTTGGTCGAGGTCCTCAGCCAATGGAAGGTTCATTCTATGATTTTTTTTTTCTTTTTTAATTTCAATTGAATCTCTTTTTCACTGTTTGAATTCGATGAATTTGCGAACTGGGCGAGGTTTTGAAGGTTTGCAAAGTTACCTAATTGATCTGGGAAAATTTGGTATTTCTACGAGTTTGATTTTGCAGCGAAGTAAGAGTTTAGTCAGATTGTGATCGGGTGGGATGTTAGGGTTTTTGATTTTTGTAGTATTGTGAACCGAATTGTTTCTTGATTTGATGTTAGTTGCTGCTCAAGTGGAGCCCGCTAGTACGGGTCGAGAATCAAACGGTGGAGAATCAGCAAGTGGAGGATCCTCCGACAATGAAATTTACTTGGACAATTGAGAACTTTCTAGGCTGAACACAAAGAAGCACTACTCTGACGTTTTCGTCGTTGGCGGTTATAAGTGGTACTTTTCAGTTTTATCCATGATGTATAGCAAATTGGGCTTTACCTGTATTTTTGGTGATCGGAATTTTGACTTGCCTTGGGGCGGTTTTGTTCAGGAGAATACTAATTTTTCCCAAGGGCAATAATGTGGACTACCTGTCGATGTATTTGGATGTGGCAGATTCAGGAACTTTGCCATATGGATGGAGTAGATATGCCCAATTCAGCTTGGGTGTGGTTAATCAGATTCATAACAAGTTTTCTATTAGAAGGGTATATTCTCACTGCCCTTACTACCTTATCATGTTAAGAGTTGCGTCTTTTGTTCTTTAGTCATTTTTTACCGGATTTTCCAAGTGTATTTATGCACTTGAACATCATCGATTCTCATAACTTGCTCTTGTTTCGATCTGTTTAATGCTGTTCAGAAGTGTCTGTGTAGATTTAATTTGCTCACATTTCCCTAAACTGGAAATTATTTTTCTTTACCCTTTTGCTTATCCTTGTTGTTTGAGATGCATGATTTAAATTTGTTATTATTTTTTTTTTCTTTTTCAAAACCTGATAACATTTCTCGTTCACAGAAATTTGAATTTGTTGATCCAGCTGATCCTGATTTGTGCTGACTTGAGTATGTTTGGTGTTACAAAGATCATTATGTCATACAGTAATGGGCTTCCTTGCCAATTATTTTTTATTCGTTATGATTATTAATAAGCGTAATGTTAATATTTATGGGTTTTACCTCTTCCCTGATTTTGTAGACACACAGCATCAGTTTAATGCAAGAGAAAGTGACTGGGGTTTCACATCGTTCATGCCTCTAAGTGAACTTTATGACCCTTCCAGAGGATATCTAGCGAATGACACATGTGTGATTGAAGCTGAGGTGGCTGTCCGTAAGGTTCTTGATTACTGGTCCTACGACTCGAAGAAGGAAACTGGTTATGTTGGGCTCAAGAATCAGGGTGCTACCTGTTACATGAATTCTCTGCTGCAGACACTTTACCATATTCCTTATTTCAGAAAGGTCAGCAGCTCTTTTGGGTTTCATTTTTCATCTTATACTCACAGGGAAGCTCTGTGTTTCTAGCTCATACGAATATCCTAATTTTGGGCTATATTCATCAGGCTGTGTACCATATGCCCACAACTGAAAATGACATGCCTTCAGGAAGTATCCCATTGGCGCTACAGAGTTTGTTCTATAAACTTCAATACAATGACAGCAGTGTTGCAACTAAAGAGTTAACCAAGTCTTTTGGTTGGGATACATATGATTCTTTTATGCAACACGATGTGCAAGAACTCAATAGAGTGCTGTGTGAAAAGCTTGAAGACAAGATGAAGGTAGAGGAGGTTTTCTGTTTTGGGCGTTTAGTGTATATCTTGTTCCGATTATTGTTTTCATTTGATTATTTTACTGTTGGTCTAGGGAACTGTTGTGGAGGGAACAATACAACAGTTGTTTGAGGGACATCACATGAATTACATTGAATGCATCAATGTGGAGTACAAATCTACAAGAAAGGAATCATTTTATGGTATTCTTCTTTTGACGCAAGTTTCAGTTGTTAAAGAGGTTAGAACTGATACCAATGATGCAGTTTATAATTACTTGGCAGACCTCCAACTTGACGTAAAAGGCTGCCGGGATGTTTATGCCTCTTTTGACAAGTATGTGGAAAGTTGAACGTCTTGAAGGTGATAATAAGTACCATGCTGAAGAACATGGTTTGCAGGTTAGCTACCGTATTCAACCTGAAAGAGATGAGAGAATAATATTTGTAATCTTTTAAATTCTGAACATCTTTTGGGTATGTACAGCAAATTTGCTGCATACTTGGTTGGACCTCTGAAGTTTATTAATTCTTTGTTGTTCTGCTTCTGAGCCCTTCGCTGAAATGGTGCTCAATTTGAAGGCTTTAAATCTGAAAGACAGCCCAACCTACATCCTAATTGAGCTTGCGTTGCTTTCAGCATTTTTATTTCATCTCATTTGATGCTGCCTTCCACGAAGTTTAGATAACATGCAAAAACTAATATTTTAAACCTCATATTTAATGGTCAGATAAAAGAATATATTTTAAAGATTCTTCAGCAAATATTGAAAGTTTTTAATTTATGTATTTTTTTATTTTTGGGTTTCAGGATGCTAAGAAAGGTGTTTTGTTTATTGACTTCCCACCAGTCCTTCAGCTTCAGTTAAAGCGGTTTCGAATATGATTTCATTGCGGGACACAATGGTCAAGGTTTGTTGGTTGGCAATTTGCCATTTTGTGTATCTTTTTTTATTTGTCTGACGAGCTTCCTTTGTTCTGAGTTCTTCTATCCGCTCTAAAATTATTGCTAACATGTATATCCTTTTAGGCATTTTCCTTTTATTTATATATTTCCGTCTCTTTGCTTTGTGATTGATCTTATTCTTCCCTGGGCATGGTTATGGAATGGGTATTTTCTCTCCTCTTCTTTGTGGACTCAATTACCCTGTAACTTTAATGCAACTTTTTGTTCCTTGCTGTTTTTAAACAATTGGGTTATTGAACCAAGTTTTTATGCACTATATTTTATAATTTTCCTGATTTTAGGAGTTGATCTTGTTAAAATGTTGATTTATGTACTTTACAATTTCATACCTGAAGATTTTGTAGGGAAATTAACACTAGCATTTGGTATTTATTCTATTTGAATTATATCTCTTTCGTTATAGCATCCATTTTGTATTAACCATATTGTTTTTGTTCCCCTTGTAGATAAACGATCGGTATGAGTTTCCTCTTCAGCTTGATCTCGACAGAGAGAATGGAAAATATCTATCACCTGAAGCAGATAGAAGTGTCCGCAACCTTTATACGCTTCATAGGTATGCCTGCCAAACCTTACATGAAATGTGCTGAGAATTTTCTGGTCTTCATTTAGTTCACCATTTTTCTTTGTATATTTCCAGTATTGTGTATTGAACTTTATACACTAGCTCGAGTCTGCATTTGTCATATACACTTGCAGTTCTTTTGTTCTGAACTTGGGCTAAAGTGGGCATGTGCATGAGCGTTTTTTTCTTTTTTTTTTTTTTTGTTGAAACATAACTTCAGAGGAAATTTCCTGTATATCCTTCGTACTCTACTAGATACGTGATTGTGATGCCATAACTAGATTTGGCAATTATAAAAAAATTTCTAGATAGCATTAGCACCAATCAAGGTTTGAAGGTATGATCAATGTGCAAGCAAGTTTCTGCTGGTTCTAGGAGTGGAGTTTGTGAGAGAATAGTTAGAGCACCTAAAAAAAATAGGAATGCTGTCCACCACAGGATCTTAAATATCTGTAATATTATGTTTCTTCGTGATATTCGAGGAGCCTATAATCATGGTTCTCTTGTGCTGTTGATTTTAAGCATGTTTGCATTGTATATTGGGAGGACGGTTTCTTCTCTCCCTTTTTTTTTTTTTTTTTTGGTTATAGTATTGCTGGGCCCTAATGGAAGAAATTAAAGACTTCTACTCTTATATGCCTTTGCATCTGCTGGTTTAACATTTTAAAGTTTCTTCTGATGTAGATTTGTACTGTATATTTTTTATTTTTTTATATCCTTACGACATTGCTTTTACAGTGTCTTGGTGCATAGTGGTGGCGTCCATGGTGGACATTACTATGCTTTTATCAGGCCGACCCTCTCTGAACAATGGTATGCATCTGTGATATTGATTCTCCTTTGTGCATTTGTTTGAATTTTCACTCTCAAACACAAACACATATTTATACTTGAGAGCAAGTTATGTATAATACATAGGAATGACTTCTTTTTTTTTTTTTTTTTTTTTTTTGTGGGGGGGTAAATTAGGTACAAATTTGATGATGAACGTGTGACAAAAGAGGATGTGAAAAGGGCACTAGAAGAGCAGTATGGTGGTGAGGAGGAGGTAAATACCTTTTTAGATTGCTTCATATTGCTACACTTTATCTTAATTTTTATCCTGGATTTATTCATATAACTAATAGAACTGCTTTTACTGTGTTCGACAGTTGCCGCAGACCAATCCTGGCTTTAATAATACACCTTTCAAATTCACAAAATACTCGAATGCGTACATGCTTGTGTATATAAGGGAAAGTGACAAGGACAAAATTATTTGCAATGTTGACGAAAAAGACATTGCTGAGCACTTGAGGGTAATTTCATGTGTTTACTTGTAGTTGATTTTGTTTCCGCTGTTAGTTTTATCTGTGGCCAAGCATGGTATGGAGTCAGATTGACATGCATTTCATTTCAGATAAGATTGAAGAAAGAACAAGAGGAGAAAGAGGACAAAAAAAGATATAAAGCACAAGCCCACCTTTTCACTATCATAAAGGTATATGGTTTTGCCTTTTCCCTATTCGGTGGTTTTTGCTTTACATTTACTACTTGGGATTTGCTCCATTGATGGCTGAGTCAATTTACTGATGCATTTAGGTCGCACGAGATGAGGACCTTGGTGAACAGATTGGAAAGGATATATATTTTGACCTTGTAGATCATGACAAAGTTCGCAGTTTCCGTATACAGAAACAGACAACATTTACTGTTTTCAAGGTACCATTTATGCTTCTGGTGTTCTAGATGCTTTATACTATTTACGAAAACATGGCTAGTATGTTTGTATGTTAAGTGACGTTTACCCATAACATTCACATTTTGTGCCATGTCAACTTAAGCTGAATGGTTTCTGGGTTTGCACATAGTTTGTTGGGTTTTTGTTTTTCCAGTTGGTATCTTCACTTTGAAATTCACATATGCAGTGGTTATTTATTATTCAGATGTTCTCAACTCCGAAGCAATTATTCTAATTACCTTTTCAACCAGAGAAGCCTTTCTGATTCTCTGTTTTGTCTTAGTTTTGAGTGATTCTTGTTTTTGGGATAGAAAAGCTTGGAGAGGGTATTTTCAAGTTGCTTTTAGTTTTCAATAATCTACCTTCAAAAATTTGCAAATTAGTCCACTCTAAGTAAAATAATTGTTTGTTAAGATTTAGTTCTTTCTAACTTGCATTGTTAATTCTGAATATTGCACTAGCATTAACAACTTCTCGTTTACCCACTCACTTCCTCTTCTTCCTTGTGATCAAGAATCTATTTATGATCAGGTATTTGTTTTGGTTCACAGGAGGAGGTCGCAAAAGAGTTTGGAATACCTGTGCAATTTCAACGGTTTTGGATTTGGGCAAAACGGCAAAATCATACATACCGCCCAAATAGGCCTTTGACACCGCAGGAGGAAACACAATCAGTAATTTCATATTTGCTTCTTTCAGTGCCATTTTTGCCATCTTAATGAACACCTACTGGTGTTTTGAATTGCATGACTGAAGTGCAATACAGGGCTTTTGTAGGTTGATGACAACTTTATGCCTTTTGCAGGTTGGACAGTTGAGAGAGGTCTCAAATAAAACTCATAATGCAGAGCTAAAACTGTTTTTGGAAGTAGAGCTTGGGCTGGTAATGTTTGTTTTCATTTGTGAGTTTGAGGCTTCTTTATCACAGCACGTATTTCCGGAAAAAAAAAAATAATAATAATAGCTATTAATTGCATCGTGCTTCAGGATTTACATCCTATTTCTCCACCTGACAAAACAAAGGAAGACATTCTACTATTTTTCAAGCTTTATGATCCGGAGAGAAAAAGGAGCTACGGTACTGAGAACACCTTCATGTCCTTTCGCATATTTTATCGGTTTCTTTTCTGACTCAAAGTCTTTCACATTGCAGATATGTTGGTAGGCTTTTTGTGAAGAGTTCCAGTAAGCCGATAGAAATTTTGGGAAAACTTGATCAAATGGCTGGCTTGCTTCTGATGAAGAAATTGAACTTTATGAGGTTTGTTTCCCATCAAACCCTCGTGCTGTGTCGTATCTCCCATTTGGTTGACACAGTCACATCTACTTTCCTTACATTTTCCAATACTAATTCTAGTCAATATCTAATATCTGTTGTTGTGATACCTTCAGGAAATAAAAATTTGATCCTTGTGTTCATGTGTGAACCACCTTGATAAGAGGGCCTCTTTCGGTTGCGTCAGGTAACTAATGCGTCCTGCTGCTATATGCATGTACATATACATGTATACTACATTCTTTGACTAGTTTAGTTTGACGTAGAGAAATTCACCGGCTTGGTGTATTTGTTTTCAGATTGAAGATGGGGACATTATTTGCTCCAGAAAGCGCTCCAACTGAAACTGAAGGAAGCATGCAAATACCCAGATGTCCCTTCATATTTGGAAATATGTTACACAATCGACAGGTATCATCTGATATGAATTTTGTTTAATTACCAAAGGAGAATAAATTCAAATTTATGTTATTCTGGGTTAATAGTTGCTGAGCCATGGTCTGTCTTATTATTATGTAAGGTTTTACAATTGGGTCCTGTCATACTGCGTTTGACTGTTTGTAGTCCGTGGACTTGGAGCGTACATATATTCATGCATTAACTAATTAATTAAAGACATAGCATGGTATTTCACAGCCTTTTACTTGGAATTTCTTTTTGGTTCCAGGTTATCTATCGATTCTTTGTACAACCTCGAGTATAATTATTTTCCGTGATTTGATGCTTTGTAGATTGTTCACTTTCGAGTATTGGAGAGACCAAAGGAGGATGATTTTTGTTTGGAGTTGTAAGTTACTTATTTAAATACATTTTCTCATTAGACGAGAATTCATTTTGGTGGTTCTAAATGATTTCACCTTTTACTTTAGGTCAAAATACACAGTTATGATGAAGTAGTGGAGAGAGTGCTCGCAGAATTGCTTGGATGATCCATCTAAAATCAGGCTCACTGCTCACAACTGTTATTCTCAGCAACCTAAACCCCAACCTATTAATATCGAGGAGTAGACCATTTATCAGATATGCTCGTCCATTACAATCAAGTATGCAGATCTTGGAGTGGACCTTTCTCGGCTAATTTTCATACTCCTATTAACGATGGCTTGGAATATTAAATTTCGATCTTTTGACAGACCTCTGACATCTTATACTATGAAGTTTTGGACATCCCCCTGCCAGAATTACAGGGTTTAAAGAACCTGAAAGTTGCTTTTCATCACGCAACAAAAGATGAGGTCCGTGTAAAGTCTGGCCGTTTGATAATTGATATCAACCATGTTAGGTGTTTCCAAGCTCATCAGTAATCTTGTTTAAGTTGTCTGTAGGTGGTGATTTCACAACATCAGATTGCCAAACAGAGCACGTTGGAGATGTGATCAATGTACTTAAAACGAAGGTAACATTTTCTTCGTATTCTGCTATTATGTCATGGTTTACGCTAGTTAATAAAAAAACAGAAAAAAGGTTGTCCATTGAAGCTAATCGGTATATGGTAATTCTGTAAACAGGTCGAGTTGTCTCATCCAGATGCAGAACTCAGGACTACTTGAGGTTTCTATCACAAGATCTACAGGTATTAGCATAATGTTGGAATTAGATTCTTTAAATATGCAGGTACATGGTCTCCAGAGGAAATATCCTGTACCTTGCCCTCTAGGATGCTAATAATTTACAATGATGCTTTTTACATGTTCGTCATATAAACCAAGGATACAGCATTCCCCAAGTTTATTAGCATAATTTCTCCATTTGATTTGCAGATTTTCCACACAGTGAAAAGATCGAGAATATAAATGATCAGTACTGGACTTTGCGAGCAGAGGAGGCAAGTCTTCTTCTCTTTTTCTACCTGGTTTCTGTATGTTCAGATTGAATAATTCAGCGCACTTCCCTACCTTTTTTTATTTGGCATTACTTAAAATTTTGTTTTTAGCTTTGATTCTTTGTTAGCTTTACTCTTATTCCTGAAATTTTTGTTTAAATTTGTGTGGTTTGAGAAATATGGATAATCTTGTTTTTTATATCAATTTTGTCTAAACTATTATGGAAACATTGATTGCAGTAATGGTGAATTGGCATCTCTACTTATGGATTCTTTTTTTTTTTTTTTTTTTTTTTTTTGGTGCTTAATTGAATTTGTATTAACACCTTGATTTGTAGCCTGATTTTTCTTCTATATGAGTTTCAGATTCCAGAGAGAAGAGAAAACCTGGGTCAACATGATCGCTTGATTCATGTATACCATTTCACGAAGGAAACGACACAGAACCAAATGGTACCAAATTCAATTCAATGATTTAATTATTTTTTTTTAACTATTCAATTGTCGCTTTAATTGAATAGTGTAAAAAAAAAAAAATTGCTGCTTTAGTTGCATAGTTCTATTTCTTTTGTACACCAAAAAATGTCACAAGAGCGTACTTGTGTGATTCTTATGTTTTCTTAATTGTATCTTTCTACATTTGAACAGCAAGTGCAAAACTTCGGAGAAACCTTCTTCTTGGTGATCCATGGAAGGTGAGACTTTAGCCGAAGTTAAAGTGCGTATACAGAAGAAGTTAACAGGTTCCAGACGATGAGTTTGCCAAGGTACCTTCATTTGTAGTAAAACTTCATTAATCTGAATACAGTTAACTGTTAAATTTTGTTGTTCGTCTCTCTTTTCCTCATCTACTTTTTTCTGTTATGCAGTGGAAGTTTGCATTCTTATCACTGGGACGTCCAGAGTACTTGCAGGACACTGACATCGTTTCTAGTCGTTTTCAGGTCTATATATTTTTTTAATTTAATAAAATAATTACCTAAAAATCGTATTTACTTTGTAAAAGAGATGTTGATGTTGTTTCTGTTACCTGTTCTAAAATATATATATATATATATATTAAAAAAATTAAAAAATGTTTTACTGATTTACAGAGAAGAGATGTTTACGGTGCTTGGGAACAGTACCTCGGTTTGGAGCACTCTGATAATGCTCCCAAGAGGGCTTATGCAGTAAATCAGGTTATTCTCAACTGGTCGGAACATCCAATTTTCAAGTCATTGTCCATTTTGTATCATTCTTCTAAATGCAGAATAAAATAATACCTTTTGCTTCAAACTATGCAGAACCGTCACACATTTGAGAAGCCTGTAAAAATTTATAACTAAGTCCACAGCTGATGACGACCTACTTGGCTCGTTGGCTTGTACGGAGCAGCAGTCGTCGTGGCAACGAAAAAGAGAATTCAAATGTGGAAAGGAAAATTGGAAATGGCAAAGGAATGAGATCACTGAACAGAGCGCATTCAAAGGGAGATCACGAGGCATCACTATATTAGGCGATTTGGCTAGGTATTCAATTGTTGGCTTGTAGGTTGATTTTTCTCTCCCCTGGCTTTTGATGCTTGTGGAAGGATAAAAATTGGGGAAGGAGAGCATCTCTCCTGGATATGTATCCCTATTATTGTTGTTGTTGTTGATGCTACTCCCAACTCGAGTTCCCGTCTATTGTCTATTCTTTTTTCTTTTTTCTTTTTTTTAATATAATTTTCCTTCCATATAAAGACACCTCCTTGCTTTAAGAGGTTGGTGCCTCTACAAAAATATATACAGCTCCATTGTAATCTAGCACAGTACATAAGGAGATTTTGAGGGGATGTATATCTGGGTATAGTCGGCTACATTTAGAACGGCCTTTTTTTTTTTTTTTTTTTTTTTTTATTTTTTGCCCCCTCTCTCTCTTTTCTATTTCTTCCTTAGTTTAGTTATAATCTTCTCAAAAAGGAAGCAACCAAAAAAAAAAATGATACACTTGGTCCTCTGGGAATGTGTAAAATGGTTGATTCTCTTGACCACTCTTGGGCTTTAGAATTTGTGTAGGAAAGAAATGTACTGTTTTGCATTTTGGATGGTTTGTAACTTTTGTATTGTACAGCCTTTTGCTTCATTTTTAGTGCTGATTCTCTTCGTACGAAAGTTTCCTGTGTTTGTTGTTTAGCCTTTTTGCTAAGCGTAATAATTTTGTTTTTTTCCCCTAACTTGGATCACTCTTACTTTGCCCTCCAAATTTCGGAAAGAGATCTATAATTCTCCCTACTCATCCACATACATTTTATGCCGATACGGCTGTGATTTAAAGGGTTTTCAAGAGTACTATAACTTCATACAACAGGTAAAGTTTTTTAAGTTGGTGGTTATGTTTTTTGCCCTCTTGGTTTTTCAGCTGTCAGTTAAAAACAAGATTAAAGCATGGACATTCTAGTTAAATGTGCACCATGGAATTTTTATAAAAAAATTGTTTTATTCAGCTGTCCTTTAAAATCAAGATTGAAGAATGCACATTCCAGTTAAATGCGTGCCAAGGATTTTTTTTTTTTTTTTTTTTTTTCATAAAAGCATTTTTCTTGTTGGCTGTTCGGAATCGAAAAGATTTATCATTTGAAGGACTGGTGTAGATATACTATTATATATATTAAATATCTTAGGGCATTCGATCATCAGCCTATGAAACTCCACCTCAAAGGTGCGTTAAGAAGTTGAGAAATGAAATGAAAAAAAAAAAAAAACCAACAACAACAACAACAACAACAAAACAAAACAAAACTAAAGCAAGACAAGACCATGGACAAATGGACAAAGGTTGGCCTCACGCCGAAAGAACCCTGGTATGAAGAAACGCTCCAAGTACTTTGCATAATGTTGAAAAGCTCCCAAGTGTCGTCTAATTTTCTACAAAACCCGATAGGATATCAAACCATCTATAGTCTCGACTTTTAAGCGGTTCAAGCGCACGAGCAGCAGCAAGTATGACCTCTCTTTAGGCCCTATACCAACAAATCAACACCAATGCTACATCGTGAGTGTAATCTTCATTAGGGTAACACCACTACCAGATAAAAATTAGCTTCCGATGTAACTCTTTCGAGTATTATCATTAGTCTCACTGTTTTATGTGCGTCTGTGCTGGTGTGAATTTACAGAAGGGCATGAAATAAGGAATTCAGAGCAGAGATGTACCCAAACCCAGTGACGAAATTTCAATTTGGTGAAAGAAATCACTTCCACTTGTTCTCTGGCTCAGGTTTGAATTGATCTTGTCGACAGACGTAAGCAGATCCTTGGAGTTTTAAATTCACCAGAATGCAACAGAAATTATAGAACTTGTTAGATAACTTGCTTACAAAATTGTCCGCAGGCAGTAAACTTGACGCAAACAGCTATAAATGTTGCACTGCAGAATAACAACACTGACAAGGCGACCAAGAATATGATAAAATGCAAATCAACAACATGAAGCTACTAACACTGACAAGGCGACCAGGAATATGATAAAATGCAAATCAACAACATGAAGCTACTAATCATAACTTTGGAGAATCTGAAATTTTCTCTCGCTTAATCTATAAGTCATAAAGTTCCTACTTTTTAGTCGATAAAACATCCAATTTTGTTGTGTAAGGATCAGACTGTAAATCTACAATTACTGACACATTTTTCATTGATAAGCAGTTTGGGTATTTTCCCATATCCAAGAAAGGTATTCCTAGCTTTAAAATAAGACCAATTTCCAAAAACACAATAGAGTAACTCAATCATTGTTTTTAACAGATGTATGTCAACTCGCAAGACACATTAAGGAGAACTTCATACCTCCCATGATGCTAGCCCTTTCATTAAGGAAGGAAGACTCTCGTAGTCGTCCTTCGATAACTTTATAGTTGACGGAAGAGGTTGGATAAGCTTTAAATCATCATCAGCGTCCTCTACATTCATAGAGATTGACAGGAAAGGAATCAGTAGATGTTTGCTCATGGTCAGGACTCAGAATGACAAAAGCTTCTTGAGAAAACTACGATATAGTCCTATTTTTTAGGATGTTTATAGTTGTACTTCCTATTTTTTCAACCACTTGATAATGAAAGAAGAGGTCGGGGGAGACATTGAAAAAAGTAAATTTTTTTGTAAACCGCCAAGTGCCAACTGATAAAAATTTCAATCGATGTGCTCATTTTTAAGCCTCATACAATAGCTGTAAAACGGGAAGCATACCACATCTCCGAGAAAAACGGGACATCTCAAAAGAAAAAAATGTACCATAGTCTTACTCCAAACTTCTTATGAAATTTAAATCTAGCATACCAAAATCCAAGTGCATTTTTTCCTTGGTTACTCCCAAGGTCGGATAATCTGCCTCCTTTAAGTCCTCCGACCTGTCTCTGTACAGTGCAAAAGGTAACAAATCACTTCAGAAAAGACACAAAAGAAACAGAAAAAAACAGTATTCTTTTCAATTTTCAACACAAAATTAACTAAAAGATCTTGAAACTAACTTCACCGGCTTGTGCAAATACACATCTAGCTCGTCATTCTTATTATTGGCTGCATCAAAGAAATGCGTGGGATTAGTTGGAGGAAAAAATTGGGAAAGCCAAAGCTATCCTATTCCTATACTACTCACTAGGGGGGAAGTGCAATTTAAGAATTTTTGAAACAAAAGCTTGATACCAACCTTGAGATGCTAAAGATTCGAGACACACACTCGAGAGGCCGATATTTTTTAGGCTTAACGAATCATCGAATCTATGACAAATTAAGGACTTTTTTTTTTCAGTGTTGAACCAAAGTTTGCAGTGTATTGAATTTTAAATCATGATTTTTTTTTTTTAAATCTGTAAAATAGGTTCAAAAGGAACCCAGAAACTCAAATTTGAATCCAAACAGGGTTTCAAAAAAAAAAAAAGGGATACAGATCGTCGTCATCCAAAGAGAACTGGCTTGAACTCGCAATCTTTGAGTCAGCATCAACCGAGATCGCTGAATTCTCGTCGAGAAGCTCATCTCCATCATGACTCTCAACCTCTACACCAAAACTTTCCAAAAATCAAAGGCCATAATCGGTGTTTGGGAAGACAGAAAATTGGAAATTCGCGAGTAGGGGGAAAGGTACCTGGAACGAATCCCAGGGGCTGGAGACGGTCTTGAAGTTGAAGAAGATGGATCTGGTTGTTCTTGTAGACCTCGTTGCAGTGCCCTAAGAGTTCCTCGAGCGAGACGGTTCCCAACGACATGGACTCGAGGAGGTTGAGCTCGCTGCCGGCGGTGGACACCCTCCGGTTCAGGCACTGGATGAAGGTGGAAGACGCCGAATCTGCCGCCACGGCCGCCGCCGCCAAAGACAAGAGAATGTGATAGTTAGGGTGCGAATTTCTGTTTGGTTGTGGAGAAAGTGGAAAAGAAAGAGGAGAGGAGAAGAGAAGAGTTTACCAAGAGGGATGGGACGGCGGAGGAGGGATTGCTTGAGGGCGTCGCAGCTGGAGTCGAGGTGGTTGCTGAAGGAAGCTAGGCTTCTGCAGAAGCTGGTTATGGATTCCTCCATTCTCTCTCTCCTCTCTTTCTCTCTCTCTCTCTTCTTTGTCTTCAAACTTGGGAAGTTTGCAATGAATCAGCGCGAAATGAAACCCATTTCAATTTTTTTGCCGCTGTTGTTTGAAAAACTGTTCATATATAAATGAGACAATACATTTTTCAGTAAGCGCCTGTAGCTCAGTGGATAGAGCGTCTGTTTCCTAAGCAGAAGGTCGTAGGTTCGACCCCTACCTGGCGCGTTTTTTTCTTTTTTATGTTCTTCTTTTTTAATTACTTTTTATTTTTTATTTTTATTTTTTTATAAACCAAAAGAATCGAATACATATTTAGCATCCATTGGTAACACGTATTAAAAAGCATATATCTACTTTTCTTAAAATATGCCGAAAATTTCAAGAAGAAATGAGGGAATTTATAATTTAACGTAGGAGTTTAATTTTTCATTTAATAAAATAAATTAATTTAAATTTATAACCGTTAAATGAATTAATTTATATTAATTCAAGACACTAAATGCTTTAAAAATAACTATCTTTCTTAAAAAGTGAAAGTGTACCGACTCTTGATGATGCAATGTATGCCAAACAAAAAGACAAAAAAGAACAATAGAAAAAGTTTTTGGAGGTCAACAAGGGTTTATAGAAAAAAAAAAGGGCGGGAGGAGAAAATAGAACACGATGATCTCAGAAAACACTAACCATGATTTACACCCAAAAAAAAAAAAAACAAAAGGTTTAAAAACCATACATACAGCTAGGGAACAGAAGAGATAATAATAGTCCACTCGTGTGTATATATACACACACGAGTGAACTATTATTATCTCTTATGTTCCCATATATATATATATATATATATACACGAGTGGACTATTATTATCTCTTCTATTATTATCTCTTCTGTTCCCAGTTGTATGTATGGTTTTATATATACATTACAAGTTTCAAGGGTAATGTAAAGCTATCGCTCTCTCCCAACAAATATGTAATCAACAACACTCTCTATGTCAGTTCTCCTCTGAGGGCACTAGCTGCCCTTTGGATGGATCTGGCCACCCTCCAAATTTCATGCTGAATTATGGCTTTCTTCTTGCTTGAACTCATTTTCGCTGTTCTAGACATTGCATCTGCCTATTCCGGGAAAGACGTCTAGTTTGCTTTCGGGGTCGCTGGGAGGCCCGTATATCTGTTCAACGGGAAAGAACTGCCACGGTGAGCGAGATCAAACACTTTGCTACCTAATGAACAGAGGAAGAGGAGGAGATGACTTACAAGGTGCTTGAACCACCGTCTTCCATCGAGTCCATCTGCGTCGAGGAAGCCTCTTTCAGCAAGCATCAACCGATCGTTCAGTGCCCGCTTCTTCAACATGATCAATTCACTGTAGTCTCTAGATCTCTTAGTTTCTGCACTTAAGAAAAAAATTAACAATTAAATAACCAGACGCGGGACGAGATTAAAGTTACTTAACCAAATTTTGCCGACTTTTTCTTTTAATTTACCTGAGCTTCAATTTCTGCTTCTTTGGCTGACCAGGCAAATTCTTGAATTGATGTAGTTAGAGGCGACAGAGATACAAGTCCACCCAAGAAGTTGCTTAAAAACGTCCTTGTAACCCTGAAAAGATGCCAAAAATGATATAAATTCACCTTTAGTTGACTTCTTCCAATAATTTTTTCCCATGATTTCCTCTTCTATCACCTAATAATATTCCACTAATACCAAAAATCTAAATCCTGCCTACATTATGTGCCCGACTTTGCAACATTGGATGGTCTGACTCCAACCATCGATCACATGGACGGAAAATGTTGTGCCATGGTGGTGAGCAAGATTACTAATTCTATGAAAATAAACCGAGATATACTTTATTTACGTATTAGTATTCGAACTCAAATAAAGGAAGCTTAAGTTAAAACTACGCAAAAAAAAAAAAAAAAAAAAAAAATGAAAATAACGAAAACGAAAACGAAAAAGAAAGCAGACACAAAACTAAAACTACTTTAAAGCGATTTGGCATAAGTTAGATAAGATGATCGGCAAATATATGTACCTTCAGTTGCTTTGCATAAGAGAGATAGTTAAAAGGTAGAATTGAATCATCAGCAAGGTGAAGGGCTAGAAGTCCCCAAACTCCAGCAACTGAAAATAGTTCACAAACAGATGAGTAACTAAAAAACGAGAATCAGCTTTCAAACTTCGAATTCCGATATATTACAAAATGGTAAGCTTACCAGCCACATGGCGCTTGAACAAAGGATCTCCATAATTCGTCATCCAGTCATAGGAGTCAAAAGCAGTGTGATATGTTGGAAAATCTGTAAAATAAAGATCCATCAACATCTCAGAATCTGTCTCAAAAGATTTACTTTTACATGAACCATGCTAGGTTACCGCCATTAGAATTCATAGAGGGAAATCAAACCCATTACGAAAGAAATTGTCCGTCTAGTTACATAGTTGAGTTCTACGGAATGCTGGGAAACTGAGCCGTGGGGTTAATGATTCTAAGTGCAAACAGACCGAAAAGAGGGAAGGGAAGCAAAAGATTAAGAGCAGATTAAATTTGATATTCTATAATGCCAGCAGTAAAATTGCATGCATGGCATATAGAAGAGCAAACATTTCGAAAAGCTTATGCTTATACCAAATGCAACAGGTATAAAATGGATCCAACCAACCTCGGAAGAACATGAGACGGTAAATAAATGTAGTTCTTAATCCCCTAAACAAACTATAAGAGCCTGCACTAAAAACCATGCATAAAATTTACGTTCTGAATGAGCACTTTTTTCAGCTCAAGCACCGAAAAGCTCTATTCTACACCCCCAATTCATCCACATAATTTAGTTTACTTTGTTGGAATGACATCCGTTTGCTTCAAAGTTCGACCCAAAATGTCGTCAACCAAAATAATTTACCTCTTCCATAATACATATCAACAGATGGAATGCCAGCATGGTGCACAAAAGCAGCAAAATCAGAATCCACTCTTCCGAGTCTCTCGATCTGCATTGCAGAGTGAGATTCACAAGACTATTTAAATGCATATGCAGCAAGAAATGCAACTTACTTGTACAGCAAGTAAAGTACTTTCAAGTTGGTCAAAGTCTCTAGTCCACTGACTATGGACTTGGATTTCTTATAAAAGTAAGATCAGATATTAAGGAAAGAATGAATTTGAGTTTATAACGGACATTACATTACACTGGTCTCATAACACAGTTACATGAACTTTCATATATCATTAAGAAAAGAAACACATGGTTAACTTACAGCCATTCTCGCTACTAGCCGCCCACTCCTGATACATGGTCGCACCCTTTAAATCAGGATCCTCGACCTGAACTTAGTTTGAGATCGGTCAATAGGTAAACAAGAGGCCCAATCACGAAATTTACTGCTTTTCTAAGTTTTACCTTCTTTATGACTTCAAGAAGGAGATTATCTAGTTGAGGAGTTGCACCAGCAAAGAACCCGGGTCCTTGAACCGCACAATCCACATTAAGGTACGCAACAGCTTTCGATCCCAAATTTAGAAGGTTTTGTTCGACCCACTCTGTCGATCCAATCTGTACACGTGATACAATGCAAAATTAGAATCGAAGAATTCCATGAACTGCATGACATAAATAGAGCATATATGTTGCCAATTAACAAGCAGAATTATATTACCTACCATACCAAACTCTTCCGCATCCCAACTGCAGAGCACGATAGTCCTTCGAGGTCTCCACCCCGAATCCATCATGAGAGAAAAACGACGAGCAATGTCGAGCAAAGCAGCAGTTCCACTATTGGGGTCAACAGCACCGTACGTCCACGCATCTCTATGGTTCCCGAGTAGCACATACCGGTCAGGCTCTTCTGACCCTCTTATGACAGCAAACACATTATGAATCTTCGCCACCTTTTTCTCTCCCTACATTCGAAAATCACAAAACATGAAAAGAGAGAAAAAAACGACCTTAGGCCCGGAATAAAATCATAAAACAATCAAGAGAAAACCAATTACCAAATCCAATTAGGCAATTCCAATGCTTCCCTAAAGTTCATTACACACCCTTCAGTAAACCAGTGACAACAGTACATTTTTTTTTTCCTTCCTTTTTTTTTTTTTTTTTCTTTCTATAACACTAACATTCAATTCAAAAACTTGTCAAAAAATCATTCCTTTTTCTATAACTCAACCAGGCAAAATCACATTCAATTCATAGCCACAACCTCGTTGACTAAAATAAACATCACCCAAAAGAGCAAGAAATAAAGGGTAATTTTTTTTACTAAAAAAAGTGACAATATTGCAACTGAATTAACCATAAACATCACAAGAAAGAACCCACTTCCCAACTACCAAATCCCATTCGAGTTGACTTTTCGCAAAAAACAACCAAAAGTCCAAAAACAAAAACAAAACAAAAACAAAACAACAGAAGAAAGAAACACACAAAAAAGTCCTCCAAAAAAAAAAAAAAAAAACAAAACAAAATTTGTTTCCTTTTTCCCACAATATTTGACCAAAATCCACAACCCATCAAACAAAAAACCAACCTGATAAACAAAGTCAACGACTGTCGGACCCGGTCCGACACGGTCAACCTTCGAATTCCGCCACTCGGGCGGAGCCGGAGCGCCGCCAAGCGACGCAGAATAACCTCGGCGTCCTCGAACGAGAGCGGCAAGGACGGAATCTTCGGGAACCTTCTAGAAACTTCGTGATCATCAAGGCCCAGCCTCTCACCCCCCTCGACCCCGGCCCATCCGGGGCTGAGTGGGTCCCCCAATCCCCTCATAACCGTCCCCCTCTCGAACCCCTTCCTAAACCTGTCCCCTTCGGCGTAAATTAGCACCGCCGCCGCGCCTTTCCTCTCGGCCCTCTCCACCGCCGCCGCTCTCGACATCCCGCCGCCTTTTCTAACCAACACCACGCACCCGCTAACGTTTCACCCCCAGCTCCCCCAGCGCACGATAGTCCTCCTCCCTCCCGAAGTTCACGAACACCGGCTCGGCCCGTGCCGAGCCGGACGACGAGTAGGCGTGGTACGGCTTGACTACGCCGCTGCCGGCGACGGCGTCGGAGAGGGGGAGGGTGAGGGAAGAGCCGTTGCTAAAGTGCGCCGTGAGGGAGGAGTGAACAGGATAAGAGAGGAGGGCGTCGTAGGAGACGTTGTGGGCGCGGAGGCCGAGGGAGGCGAGGTGGGAGAGGACGAAGTGGGTGGTGAGGAGGGAGGGTTTTGTTCCGGCGAGGTGAGGGTGCAGGGTGAGGAGGCGGAGGAAGGCAGCGACGGTGGAGTTGTCGGCGGCGAAAGGAAGAGGCTGGCTGTTCGGGAGGTGGAGAGTGCGGGTGTAGAGTGGGCGTAATGCAGGGTATAAAAACCAAGAATGCAGAGGGTCACCGCTAACAGAAACGTCCACAGCGGCCGTGGCGGCTTCGGAGTCGCCGTCGTCGACGGTGGCTTCGACCAGAGCTGAGCCATTTGTAGAATGAGGAGAGAGAAACAAGAGAGAGAAAGAGAAAAAGGTTCTTGTCGTTCTTGTTGGGAGAAGAGAGAAGGTTTTCTTCTTTCACTCTTTCAATGGGGGAGATGGTGGGAGGAGGAGAGGTTTTTTTTTTTCTTTTTTTTTTTTTTTTTGGGAGAAACATAAAATAATTATAGTTGTCTTTTCATAAATGATAAGAAATTATTGTACCAATTATTAAATAAACAAAATGGAAACATTAATCATTTATCAAAAAAAAAAGGGAGTATCATGATAGTTAATGCTTTTCTTAAAAAAAAAAAAAAATCATCATGATAGGATTAATGATAAGGAGGTGTTTGGTGTGTAGGTTTGAGTTAAGATTTTTAAGTTTATATAGTAAATTATGTTGACTTTTCAGAAAAGATAAAAAAAATTTGAGAAAAAGACAAAAACTTTTGAAGAAAAAAAACAAAAAAATTTGAAATATTAGTTTAGGCTTATCAACCAAACAAACCTCACGTTTTTTTAACAGTGGATGACTCTTTAGAGTCTTATTAATGTGAAGATTTATTTTCTGTCATTATAAATTCGATACAATCGATGTGATGCACTTCTTATTTAAAATTAAGGTCTATATTCCAATTCAAAATTATTTTGAAAACCTATACATGTTATAATAAGAGTGACGGTCATCTCTAAGTGATGTTATGGATGAGTGTAGAATATACGTGGTACATGATAAATGTAATTTGACTAAATAGATCACATATATGTCACTTAAAATCACATTTTTATATAGAGCAATGTTAAGTATAACAATTCAATCCTATTATTAATTTATTTGTTATAATTTTATTGATAGATATAATTAATTGATATGATATACTTAAATATTTATTAATTAAATAACGATAACTCATATTAAATAAATTGGTGTGTAAAATTGGGATTATAATTAATGTTTCAAACTTTTTTTTTTTTTTAATGTATGGCAATACGCAAAAACAACATGACAAAAGGGATCAAGTGAACTTGTGATAAGTATGACAACCTTACTATATTATCACATAACGATACTTCTTTGTGTTGATATTAGTGAACTTGTGATAAGTATGACCAACCTTACTATATTATCACATGACGATACTTCTTTGTGTTGATATTTTAATCGCAAAAGGTGATATTTTTGGGTGTTTTTGTCAGAAAATTGAGAAAGAGAGGAGAAATAAGAAAGGTACACGATGATTATAGTTTGCCAACAACTTTAAGCAGCAAAATCTTGAGGAAGCGTGTGAGATCAAATCTTATGGTCCTACCATCCGTGGATGTGATTTAAAGAAAATTTTTGAGTTTTTTTTTTTCTTTTTAATATTCAAACAAATAATAACACATACATAGTCTTAAGAGATAATTAACCACATAAAGATTTTAAGAGAAGAAATCTTAGTAAATCAACAAGTAAATCCCACTAAATAAGAACATACACGTAATCGCACGAGAGAGATCGATCATAAAGATTTTAGGAAAATGAATCTTAGTAGACCAACGGGCGAATCCTACCATGTAGAAGAAACTTTATGAGTTTGGCCCTTTGATGGAAAGAAGAGGAGAGGAAAGGAACAAAGAGGGAAACAACAAACAAACAAACAAAGATAGCATGGGTGTGTTTGTGATGATGTATATCAAGAATGAAAGAACCTGAAAATGTGACAGGATTTCGAAGTTAGGAGCATTGTATCTGTTGTCCTTCCCTAAGTTGGGTCCACAACAAGTGTATTAAAAAAAGAATAAAAAAAAGGGTCCACTTTGTTCCCCACAAGAATATAACGTAGGAATTGCCCATGGCGGTATGCCTTACATTATTAATGATGAAAAAGACGTCTTTGAGATCAATCTTGGAGCACTACTTGTTCCTCTCACATCAATTCTTGAACAAAAGAATCAACTAGGACGTTGTGAAAATATTTCCATGGGGTTCTTTCTCTTTTGAATTATGGTTAATTTTAAATTTAAACTTCGAAAACAATGGTTATATTACAACTGGTTGTTAATTTTGAAATTTAGAGCACGCGTCCCGTGCGTGTAAAATAGTGTATTATATTAATAATATAAGAAATTAAAAAGAAAAAGTGTAAGAAGTATTAAATAAAAACTACAAGCAAAAAACAGCAAAAGAAAAAAACAAAACAAAACAAGAAGAAGAAGCACAAAACAACAAAACAAGAAAAAGAAAATAAAAAAATGCCGAAAATTCCTTACAAAACTATTTGAAAAAAAAAACAAAACAAACAAAAACAAAACCTAAACTTTATACGAAATCCTTCTTAACCAGATTAATAAACCAAGAGGAAACTCTAAACAAATTTATATCTCTTTTAATAATATAACTTGATAACACACAGAATAGACAAAGAAAATAAACAAACAAAAAATATATATGTAAAATTCAAAAAATTAATTAAAAAAAAAAAACGTACATGACAGGGTGTTAGACACACCACATGGCAGCCTGTGAAGGAATTCGAAATGCACTTTTTACAATCGTTCATGTTTTTTACAATGTAGTAAGAGTTAAAGAGATTTAAATAGATAAATAAATATGTCATAGATCATTTAAAATAGTACAAAACTGTATTGACTCATGAAAAGTTAGCAACTTTTAAAAGTTCTATCAATAAGCTACTAATTTAATGATTTTAGGGCATGTTTGGTTCACCCATCCAACTCCATCAAACTCAAATTTTTTTTTTGTCTTTTCCCAAAAGCTTTTGTCTTTTCTGAAAATTCAAAAAAATTTACTATTGAAACTTAAAATCTCAACTCAAACTACTCCACCAAACAAGCCCTTAATCATTGGAACGGACAATTTATTCATTTATTTATTTATTTATTTTAAACAGACTTCAAATTTAAGGAGTTGTTCATAACGTGGAGGATTTATTTATTTATTTATTTATTTTATTTTATTTTTTTTTGCTAGAAGTTCTTAATGTGGAGTTACGTAGGGAGTTCTTCTGACCTTTCATTATTTTATTTTATTTTATTATGAGTATCCTGACCTTTCATTATTTTGATGGATTGTGAGGCTCAAACAAATCATAGCCAGATCAAACTAAAAAGGAATGCCTTTCATGAATGGTTAAGCTCGAATTATTAGTCCCCCACAACTAACCTTTTAGACTTAGATGCCAACTTAGTTATAACCAATCATACTCTTTTGCTTGAATCCTTACTAATTTATAGACTTCATGAAGTGTCAATTATTTAGACTAATGCTTTGTTTGGTATAAGGTTTAACTTCAATTAAATTGTACTTTTCATATCAATTTTTGTATTTTTCTAAAAAGTCAACAAAATTTATAACTAACTTTTGAAAAGTCAAACAACTTCAATTTAAAAATTATATCTCCAACTAAATTACCAACGAAGGCTAAACCTCGAGACCATATATTTGTCGATTTTAAAGTCAACTCTTTGAGAACTACCAACCCATTTAACTAGATTATGGGGGTATTTTGGCATTTGACCTGAATTTATATAATCCGTTTTATTTAGATTATCAAATAAGATTTCGTGTCTTTTCTTTTTTATCTTCTAAAAACCTATTTAAGTTCACAAATTTCAGTCTAAATCAAAAAGGTTTTAAACGATTCAATCCTACCCAATTTGCCAAACAACACCTAATTGAGTTACTTGATTTTTTATATGAAAGAAAATGATTAATTTCATTTTTTATTACTGCATTATAGATCCTATCTCATTTTAATTTCTGAAATTTAAAACTTTCTAGAAGCATTTCTCGGGTATCTAAAAAATAAGTTCATAAATTTTTATCACAATATATAATTGATGAAGAAATTTTATGGATATCTAAAAAAGAAATTTCGTGAGAAAAAAAATTAAAAATAAAAATAAAACAAATATATTTTAAAAAAAATGGGCAATGGTTTAGATTTAATATGTGAAGAAAGAAGGAAAAAAGGAAGAAAAGACAAATATTTAGTTATAAAAGCTTTTTGGAAAAACTAAGCGGTGAAACGAGTAATTTTTAATTCAAAAACTTATATTGTAAGTGATTTTAAAAAGTAGGAGAAAAAAAAAAAAAAGCAAAATTGAGGTGTATCTACCATTTGAAAATAAATAACTTTTAAAGATAATAACAATGACATGAAAATGCTTTTAATGACATGGTCTTGGATAATAATAATAATAATTATTATTATTATTATATAGAATCCTTCTTAACCGACGATCACTTCAACAAAATTGAGACCCCCATTTACAAAGATAGATACATGACCACCCAGCTGATCCAACAGAATCCTAGATTTTTTGTTACTTTTGTACATAGATAGATACACCCGTATATGTGTATGCCAAAGCAAGCCAGAATTTTCACCAAATATAAAATACATATATATAAAATAATAATAATAAGGAATTTTCACAAGGACAGCTAGAGATGCATTATTCTAATAATTGGGAGAAAGTGAAAGATATGAAGGGACCACATTAGTTCTCATGTTTTTTAGCCACCGAACTTCATATAATTGGCCCAAAAAGAGAAAAATAGAAGGAAAAAAAGAAAAAGAAAAAAAGGGCCATTCTAATCTCCAAAGCACCAAAACACACGTGACAGCATGGGTATCTTCCTTACACCCACAGAGATGGATGAGATGACAAAAAGATGAGAATTCTTTATTAGGTATCTCCCTTCGTCTATCATAGTTTGATTTCTACTGTCTCCCTTTAGGCCTCGCTCCAACTTCAGCTGTTAAAGCTTGGTTTGGTGATGACATGATAGGTCTTAAGTGGACGACTAAAAGAAACTAATACAAGAATCTGTCACTGTCATACTTAGGGAAGTATTCCTACTTGTGGGATTGAAAATCCTATAAATGATGGAGTCATGCCATATCTTTTTTATATGTTAAAAAAACAAAAAAAAAAACATGAGTAATAACTTGGTTTTTTTTTTTCATTTTCTTTTAATATATATATATTTGTATCGGCTTGTTTGTGACTAAAGAATGAAGAACTTGTGCTTCTTTTGCCCACTTTCACTTTCGATTCCACTTTGCAATCTAAACCAAAAGAAGAATGTTTTTGTGTGCGTGTGTGTGTGCAAGTTCATTTCAAGTTGAGTGGGGAGAGCATTAATCAGCTTTTTGAGCATCCAAATGTGTCCATCTCGTGTAAAGGCTAAAAGCTACATATACCAACAAATTATATAATCATTTTTTTTAGATCCTTTTATTGGTGTGTGTGTGTGTGAGTGTGTATATATATATCTATAGAGAGAGAGAGATGTTGGGAAGACGGCTCTATGACAATACTTTTGGTGACTGTCCAATGTCACCCCTCCATTTAACAACATTCTACCATTAAAAGCAATAAAAATACAGAAGACGAAAAAAACAAATAACAAATAAAAACACGCAAAATTTATGGTTTTGTGCTGAAAAAATGAGATATTATCGATATCATTCCTATCCTCCACTCTCTTCGTTTATGGCACAAATTCAGGAGTTCATGAGTGAAATGAAAAGAATGGACTCAATTTTATTCAAAAGATAGAGTCGGGTTGACTCTAAAAAAATATAAGTTTAACGCTTCACAAAAGATCTTTAAATGAAATTATATTGAATTTTAAATTGATTTCGTGAATAAAAAACTAAAATATATTAGTCGTCATACCAATCCCAACACACTGCTGACTAAGTCTATATTTGATGTTTAAGTTTATTTTGAATTCAACTGTATTTTACGATTGATTTTTTATTTTTTTCTGAAAAATCAATAAAAATTATAACTAATTTCTAAAAAATTAATCAATTTCAACTTAAAAATCTTATTTTATTTCAAACTCAACTCCAACACCAAACACAAATATATATTATATTTACTTGGATCTAAATTTGTATCCGTGAACTCCAAGTTAGCTCTCTTGTTATTCTCTTCAAATCTCCTTGGCTTTATCCCCTTAAAGGGCCACGTACTCTTTTTCCAAATAGTAAATAGACTACTTGGTAGCACGCGCAGCCACCCAAACCTAAATTACTAGGGTTAGGCTAGATTAAGTTCACATCCACTTGAATGGACATACTTTATAGAAACTCTTTTTTTCTTTCTTTTTTTTTTCCCTTTAAAGAAAACGGATTATACAGATAGAAAATGACGTATTCTAATAATCAATGTGAAATATAAATTCTTATCGAAGTGGATTTTCATATACTCCAACCATCACATTGGTCCACCACTACTTGCATAGGTGATAACTTATTTGAAAATACTAAATAGACTACTTACTTGGTAGCACGCGTGCAGCCACCTAAACTCCCCCTAGGTTTAGGCTTCGATTGAGTTCACATCACCTGAATGGGTAGATATAATACAAACCATTCTCTTTGTAAAGAAAAAAAGGATATATCAGAAAATTTAAAAAGGAGTGACGCAACCCCCACTTGATGTATAAGTTCCCCAAGTGGATTCTCGTATATTCCAAACACCTCAGCAAATCTCAATTTGAACTCACTGACTTTTGTATGGGTGGACTTACCACTCCGTCAGGGATGAAACCATCGTGATCGAGTGAGGGTTTCCGCTCTAGTAAATTTTAAATTTTTTTTTTGTTTTTTATTTTATCCCATTAAAATTGGTTATACCTATAAAAACCGTACTAAAAATTTTTATTTTTCAACGTACAATCCCACTTAAATAAGAGATCGACTCCGCCGCTCATCCTGCTTAGATTATAATTGTAATTATTACTCAAATCGATGCACTGTGTGATGTAAATATCTAGTTATGTGAGAAATGAAAGACCGAATAAATATACAAATATCTTCTGTTCTTTTTTAGAAAAAACAAAACCAAGTACCTATCACAAAAAAGTACTTGTGCCTGAAGGATTCTTTTCGGTTAAAGAAGAAAATCCCGTGGAAGCTGTTGTTTGGATTCTGTAATTGAAATGTGGGTCCCTGATATTTTCAAGGTGAGTTCAAAAGAGAAACGTAAAGTTGCACTAAACATTTGCAGCGCAATGGATAGGTATGAAAAAGACCAAGGACTTGTTTAGGAGGGGGCCTTGTTTCGAGTGAAAAGTTTAAAACTTGAGTTATATCGGAAAAAAATTAGCAATATAAATATTATTTCACTTATCTTGAAAATTCTATGTAATTAAAAATATATATATAATTTTGACTTAAAATGATAAAGTTATGAATTTTTAAAATTTAAATTTTTTAAAAATATTTGAAAAAATAAATAATAAAATTGGAGGAAAATGACAAAAAAAAATTTGGAAAAGTATTTTCTAAACATAACCCAGAGTCTTTTTCTCTTTCTCAAGAGAAAATATTCCTTTTTTTTTTTTTCGCATTTGTGCTTTTCATTGTAGTTTTCACATAAAAAGGAAAAAGTACTATAAGATTTGAACATGACTTTTAGTTTAAATCAATAAATTTTTTCTGAAATACTGGTCGGTAAACACATGCAAGACAAACAAACCAAAAAGCAAAAAGAAAAAAAAAGAAATACACATAACGGTGTCTGGACTATCACAAACGGGATTGAAATGCAGATTGCACAAGCTAGATCAGTAGCTCGTCAAAATTGCGGCGGACTCAAAAATTATTTTCAATGAGAGCATTATTAAAAAAAAAAAAAAAAAAATTCTTTACAATGACCGTTATCATAATAAAAGATTGGTGAAGCTCTTTGGATTTTAAGGTATACAAATTACAAGCATATTTCGGTACTCCCAACTGGAGATTGATATTTTATTTTTATTTATTTGTTTGTTTTTTGTTTTGTTGAAACAACTAAATGAAACTGAACTTGAATTTAAGAGCTTGATCATTGAGTAACAATTAGGAAGGGGAAAAGTAATAAGAATCCGGGGACGAAACAAACTCGAAGAAATTCGACTACGCTGTATGCAACCAACTATGCTAGGACTTGATTCTACCACCCTTAGAAAACTGCTAGGACCAGAAACCCGAGCTTCGCATCCCGTTGTGGAACCTAAGGGCATCTGAGGTACCATAGTTGCAACTGTTGCTAACAAAACGGAAAACATTTCAAACACTGTTCTCCTTGTACCAGTAGGCTGCGGTCATCCATGTATCTTCCTCAAGTTACAAAGCACTAATTTATCGGTTTCATAAGCTTAACTTCGTTAAAACTTTCTCCGGGTAAAGATTCCATTTCATGGATCATACACCAACTATGGTGTTGTATGTACCGTAAATAGCGAAAAGCACGCCACATGACAAGATGACGAAATCCAAGGATCGCTGCCAGATATTTAGAGAAGAACCCAATATTTTCAGATGAAATATGGCTGGCAAAACGAATGAGATCAGTGCACATACCGTACTCCCAACAAGTGAGGCAAATACGCCAAATGCCGGCATGCATGAGGCCAATATCGCCAACCCGATTACCAAAATCGAACGGCTCAGGTATATTCCAAACTGTCCCATTCTTGTTGGGCGATTACTACCGTCAAGTTCAGCATTCTGAAACCAATTGCTCTTCTTAAACCTTCCCTCTATGATCTCGTTAATGGGATGTACCATGATTGGAAATGTGAACATTAGCCCCAAGCACATGCCAATCTGTTATCAGTCCACAAACTCATCAACAGACACTATTATTAGATGTAAAGCCACGCAATTTTGTATTAAATTAGAAGGTTTCTTTCCTAGTCTATAACCAGTCAAACCTAACCTCAAAATCATAGTTTTCATCTAATAATGTCACCTGTTCAACTATAGAATATGTTAAACTACATCAAAAGGATATTAAAAAAAAAAAAAAGGGGGCGGGGGGGGGGGGACCGAGGCCAAATTTTATTGGACTGGTAATGTCATGGTCCCAACATGAAGTGAACATATATAACATATATCTATATAATATATATATATAAAGAAAAAATGGCTTTTGTATCACTTTTAAGGGAAATCTGTGGTAAAACCCCATTTTATATACCCTATCGGTAAAGCTCATTTTTAAACCGTTAAGATGTAATCAAACGACTAAAATGTTGCTTGTGTATAATAATTATAACGCACCTTACCTTATACTAGTATAGACTAATAAATTTAAAAAACTAATAAAAAAGAAATTAAAAAAAAAACTTAACATTGTTATCGTTGACGGGGGGGTGGGGGGGGGGGTTGCCGGCTCCTAGGCGAGCAGGGGCATTGGGGGGAAGGGGGGTGGGTGGGGCCAGGGAGCTCTTTGCCGGTTTTTGGGAGGGGCGACCGGCAAGGGGAGGGAGGAGCCTTTGTCGGTGTCGGAGGGAGGGGGGACAGATCTGGTTCCAGGGGGGTTGTCTTCATCGGCGTCGGCTTAGGGGGGGGGGGGGGGGGGGGTTGCCTTCGTCGGCCTCGGGGGGGCATTGTGGGGGGGGGGGGGGCGGCGGCGCAGATCTGGTTAGGGAAAGGAGAGGGGTCTTCGTCGGCGTCAAGGAGGGGGGGCGCTCATCGCCGGCGTCGGAGGGGAGGGAGGGGGTCTTCATTGGCGTCGGGAAAGGGGGCACTCATCGCCGGCGTCAGAGGGGCCACCGGTGAACTGTCGCCGGCCAGTATTTTTTAGTTTCTTTGAATTTTTTTTAAATTTTTTAGTATATAATATTATGAGTTAAAGTACATTATAGTTATCATGCACAAGCAATATCTCAACTGTTCAATTATATTATAACGGTTTAAAAATGAGCTCTACCGATAGAGTATATAAATGAGACTTTACCACAGACTTTTTCTCCATTTTTAATGGAAATAAGGACATTCCAAGTAAAACACATGACCGCAAACATTAAAAGAAGTAAACTAATAAAATAACTTTATAATATAAAATAATGAAGACCACACGCATATATGTAGATCTGATATTAATAAACAAACCCAGAATTGCAGCAATTATATGGAGATGACAATGATGAACCTCGGATGACGCATATAATTATGAGACAAGGACAACAAAACAGCTTAGGAATACGTCTCCTCTTACAATATGCCAAAAGAAAGGGGAAACTCTATGGCGGTGAAGGTATTTTTTTCACCGCACCATTGGTCGGAACTATGTTTTATCATTGTATCATTCCCTATATCGAACACTAAATCCTTTCTATTGATTGAAAGATCATTGTCGAGTACCGAACTTTGCCTCTTTTCTAGGAATTCCTCACATTGAAGGCAGCTTACCACAAGCCCCAACCGCATAGGACTAGATGGTGGGCTGTTTACCTTTGAATTTAACAAAGTAAGTAGTTTTTTTTTTTTTTTTAAACCAAACTTTGACTGATAGCAGTTGTACGTGGACACTTATAAAGCAAACTTTTTGAAAAAGTTAATCTCATGGTTAAAACAGTTTCTGTCATGGGCAAAACAAAAAAGTACCTTCCCCATAATAACTTTTCCCATTAAAAAAAAAAAAACTGAATGAAATTCATTAAATTCCTCACTTTGAGATTAAAAAAAAAATAATAACTTCCACCCTAATAGAAACATGAATAACCAAAATGATCTGCGAAATTAACTCAAACATTACACGCAGTTTTGATGTTATATTTCTGTCCCATTACACATGTAATGCAATTCAAAGTTTAAAACTAGGAATTTGGTTTTATAATCTTACCAAGTGCGGTTAAATGTTTTAAAATAATTTGAATTTTACGTCTAAATCCAAATGAACAAAAGATCTAACTATTAAGGTCGTAAAACAGTACCTGAACAGCCAGTGCCCACCAATTCCTTGGGAGATTGAGAGTGACAATATCTCTAGTTTCATCACCAAAAGCCATGTAACCAAAGAACCCAAACAGAACATACAAAAGGGTGATCCCAGTAAAAGCCTGAGCAAGCAACTTGGGAAACCTTCTCTTGTCTCTCATGGAGCCCTCCAATGCCAATGTCATCCCGAACCCCTCGAAGCAAAACACCGCCATTCCCCCCGCAAACGGCAGGCCTCCGATATTCGATGTTATAGCCGTCCTGTCCTTGAAAGAAAACTCGCCCCCTAAAGCTTGTTGTATGTCTTCCTTGACCACAATCCCCATTGCCAACACATTGCAGATATCAGCAAATATGCTAAAAGGTGCTAAAGCGGACAAGCTTCCGATCCAAGACAACCCCATTTCGATCGGGATAAGCAAGAGTATGAAGGAAGAGAAGCTCCAATGGGCTTTGAACACTGATGAAAGGTTCTGTCCTATAAACACAAGGTAGGCCACAGAGCCTCCACATTGAGCCAAGAAAATTAGAGATTCGGCTAGAAAACGACCCGTGTTCCCAGGCTTTCGTAGCCCAAATCACCATAAGTTTTCCTGTTTGTTGAATCTTCTTCTTCTTCAGATGCCAACTTTTCCCTACACTTGACCTGTACATTTGAGTCCAAAAGGAATAATTGATCAAGTAGCATATACTAAATGATTCTTTATCAAAGATTTGATTTTTTTCCCCCCAGAAACACAAATTTATTTTCTCGGAAAACAAACAGAGCATAGCCCTCGTTCTAAACTACTAACTATATAGCAATCGTAAGAAAAATTGACCAATTTATGATAATTTTACCGGGTGACAGTATAACATACGATTTTTTCCTCGAGTTTTCAACATCTGAGCGACACATCAATTTACAGATTAATTTTCTTGGGAAACAAACAGAGGATAGACTTCGTTCTTAAACTTACAAACTATGTATCAATTGCAAGAAAAAGTTCAACAATTTATGATTACTTAACAGGTGATAATTTACTCTACGATTCTTTTCCCCAAGTTTTCAAACATTTGCATGAGACATCAGAGATTAATTTTCGCGGGAAACAAACAGGGCATAAGCCTAGATTCTCAAACACGAAGTTCAAAATTCAATAGAAATTGAGAAAGTATTAGAGAGGAGAAAACTGACGAGAAGTAGCATGCAATAGTAGGTGGCGACACCGGCGACGACGACACCGAGAGAGCCGGCGAGCCAACCGGCGATTCGGAAGGCGAAAGGGAGGCCCAAAACACCGGTCCCGACAATCGAAACGACGATGTTCGCTAGGGTTTGAACCGTCGAAGCTGTTCCGGATTCTGTAATCCAGGACTCCAGCAACGGAATTCCCGCAGTTTTGCCTCCGTCCTCCATCTCCTCCAACCTGACCGCTGCTTCAAAGCTTCCTCTCTCTTTCCTCTCTCTATAAATATATATATAAATGTAAATGTATATGTATATGTTTCTCTCTCTAGGAGTTTCCGTGAATGTCTGCGGTAAAGGAGTGATGGATTGATTCACTGCTACCACATGGTGAATCAGACCTTTAGAACAGATTTTCTTGGACGTATTATATTTATATATACTTATATAATATATTGTATAACAATATATATATATATATATATACAGTGATGGAGAATCGGTTGACGCAGCTTTCCGACACGAGTTTTGTTCAACACGACGACGTAGAACAGCTATTAAGGGCCTGTTTGGTGTATGAGTTTGAGTTAAGATTTGTAAGTTTAAATAGTGATTTTGGTTGACTTTTTCAGAAAAGACAAAAAACTTTTAGAGAAAAAGATAAAACTGAATTGATGGTGATAAGTTTAAACTCATACGCCAAACGGGCCCTAACTTACCAGTCGTGTTTTATTTTTATTTTTTTTCCTTCTTTTTTTAGAAAATAAAAAATATTTTATCCTTTTGTTTTTTACTCTTTTATTTCCGTAACTTTCTTTTGGCTCTATTTCCAGTACTTTCTTTCGTTTCCTTTTTTTTTTTTTTTTTTTTTTTTTGGGAATAATATATGCAGCACTTTCTAGTCTAATCCCGTGGCATTTGGATTTGGAGCACATATTTGAGTGGAGCTTTGAGTGTTGATAGGAAAAAAAAATAAAAATAAAAATAATTGGAGTGCTGTTTTTTATTGAAAATAAATTATTTAGAGTTAAAAAGTGTAAATTTAGGTAAATAAAAAGGATTTGGAGATATTTTCATCATTTTTAGGTTTTAGCTTCAGAGGAAGGAACATCTTTCCCTAGGTATGGTAGGAAAATAAATTTTTTATACTAGTTTCTCTCAATCATCCATCCGGGGTCTACCTTGCTATCACCAAACCATGCTTCAACAGCATAAGGGAAGGCAACGGGAATCGAACCCTGGTAGATGAAGGGGAGAAGCTAGCAAATGCACCTACCTTCACAAAAAAAAAATGTTAAATTTAAAATATGTTAAAAACTGGGTAAAGCTTCGGTAAAGCTCCTTTTATATACCATATCAATAGAGTTCATTTTTAAACCAATAACATATAATCGAATGGCTGAAATGTTGCTTGTGTATAATAATCATCCTATACCTTACCTTATATTAGTATAGATTAATAAATTAAAATTGAAAGAAAAAAAAAACCAACCCCTTCCTTTCCCTGATGCCGAGAACATCCCCTCCGACGCCGACGACAGACCCCCACTCCCCCTTGACCAAATCTACCCCTACCCCTAACGCGACTAGCCCAAATCCCCCCCCCCCCCCCCCCCCCAGGCGCCCTCGACGCCGATGGACATCCCCCCCTACGCGATGTCGACCAGTTCAGTCCCTCCCTTCTTCCTGACTCAACGATGAAAAACCTCCCCTCCCCCAACCTTCACCGGTGAAGGTGGGATTTTAATTTTTTAATTTCTTAGTCAAATATTACTTAAGGTAAAGTTTGTGATAATTATCATACACAAGCAACATCTCAGCCGTTTGATTACATTTAAACGGTTTAAAATAAGCTTTTTATTGATATTGTATATAAAAAAGACTTTCTACTGCAGCTTTACCCTAAAAAAGATCAAAAATGAATTATTGGAGTTGTGTTTTTTATTGAAAATAAATTATTTAAAGTTAAAAAGTCTAAATTTAAAATATGTTAAAAAAACTATATGCATTTTTTTTTTTTTTTGTCATTATTATGTTGTTTTAGGAGGAAAAAAAAACATATTATTTTGATTTGAAATAAGAAAGTAAAATTATGAACTTTTAAATTTACGTACAATTGATTTTTGATAACAAGAATGTCTACAACGAATGAGTAAAATTCGAACCAATTATTAAATTTCATTTTCTTTCTTTTTTGGTAAAGAATTAAAATTGATTCACGGACATGATCGAGCCAACTATCAATTTTAAAATAAAATTCGATTCTTTTTTTGGGTAAAGAATTAAATCATTTTTGAGAACAAGAATGTCTGTATGTTATTAACCTATTAAATCTTCTTATTTTATAGAGTAAAAAATTAAATCTGGCTTAAAAAACTGGATTTTATTAGCAAATATGAAGTGTTCAATAGCCACCAACCATTTTACTGAGAATCAGATAGCACCAACTAGGCAAAAATACGTTGTTATGGACAAATTGGATCCATTTTCATTTTTGCAAAGATTTTTGTTACCAAACATAATGCTCAAAATCCCATTACTTGAAGTTGTCATGGAAAGATCGGAAACCATTTTTATTGAACTTTTCTAGTTATGGATTTTTTTAATTGATAGGAAGTTATTACAAAAACAAAAAACAAAAAAACAAAAAAACCAAAAAAAAAAAAAAAAGAAAAAGGAAAGGAAAGGAAAAAAAGAAATCTTATCCACTCCACCATAAAAACGTAAGGCTTGAATCCCTTAAGATTTGTTACCAATTATGATGCTGAAAATGCCTCTTCATTTTTGTTACCAAATTATGATGCTGAAAATGCCCCACCCCAAAAATGAAGATAGCAGTTACGATTAATTTAGAGAAATGATTTTAAGTCTGAGTTAGCACTCTCACGATCCTATATGGATTTGAGTTGTAAATAAGATGGGTCTCACATTAATTATTTAAAAAAAAAAAAAAAAAAAGATAAAGTGGAAAAGTTGTACATGTCTAAGGCTCTACACGTTGATTGTGAAAATGACGACTATGCTAAATAGCATTGTTCTTAATATAGATAACGAGTAGTGCTAGGGATATTAATTTTAATTCCAACTTTTGCGGACTAATTTATGTTTACTTGACGTAACAAGAAAGAGAGAGTAGCACAAGAAAGAGAGAGTAGCCGGAGAGGCCTCCACACTGCTGCTCATCCTTAGGGTTTGGCTACCGTCCTCGAGTCTCCTTCTTCGCCGGAGCACGCTACAATCGGGAAGGTAGAAGGCTCAGCAAACCCTCCATGGCGGCAACGAGGAGAGAGGACCACACGTTTGGCTTGGCCTTTTCACAGTCGACAATGGCAGTGACAACGGGGAGGACCAAGTGTCTCTATATTTGTCTCGGTGACAATCACCACAAGATACTGAGAAGCTTCCGATTGGGCTTCTTTGTCGCCGATGACTGGGGACTCACTCTCCTCTCTCTCTCTCTCTGGGTTGTATCAAAGTCCATGTCAGACATCCAGCTGCCATTCGCAAGACTACAATTGTTATCCCTAACATTTTTCTTTGGATACCATTTCTTGAACATCTCACTCACACTGTCACACACACAAAAAAGCAGACTTAGAATTTAATTTGAATCCTTAAACACACGGATTTTGAAAACATAGATACAGTGTTGATTTTGGCTCACAATTCACTTTGATACTACTAAAAATCTTCACGAGGATCTCAAACAAGAAGATAGAAAAAGAACATAATTGAGGAAACAAATGAAGGCGACCCCATTTACACTAATATATACGACTTCAAAAATCAACAACAAACTCAACTTTTCCATTCCTCCCATTTCTTTCTCATTTTAAAAAGCCTGAAAACAGTAAGGCTGGCAAATGCAGTCAATCGCATGCATGAGTTTCCTCCTCGGCCCCACTGCATTCGCACCCATGTCCTTGAGCTTCTTCATGGTCAGATTCACCAACTGAAACTTGCCAAGACCCTTCCTTTGAAAGAGCCTCACAAACCGCTCCAGACCCAGAGAAGCTAGCCACTTGCTCAACCCACCAGCTTTCTGAAGCTTCCTCTCGAGATTCAGTGCCCTTAGTCTTTGATTCAATGGCATGACACCATCATGGAGAAATGGTCTTGGCCGGGCGATGGTTCTCGAGGATTTGGATACTCCGAGCGCTTTGTAAGACTTGGAGATATGACCCCAGTTTGGGGTTAATGACACTATTCTCGGATCTTGCCTCAAAGATGTGGTTAATGTTGGAATGTTTGTGCAGAAGAAACCGCCTTCTTGGCAAGTTGGAGATCCTTTTTAGGAGCTGCAGGCATTGACCTTTTCCACTCATCAAACTGATGGCATCCCGGGGCATGTCTCGGCTGGAAGTGCTAGTCCATTATCTACCCTTTTCCTAGGCAGGGCTTGCAACTGACTTTGTTCCGGATTTAGCTGCAGAGGTCTATCAACAACAGGTAAGGAAGGCACGAAAATGGTTACTCTCTGCTTCTTAACAATCACCCAACTATTTCTCCATGGAGATCCAGATCAGGATCAGAAGTTGGAGAACCAACAAGCCTGCTTGAATTGTCATTCTCCTTAGCGGGGATAACCACAAGTTGCCTTTGCTTTGCTTTTCCATCAACCTGAACTTGCCTGCCAAGTGATATGTAAAACAAAACCATTTCTTTACATAAGCTCAATGGTGAAATTATGGAAACATAAGGCTTCTACACAAGAAATAGATGACCAAACAATGAAACGATACCGGTAACGTATCAGTTTTTGCTAGGATAGAAAACTATACTAAAAGGCAAATGAAAAAACTTAGCTTAAGAAAAAGTACATGTTTCCATATTAAAATTATATTTTGAATCGGAAATTAAGCATAAATTAGGCACAAACATCAGTCTTTCTTCACTTAATTAATTCTCCGTCGGTCCTTCCCATCATAAGAATTCAATTTCATAATAGCACTTCTCCTTCCCTTCTAAAGTAATCAAACATAACCAAAATGCACTTACCAATACGACATACTAGGAGTGTTTTTCAAATGAGAAGCCTTTGAGTTGGGACTTAACAAGAAACCTTCAAAGGCATTTTCTTATTAACTTATATCTAAACAATCCACACCACTGGTCATTTCATGGGGTGATAAAATTGCTCGTTTTCCTCGACAATGTCTCAAGTCAGTCCCCCCACAATGGGCGTGTATGTGTGCAATATACTTCATGAGGAGGGATCCATACCTTATGTCGGGATCCACCGGCTTCCCACGGTTATATGGACGCCACCCTCTGTCCCTATATCCCATTTAAAGTCTCCACAAAAAGAATATCCAGGCACTCACCAATGATATTGATTTGCTTCAGTTTTAGCGAAAAACATAAATTCCAGAGATCATATTAAGTTCAAAACTGTTTAAAGATGAAAAAAAAAAAAATGCTATTTCTCATGAAAATTACACCTCCTACACGACCTCAAAATATCTATTGTTCCTAGGATTATAAAACATGATTTATAACTAACAAACATAAACAATTATTAAAAAAAAAAAAATACATAATTTTGAAATTTTAGGGCTAAATCCATACTAAAATAATAAAATAAACCAAATGTTCATCATCTCTAGCCGAAGTAATTTCGAATTTCAACCTTTTGAATTAAGACTGGAAATTAAGAACAACTGTTCCTTTTTTTTCACCATTAGAATCTCATTTCTTTGTTTCTTTTCCAGAAAATTGGGAAAAAAATTTAATTTTTCGATCATAGCACATGCTTCTTCTTGCTAATTTGGTCTCTGGAAAATCATAATAGAAATCGTACTGAGAATTTCGGGATTTTAGAGGTGGTTTTTTTTTTTTTTTTTCTTCGTAAAATCGGAATGAGAACAGAAATTCCATCACACTTACAATTGAAATCAAGAAGGAAACACGAATTCAATAAGAAAATTTCAGATTAAGGTCATTGAAGAGAGAAATCCCTACCTCGAGATATTAATATCTGCAAAATTTGTCCTTGGTCCTGATATTCGCCGCAGAAATTGGCCTTCTACACTGTAGAAAGCTCAATGGTGAAGCCAAGGAAGAAGAGAGAGAGAGACTGCGTGTGTATTTTCGGCCAGAGAAAGGAGGAAAGGGAGAAAAGAAACTTGAAAAACGTAATTTTCAAAAAGTTAAGGGGCCAAATTACGATTTTAGAACTATTCCTAAAATATCTTTTTGGGTCCATCTACTCTAGTATTATTACATGTTTGAGGCATCATCTCGCTAGGGATGACATTTTTACCTACAGATACAGAAACCTGTCCCTTATGAAACGGATATCGGGGTTAAGATTATCCACCTGTATTGATGTGGGGAGGGGGTGGGGAGCCTCCCCATACCCGCAATATATTCGCTTATAATATAAGAAGAAGTATTAAGTTATTGTTTTAATATTTTAATTTACTTTATGAATTTAGTTTTATGAATTTTTTAAGTTCGAATTTATTTTTAATATTTCAATTTATTTTCAATTAGACTATGTTGTTAAAATTTATGAAAACTTTAATAAAAGTTTTTTTTTTAATAATTCCTAATGAGTAAATGAATATGGTATGAGTATAGCACCCACAACAGGTATTACCTGCCCCCGCACCCGTATTAAATTAGACAGATATGGGGGTGGGTATGGGGGTTAAAAAGGGAGGCGGGTATAAGGGTGGAGGAGGCATACCCGTATCTGTCTCACCCATTACCATCCCTCATCTCCATATGGCATTTTGCCATTTAGATTGTCCAATTTTACATCAAACTTTTATCTATTTCATTTTCAAAAAACTCAAATTTTAAAAGTCTATAACTTTCTCATTCAAATCATAATGAGATAATTTTTTATGTCAAAATGCTTGTAACGACGAGATGAGTAAGATAATATCCATTTTGCATATTTTTTTCCGAATACATTTCAAATTTTTGCACTATTTTCTTTATTGCAGAACGTTTTTAAAAGTTTTCAACTCAAACACACATTTCTAACTCAACATCTAAACACCAACTTCAGATGTCACCTCAAACGAGCTCTTAGTAAGATCACATCATATCTAAATTTTAAACGATTCGGTGGTTGCATATATAGTTTGATGGTAATTTCATACCTGACTTTACCTTAAGATACATAGTTCAAATCTTCCCACCCCAAAGCTTAAAAAAAAATGATTTGATTATCGTTCACGTTAAATTATTATTATTATTTTGTATCAATGCATCCTAAACTTATCGTATAAATATAATTAGTATTTTGAATTTTTTTTTTAACAAATTGCATTCTGAATATATAAATATGTAACAATCTATTCATTGATGACAATATTGAGTTTTTTTTTTTTTTTTTTTTAAATTAACACTTGACTTGCAAATAGATCATTAATTAAGAACATGTCTTTTTAAACCAATATTAACCTAAATTAATATTTAAAACAAAGTTAATTTGAAATTGTTTATTTTCTTAAATTTAAGTAAAGATTTTTACCTCCATAAATTTGGATTAAAAATAGATAAAAATTGTCATTTATTCGATCAGTTAATGACTCATTTACAAATCATATATGAATTTTACTTCAAAAGATTAACATTGTTTTCGATAGGGGTAGATTGCTATATATTTATACATTCAGAGTGTAAATTATTCAAAATAAAAGTTTCCAGTGCAAATTGTAACTCTATAATAAGTTCATGATATACCAATGCAAAAAAAAAAAAAAAAAAAAAAAGAAAAAAAAAAAAAAGAAAAGCTCTAAAAATGTATAGATCAATGGTAAAAATTTCCTTCTTGCTAAATAAAGTTGTATAGAATCTAATATCAGATATGATATTATCTATAAACTATGTCTGCAACCACATGTGAACATTTGAATTTCAAATAATAAACATGATTAAAAATTTTAGTGTCCTACCTCTTAAAAAAAAAAAAAAAAAAAAAACGAGTGTTGAAAACTTTAACTAAGAGAACAATCAACTCCGACAATAAAATCAGGATCAATTGGTAACTAACTCATAGTGTAGGAACGTGGATCCACATTAACGTAAGTCTTAAACTCCAACAAAATAGTTAAAAAGCAAAGAACATAAACTTAATTACGATATTTTTATCTAAAAAAAACTAAGGACAATATTTTGAATTTCCTAAAAGAAACAATTTCAATTTAATTGAAGAAATCGATTTAGTTGTCATGATATCACATTTTCAATTTTTTAAGTTCAGGTGTATTTTTGGGGAAAAGATGATCGATGATAGAAATTAATAAGTATATTAAAACATTCTAATCAGATCGGTATTTTTTTTAATTCCTCGTTATTAGCTAATAAAAAGATGTTTTACGAAAAAAAAAAAAAAAAAAACTGGAAAAAAAAAAACTGAAGTTATAAATGTACGCACGCAGAAGTTAAAAACTAAAAAGACTGTGCATGCTTCCTCATTATAAGCTTATCCCACATAGTATTGACATTCAAAGTTTTTTTTTTTTTTACTTCTTCTTCGAGTATCACTCTGTCGGTAGCATAATAATAATACATAAAAGCAGCTAATAAAATCATGACAATATAGTTCGAATTCTTTATCCTAAGTTAAAAAAAAAAAATCATGACACATTATAAGCATCCCAAATTAACTTTAATACCTCTTTAATTGTTCAATATAATATGATTATGTTTTTTGATAATTACACTAGCAGCCTTGCACTTTGTCTTATGCATCAATATTTAATAGTCGCCACAATGGGAAAGTAAAAAAAAAAGTGTATCTCAATGGTTTCAGAAACTATATAGTGATCACAAATTTATGACATTTAGGCCGTATTTAAACTCAATCTCTTATACTCGTAGATTATCAAAAATTAAACAAAAAATCCCTTCAACGTCATCTCACTAAGTTTGAAGAAAAAAAAAAAAAATATATATATATATATATATAAATTTTAGTATTTAATTTTAGTGGTTAATATTATCAAAATTGAAGACGCGTTTTTCACATTTAGCTGGTAATAAACACGTGAATTGCATGTGATGGCACATAAAAAAAATTACTCAATTTATGCACAAAATCAAGAAGCTTCACAATATGACGATAATACAATAATTAAAAAAAAAATTATAAAGATGGATAAAAATGGAGACAAGAACACTCCATATATAATAAGTAAGACGTTATCTGGTATATCTTACCAAACAATTTTTCATGTTATATCGAAATTAGAGACGTTTTTTTTTTCTTAGGTATCACTAATAGAAAGCATATTCATAAAATACTTTTTTTTTAATTGAATATACATATAATACTTTGATAATAATAAAAAAGCGAGAAGGATAAAAAAAATATAAAATAAAAAGCAAAAGCATATTACTTTAAGCAACCAAAAATCATGACGATCACTATGAGCATCCAAAATTGAATTTTAGTATCTTTATGTTGTTCAAATAATTATGATTACGTTTCTTAATAACTGCACTAGCAGACTAGCACTTTGTCTACTAGATTAACAATAGCTTTTATTATGAGATTAATTTTCAATTTATCTAAGAAACAATATGATTATTGGTATTTCTGTTGTTGAAATATCAAAATTTTTTAAACCGTTTTTAATCACGTTTGAGTCATGTTGATAAGTGACATTTAGTAAAAGGATCGTGACTTTAATAAAATCAAAAGTCTAAATGCGAAAGAAAAAAATAATAATTAAGTCAATCATCATAGATTGAAGCAAAAAAATGTCAAACATATTAGATTAATAGCACTCTACAAACAAAACAATAAAAATTAAAAGACTAGGAATCAAAAGATTTTATGGGTCAAATTACTTGATGAGTAATTCAACCCCAGAAAAAAAAATTGCTCAATGAGCACTTCTGTGAAAAGACAGTTCATCCAAATCCATTAGAATCGTTTAAAGGTTATATAACATATAATTACACAATTACATATATAATTTAATTTTAAATATATATAAACTAATAACAATATACACATCTAATTCCACCATCCTATTTTGAATTCCTTCACGTTAAAATATAATTTAATAGTTATTACATATCTAACTCCACGATCATATTTTAAATTCCTTTCCATTAAGAAAATAATGTGTATATATAATTACAAAGACATTTTACATAAAAATAAATATTATTCTGTAACGACATTTCTTTCTAAATTATGATATACCTTTATTTTTAAGATAAATTGCCCATTTGATTTCTACCTTTTTTTACCAAATTACAATTTGATCTCCAATTTTTTTTTTTGATTAAAACTCCTTAAACTCTTTAAAATTATGCAAAATAGTTTTTTTTTTAAGTTAAAAATTGAATAGAATAGCCTCCGTTTGGATTGTAGGTATAAACTCAAGTTTTTCATCTAAATTTTTATCATTTTCTAAAAAGTCAATAAAAATTATTATTAATTTTTGAAAAGTCAACTAATTTCAACATAAAATTTCATCTTCAACCCGTATTTCAAACGGAAGCTAAATGTATAACATGTAAAGGAATTAGGATGAATCACATAATTTTTTTTTCTTAATTACTCTTAAATAGCAATCACATGTGATTCAATGAATTTTTAATTAATTGTTAATATCTAGTAACCGAAAGAAAATAGTTTACACTATAGTTTAACCCAATAAAATGTAAGAATCAAATCACCATGTGATTAAAAAGAAAAAGAAAGTTAGAGGAAGAAACAATAATTTATTCTTATGCTTCGTTGATTTTGCTTCGTTTGATTTTCAAGTGTAAATATAATATTTTTATCTTTTTTTGAAAATCAACAAAAATTATAACTAATTTTTAAAAAATTAACTAATTCAACTTAAAAATTTCATCTCAAATCTGTGTTATAAATGTAAGCTTATTCTTATTTTTATTTATTTCAACTTTTTTTTTCTCTCTCTCTCTATGGTACCCCTCAGGCACGTGCGTTATTTATTGCCACGCGTGCCGTTTTTTCGATATATATTAGGAAACAACGCTGGAGGGTAATATAAATACGCAGCAACGCTACTCCGATTCTCGCGCGGGTTGAACGAGCTCTTTAAATCACATCTCCTTTCTTCAAAACTCCGCGTTCTTTGGCTTTATACTCCTTGTTTGGTTCTCGAGAAAATTCACAAACCCATAACCAAACACTCCTTCTCGTCCAAGAGAATAAAAAAACCACCACACGCATCTATTCTAATATAATATCAATCTAAATTCTCCTACACTCCTCTGTATTTTTTGTTTTTTAGGTGTGATTCAGAATTTTTTTTTTCTCTTTTCTTATTCGAAATTCTGTCGATTTTCGCGATCCTAGGTTTCGGAAATAGGAGTTGGGGTTGGTGAATAGTTATCGGCGACATGAAATTCGGCGAGACATTCAGAGAATTCCGGCTGAAAGAGGAGGGACTGAAGGATAAATGCTCGTATTTGGAGTATAGCGATTGAAGAAAGTTTTGAAGAGCTGTCGGAGTTGCAAAGAATTGCAAGATGTTTGCGACGATGAACGGGAAGCTGCTGATCAACATTTGTGTCAATGTCAGTCATGTCCATGTAAATTCCTCTGCTTTTTACCTCCTCTCTCTGCTTTTTTTTTTTTTTTGGTCTTTTTTTTTTTTTTTCTATAAATATTTTGCCTTTATCTTATAGGCCTTGTTTCGCATGAAAGAATTTTGCATAAAACATGGAAAATATTATAATATATGTACAATTGTCGCTTTCCTCTTTTCTTTTTGGTGGAAGATTGATTGCTGTTTAGCTGCAATTAAAATATACATATACATATACATTAACACTTTCGTTTAGGAGGATTAAGATGAGATTATTTAAGAAAATTATTTATTTCGTTGGTCAGTCTCAGAATCGTTGAAGAATTTCTCTTGTGTTCTGATCATGAAGCCAATGAAGGACTTTTAACCCAATTTCACTTTGTTCATAAAGGGGACTGGATTCTTTGGACTATTATATTACCAGCAACCCGTGAATTTTAGGGTGTCATTTAATTTTGCCTGTGAACTTTAAAAAACTCTAACTTTATTCACTGCATTTGAATTAGTCATATTTAACCTATTCATTAGAATTTTGGTTAAAAACGGACAAAAAGTGAGTTTTTAAAGTTCAGAGACAAATTAGGAGCCACTCTAAAATTTAGGGGTATAGTTGAGAATATTCCTTGATGCTATTATAATGATGTTATGCATGTGAGTTTACTAGGTTATAAATTATAATGAAATCTCCTTGGATAATTTCGGTTCCAGGTTCGTTGGGAACATTTAATTTGTGAAGGGTATAAAAGTAAATGAAATAACAAAACGACAACTATATTATTTAGTAGTAGGAATTCAGAGTTTTAACAGTGGTAGTATTGAAGCAAATTACAGCAACAAAGTGGGATAATACTTGGATACGGACTTGAGGGAAAATCCAATCCTGGATAGAGTAATGAACATGACTGTCAAGAATAGTGAGGGTGATTAGATCTTCTCAAGCCTGTACCCGGATAAATTAGTCTATAGGGGTTTTGGTAATCTAGAGAGAAATTTGAAGGTATTTGTTTTCGGACTTATGATGTTGTTCTTGATTTTCTGATGATCCTTGATCTTCTGGATGATGTCTATTTATAGACAAAGGATGGATAGGAACTACATGAGAACTAGTGTAGGGTTGGGTCCAAGAATTACCAGGTTGGATCTGAGTACCAACCTTGCATAGAATGCCAGGTTGGGGCTGGAATAAGAACTGTATTTGGCGTGAATGGGATACCAAGTCGGCTTGAACCTGGTAAAGAATACTAGGTTTGAACCTGTCATAGAGGTTTGAACCTGGTATAGCGTATTGAACCTAGTATACAATATTGAACCTCGTATAGGGTGTTAAACCTGGTATAGGGTGCTGAACCTGGTATAGGGTAGAACGCTTGAGCTACTCTCAGTCATGTTCTTTTTCTTACCAGGTTGATGGTATTGGTCTATTGGATTAAAAGCACTCCAGTCCATCCTCAAATATTTCCCACTTATTTACTGATTTCACCCTCTAAATCAGTTTTGCTGGTCATTTCCTCGTAAACAATTTACTTGCTTAATTCTGAACTGGATAAGCTATGCCTCTATTGCAATGTTCTTAGTCTAAAATTTGATTATAAAGTGCCGTATCTCGAATACGATTATTTATTAATTACAGTTGCTGCCGATATATGTACAAGTATTTTCCAATTTGAATTTCATTGTTCATATTCTGATCTAGTTTAAATGATCAAATGTTTTTGTGCCACTTTTAAGTATGCGACGAAGCATTCTTTTCGGAGTTGATGAAGGAAGCGTCAGATATCGTCGGATGTTTCAGTGCAAGAGTCAGACATCTCCTTCATCTTCATATTCAAGCGGAATGCAGCGATACTTAATGCAACTGCGCAAATGTTTCAGGAATGACCAACAATCTATGGTTTGAAGAAGGAAAGATGCTAATTGAATACGCTACAATGAACGCAATTGCAATTCGAAAAATTCTTAAGAAGTATGATAAGGTATGAGCCCATCAGCTCATAGTCTATAAATCTTCCTTCTTTAAGTCGATTGTTGTTGTTCTTTACCAATTGATGAAATTCTTCGCTCCTTTTCTTATCTTCGGCAGGTACATGGCTCTGAAAATGGCAAGCACTTTAGATCAAAACTGCAGTCTGAACACATCGAGCTTTTGCAGTCACCTTGGCTTATAGAATTGGGCGCTTTTTGTCTCAACCTTGACGGGGCAGGTGACAGAGATCTTCCTGAAATTTCTGGTCAATTTTTCTGCGATGTCAATGCAACACCACCGGTAATGACTATGCTGCTTCCAGATTCTAGAAGCTGGACTATGATCTAACTTGTGCCATTTGTTTGGTAAGTTCTTACTTTTGGTTGTCTAGAAAATGAAACAAAAACAACTTTTTCATGCTAGTTTCTGATTTGTGTTTGGTTATTGTGCAGGACACCCTTTTCAATCCGTATGCTTTGAGCTGTGGTCATCTCTTTTGCAAGTCATGCGCTTGCTCTGCCGCTTCCGTGTTGATCTTCCAAGGACTAAAAGTTGCAAACCGGAATGAGAAGTGCCCAGTTTGCCGAGAGGTTTGCATCTAATTGAAGAAAACCTGTTATCTAAGTTATTAATTCAAGTTTATAGAAAATTCAAGTTTTATTCCATTTACTTCACTCTCACAAGTCTTACTTTATTCTTCCCCGTGTTTCTCATGCAGGCCGGAGTATACCCCAAAGCAGTGCACATGTTAGAACTAGACTTGCTCTTGAAAAAAAGGTAAACAAATTATATGCCCTCCTGATCTCAATTTATTATTTTCCGAGGAACGGAGATTCATTCTGTTCTGATCTTGAAAACATGCCAGGTGCAAAGATTACTGGAAGGAGAGGGTGGCTGCGTAAAGAGTGGAGGTCCTGAAACAAACAAAGGAGTTCTGGGACTTGCAGACCAAATACATGATCGGATATTGATGCTTTCGTTACGTTTTAGTTTAGCCTATAAAGCGCCACCAAACGGGATTAAATAACAACAGAAGATGTGATCAAGGCCCGAAGTGGAAATCGGAATTCTTGGTAATGCTGGTTGATCTCCAAAGTTTAAATTGCGGTAAAACCATCTAATTGAAGCTTGAATTGAAATAGTTTGCTTCTAATTGAAGAACGTTTCCTGTGCAGCGCAGTTTGGATAATCGTGATCCGTTGTTCAGTTGAAGCTTTAAAAATAAAATATTTCGTTTTCGATAATCTTGATCCGTTGTGTGATTGAAGCTTAAATTGAAATAGTTTGTTTCTAATTGAAGAACATTTCCTTTGCGGCGCATTTTGGATATTCTTGATCTGTTTGTTCAATTCTTTGGTGATCTAAGTTGCTCAGCCTGTATCTTTTATGCAGATGCTTTAAGTTTGTTATTTGTTTTGGCTGCTGAGTGTATGTTAGGGAAAAAAATAAAGAATGTGAATGAGATCTTAAAGTTGCAATTTTTTTTTTCTTTTTGTTTTTGATCCGGTTTAATGTTTCTTGCCTGTTCTGGTCGCTAAATTTGCTCTTGCCAAGGACTTGGGATCTTCCACTTGTTGGATTGAGGTTTCTCAGGAATTTTTTTTTTTTTTTTTTGGATAAATGTTTTAAAAATTTCCCTTGAATTTAACACGTCTATTCCATTTTTTTTTTAACTTTGAAAATGTATTTATTTTTTTTTAGGAATGTCTAAAAAGAGTACAGTTTTGAAATATTGCATCATCTGTAATAACTTTAGGATTTTTCTTCTTTTTACAATGTTAAATAAAAGTGACCAACATAGTAAAAACTCAATCAGTAATTAAGTGGGATAAAAATTCTAAATATATACATTAAAAGGGTTATTATCACAATTTCCTCAAAAAAATAAAAGGGTTATGCTCTTTGAATTTTAATGTCACTGATAAATTGGATTTTAAACTATTTGCGACACACAGTCTTGGAGTGAAAAAAATTCATTTTTGAGAATCCAATATGAGTTTTGATGTTTGAGAGAGAGAAAAATAAATGCATGTAGATTTTGAAAAAGAATAAAAAGTGGATTTGGATTCATTTTGAATTTTCATCCCAAAGCAGTGTGCCAAATTAGTTTTTACAGTTCGACCTCGAATTCAAAAATTTGTGACGATAGCAGACAATTATGACATGTTTGATAGCCAGTATTATATTAAATTAGATATATAGTATTGTTTTTAAGTATGGTGTTGGGTTTGGTAGTTTATTAAAATTGTATTGTTAACATAATCACTGTTTGGTATATTATATTATGTAATTTACTTTAATTTTTGTTCATTAATTTTTATTTTCAATAAATGAATAACTCGTAAAATAATTGAGTTATCGACTTTAAAATATAAAAAAGGGTTTTAGCATTTATGCTTGCTAAATATCCCGTCTTGTGGGCATTTTTCTTGGGGATAATTTAATTCTAAATTCTGTTATAGTAAGGAACTCCAATTTTTTACCATCTTAAAAAAAAAAAACCTTAAGCTTGATTAAAAAACTCAATCTATATTATATTTTATCAAACCAATAATATTTTGTTGCATCTCCACTCTTTTTCGTTATATAACTATGCCTTTCATGTCCAAATACTCGAAAAAGATACTAGTCTCCTCACCAAAAAAAAAATAACATAATGTTTCAACCAAAAAAATAATAAAAAATAAACTTGTGTTTGGTTCGTCGGTTGGGGATAAAATTTTTAAGTTCAAGTTGGTTGACTTTTTAAAAACTAGTTATAATTTTGTTGACTTTTAGAAAAAAAAGATAAAAACTGAAATGAAAAAATACAGTTTAATTAGAGCTGAGTTGAATTGCCAAACGAACTCTAAAAAAGAACATAACATCTTAGCATGCCAAACTATACAATTAGACATCAAACTTATAATTGTGCACATCTTAAACCACCTCCATATATCACCAATATAATTAGTAGACAGAAGATCAAGTACACTAGTCTATCTTATATGATAAGCTTAGGAGATTCTTGTTACATTCTAAAGCAAAATAAGACGCCTTTTCTTTAAGGATTGAATTTGAAATTAACCATTTCATTATTTCAGCACCATGGCTCTAAAAGAGAGATTGGATCCAATGAGTTATCAAATGAATAGGTCTTAACTTCTTAATTAAAGATCCATTTGGCTTAGGTTTAAACCTAAATTTTTCATTTTAATTTTTGTTCTTTTCTAAAAAATCAACAAAAATTATAATTAATATTTAAAAAATCAACCAACTTCAACCTAAAAATTCCATTTCAAATCGGTATTCCAAACGCAACTAAATCATTGGCCTCAATATTACAAACTTTGCTATTTTATTGTCCTCATTATTCAAAAAAACCCACCGCTCCATTAGAGGTTCCAAAATCAGAATTCCATGCATTTTGGATGCAGTGATTTCATACGAAGCGACACACGACTTTTCAGTCGTAGAAGGAATGGACACCAGAGCGTACTCGATGACTACAACCTACATGTCGTTTAACAACATAAGTAATAGAAGAAGACAACTGCATGTCGTTTCACTAAAAACGACACCAAATTAATGAATATATTTTCTGCCCCCAAAAGAAAATAAGTACCATTTGTACGCCAAATGAGATGTTGTACTTTTTCTCATATTCTTTTCCAAAGTTCATTGGATTTAAAAATAATGAGCCCTATAATATTCTCATGTTTCATCTTATTTTACTCCCTACTGCCGTATGATTACTTGAATAGACTAAATTTAGAACACAAATGGAGAACTCCAAATTCCAACCGGTGATCCAAATCGGACCATGATTGATAAGGAAAGTTTATTATTATTATTACTATTATTATTATTAGCAAAAGATGGTTTGATATTGCTCAATTAAAGAGTATTCCGGGTCTTCTTCTTTTTTTTTTTTTTTTTTTTAATTTTTTTTAACTCTCATTTCCGATTGATTTGTTTAGTTTAACTATTGCAACTTAAAGTGGGATCCGCATGTGTTTGTTGTCATTATTTCGACACTATAATTAATTTGGTCATGCTCTGTCATTAGTAAGTGTTGTTCTGGAAGTGCCAATTCTGTTGTTCAATTAAAGTTGTTTCTCTTATTTCTAAAGTTTCTATTTTTCAATATTGCTTTTTTATATAAGTGAATGGTTATTAGCATTTTGTTTTTGAACGGATCAGTCATTGAATCAAAAAGTTAATTCTCTAGTTTTTAAAAAAAAAAATGAAATTCATTCACCAAAAAAAGAAGAATAAAATTCGGTTACAGTTGAAGTGTACTTGATGACTCCTCTTATGCTTTGGAAGAAAGTTGGCCTCTATTAAGTAAGAATAGAGAGATCTGTATTTGTTATCTTTAGTTGAGAAAGAAGCTTTTACTTGTAAACATTTTCGCTGTGTTATTAATACTTGTACTTATTTCAGAATTCTATCCCCGCTTGACTAAGGAAGTAAAAAAAAATAATGTATATGTTGATGAAAAAAATACTATATTTAAAATGTACTCCATTAAAGTTAAATAAAGAAAAATAAATAATAAGGCTATTACATTTCGACAAAAGACCCACGCCTAAATTTTATAGCTTTTGGTCCACAATCTCAATCATAATTTTCCTACCTCTAAAGATAAAGTATGAGTTGATCATATGTATCAATATTATCAGCCGCCCTTTTATCTTAATTTTAACTTTTAAATCATAACACTCTTATTAATATTTTAAGTATGTGTCGTTTTAGAATAATAAGAACTCATGTTTTAAAGGTGGAGAAGACACAAATATGATTAGAGTATTAGATTGAAGATCACATTTTTAAACATGTTTGTCTTTGTTTATTGACCTCCGAATATGATGTGGGACTTGATAAATTTTATTTGTACTTGCATTTTAAATATATTTTTTTGCGATATTCAAGTAACTTTTCTAATATCTTAGTGAAGTTTGTTCTTAGGCTTGCATTAGATATCGTATCTTATCTTCTACTATTACCAAGTAAAACAAATCCTAATACAAAAATAATTTATTTTGAAAAATGACAACTATAAATATTATAACACAATGTTGAATAGAAAAAGAAAAAATACAAGGAAAATTGATAATAATCTAAATAATTAAACATTTATCTATTAGGGAAATTTCAAAGTTATCAAGAAAAAAAAATGAGAAAATTATACAAACAATCTCTTAAATAAATATGTTTTTAGATTTTATCTTTTATTTAAATTTAAACCATTCATAATTTATACTTATTTAATTGAAGTAAAAAAATGCTGAAATTATTATAGCTAGCTAAGGCAATTATTCAAAAATATCATTTTTGAGGGGCAATCCTCCAAATCTACAGCATATGGTGCTGAGCACTCTCTTTCATGACCTGATCTGCTGAGTATATTAAACTAATTCTATCGATATTGTTATTTTATTCGTTAAATTAATTTTTTGACAATTTGAATTGTGAATGTTTATATTAAAAATTTACATGAGACACGTAAAACTGCATTTAGTAATAAATCATACCATTAAAGAGTTAATCTAATAGCTAAACAACAATACCTATTAGTACGACAAAAATATTGCTTTTGTTATAAAATTTTTTCGTTAGTTTGGTACACACTTTTATGTGTATATTTTTTTTGACAAAACTTATAATAAGAACTGTACTTTTACCGTATTAATAAGTTAAATCATTGGATTATTTACAGCTGTCTAATGTGTGAGTATCCCAGTTAAAATAAGAAAACAATTCAATTTATTTTTAATTCCTTGACAAAATATGAAAATAGATTTTTATTTTCTTTTGATTTCAAAATTTTATTTTTTTTTCTTTCTGACTTCAAAATCATAGCAAATGAGGCCTAATATTCTATTTATCTCTTATTTATAGATTTACAAAGCCATGTGGTCCATTGTCATTGTCATATCTCATCATCCTCACATGAATATTATTATTATTATTATTATTATTTTTGCTTTTACTTTCTGCATGCAATACAACTAATTTTGTAGAAAAATAAAAAAATAATATTTGTTTTAAAAAATATTATGATAAAATAATAAATTTAAAAACATTTAAAATAATTCTATATTCACGATAATATAAAAATAATATATATAAAAAGCATATTCATAACAAATTTATCTTAACAATATTCTTATATATAATAAACAATATATGTATAATAAATAATGTATTTATAAAAGAATATAGTATTAATATTAATTTAAAATTTTCAATATTTTTTTACATGTTAGCTGTAAGTTTTCTTTATTTTCAATATTTACCGTATCTACATTTAAAAAAAAAAAAAGTACATATATCTCGTATTTAGAGTTGTTTTTTTTTTTTTTTTTTTTTTTTCATCATTTCTGATTGGTGATTACCATATTTGTCCTCCTCCATTTTCCCCTTTTTGATCTCTCTTCTTCATTCCAAAGTTCCCTCACTGCAATTTCATGGTAGAAAACTAAAACCCAAACCTCTCTCTCTTTCTCTCTCTCTCTCTCTCTCTGTCTTGGTCTCCGAGCTTCACAACCAGTACAGCAATGGCTTCCTCGTCGTGGCTCTCTTCCCTCCGCTCGCGCTCAAAATCCTTACTCAACTCCCTCAAACTCAATCTCACCACCTCTCGTTCTTATCCCCAGAATCCTCTCAGAAACCCGCTTAGCTCCAAACCCGTCGCTAATGGCTTCCGTTACCATCATTCGAATCGCCCGTGGCCGAGCTTTCTGCTTCCCTTGGCTCTCGCTGTCTCCGCTGGCTCGCTTTCACTCTGCGATTCTTCCGAATTCAATTCTCGGTGAGTAAGACTCCGTTTTTTATGTTGACGAACTTGAATTTTCCGTCTCTTTGGGTTGCTTTTGGTTGCTTGTGAAAGGGAAAATACGATCAAGAAAGTTACAAAATTTACTGCTTTTTTTTTTTTTTGGTATTTTTTTAGGGAAGTGATTTCGGCCTTGGTTATATCTGAATTTAGCACGAGAAAGTTCTTGTTTTTGAGAAATTCTTGTATGAAATATGCAATAAAATTTATTGGTGTATATTTTGATCCTGTTATATGTGGAAATTAGCTCAAGATAATTGTAGTCAGATTAGGTTTGACTTGTTTGTTTAGATACATATTGTGGATTTAGTTCTTGAGAAATGCTTCTGTTTGACCATGAGATAAAATAAGTCAAAAAAATTTATTCGTGTCTTTTATAACAGGTTTTGTTGCGTTTTCTTACACTGTTTTATATGAAAGTAGTTCAACAAAGTTATAATTACTAGTCGGATTGTGTTTGATCATTGGTTCTAACTTGCTTTTTCGATATCAGAGGTGTCAGCTTCGGGGGCAAAGGTAGCACGGACTACGTGGTGAAGGGCTCGCACACGGAAGTCCCGCAAGAGCTTATTGACGAATTGAGTGCTATTTGTCAAGTATCATACCTTGTTTTGTTTTTATCAATGGCTCTTTATATTATAGAAGAAAAGAAAAAAAAGCTAAAATTTGTTTATTTGAAAGTGCATTTCTTTGCCTGTCTTTTGAAATTGGTATTGATACAGGATAATTTATGGTTGCCGAGAATTTATGGTTAATTCTATTTTACAGGATCACATGACAATGGACTATGACGAGAGATATTTCCATGGAAAACCACAAAATAGCTTTCACAAAGCTGTTAACATCCCTGACGTGGTTGTTTTTCCTAGGTGAGATTAATTCATAATGCACCGTCTTAAAGCTAATTTATTGTGCGGTTGATTTGTTCCTTGGCAGATCACTGTACACTAGTGATACAAAAGTTGGTTTTACATTAAAGTTGTGATTTTTCACATCCATGAATTGTCTACAAAATTCTGTGGGATTTGCAGGTCTGAAGAGGAAGTGTCCAAGATAGTCAAGGCATGTGATAAGCATAAGGTTGGAGGTTTTTCCCTTCTACTAATTTGTGCTGATTTAATATCTGATTCTGGTTTGATTCAATACTACATTTTGTGCGGTTTCGTGCTTATTTATGTACTAATGTTTTGACCATAGTTTGTGCTTACGTGTCCAATAATGTTTTGGCCATTGTTTTCACTTCAACTTTTTGAATCAATAACTTGTGTATAAAGTTTTGTCATTCCATAACTACAAATGTCGTGGATATAATTTTTCTTACAAGTTTTAAGAATGGATGATTATATATATGTTTTAGTGAAGAGACCAGCTTTGATCTGTTTATTTGCTTTCTCTACTTCATGGATTGTTTGATATATAATTTCAATAACTGTGTAGGTGTTTCGCTGATTTGCTTGATTACATAAGCAGGTTCCTATTGTACCATATGGTGGAGCTACCTCAATTGAAGGCCACACCTTATCTCCTAACGGAGGTGTTTGCATTGACATGTCATTGATGAAAGTATGTACCGACCATGATCAGTAATTTTCGAAGAATGTAATCTTTATGAGCGTTAGACTAGACCTAGATGTTGTCTAATGTTGTTCTAATATTTAATTGCTCGTATCGTAGAAAGTTAAAGCACTACATGTTGAGGACATGGACGTGGTTGTTGAACCTGGGATTGGATGGATAGAGCTTAATGAATACCTGGAGCCTTATGGTTTATTTTTTCCCCTTGATCCAGGTTGGTTTATTTTCATTGCAGATCGGAGTCTTCTATCATTTCCTTGTTTGCCTTTGTTTTTTCCACTCTGACATGCAACACTTCTATTGCTTGATCAAGAATACTTCTGAGCTGGGTTCAAGACTTCAAGTTAGGGGCCGGTCGATTTTGAATTTTAGATTTTCATGTACTTCAAAACTGTGCAGGACCTGGTGCAACCATTGGGGGCATGTGTGCTACACGTTGCTCGGGTTCGTTAGCTGTCAGGTAGTCGTTCTGATATTTTTATTTATATATATATATATTTTTGAAACTTTACATTACTTTTACTCTTTATCTATGCTTGTTGCATGCAACTTTACTTTTAGATAACTTTTTCCTCCACTTTATCGCATTGTGAATATCTTATTGCCTATCTTCAGGATGAGCCTTTGCTTTTAAAGTAACCAACTAATAATTTATATAGTTAATGTAGTTATCTTTTAGTAATTTTAGTTAGTTATACGAGAATGTCAAACTTAGGCTTAGTCCTATCTTATTTATGTATTTCAAGGCATATCTTGAATCTCGGGCATACCCTTTATCAATACGTGGGACGAAAATCTGACATCTATAAAGAATCCCAAGATATATCTACTAGATTTCCAGAAATTTTTTGTAGCTTCTCTGAAAATCTTGGTCGTTAGGTATTAAATGTTTACTAAACACTGAAACAAGATCCTTCTCAATATGTAATTTTGATGCTTTACAATTGTGATTGATATGACTTTGTTTTTAGCATGTAGGTATGGAACAATGCGTGACAATGTCATAAATCTCAAGGTACTTTTTTCTACTATTTTTTTTTTTGAAGTATTATTTGTTTTTCTTTTGCTGCTTGAACAATATTTGGATTGGTTACCTGTGATGTCCGAAAAATGCATTCTGTAGTTTATTTGTTGTTTGTGTTCCAGGTAGTTCTCTCTGATGGAGATGTTGTTAAGACAGCATCCCGTGCTCGAAAGAGTGCCGCAGGGTAAGATTTTTTGGTTTTTCACAAACCTTTTTTAGTTTTGTTGAGCTGACATTGTCTATTTTTTTCCCGACTTTCTTTCCCCTTAGAAGTAGTGCTATAAAATTTCAGTCTACTTGACAAAAGTTAACCATATATTCTCAAACATTGGTTTTAGCTTATGAATTTTGTTGATCTTAGACTTGGTTTCTTGTAGGTACGACTTAACCCGTCTATTAATTGGAAGCGAAGGAACCCTAGGTGTAATTACAGAAGTGACTCTTCGCCTTCAAAAAATTCCGCAGTATTCAGTGGTACCTTGACCTTATTTGTAAACGGCTTATTTGCAGACAAACTTGATTAGTTTTCAAGTTTATATGTTATTTGTTCCAGCGAAATGTTTTCTAATGTAATTGGTCTAAACATTATGGTCGTGGTGAGACATGCATGTGAGTGTTTAGTTCTCATTTGATTTATGTTTGCCAAAATCTAGAACTTTCCGAAATTTCACACAAACCATATGGCTTATGCGCTGCCTGCTTGACTTGAGGATCTGGAAGAATCTTGGATGCCATCTTTAAACATCTATAGTTTCTTCACATTCAACTAAATTATGAGGTGTTATAGAAAGTTGGTGAAGAAACATTTAGAAATTTATCATTGTTTAAAAATAAAATAAAATAGAAAGAACAATAAACTAACCTTGGTTCTGGAAGGCATTTCTTCCATGGGGGTCGATTCCTATTAATTGATTTTCTTGGAGTCTATGTTCATCCTCATTTTACATTTATTCTTTTGTTACGCTTAAATGCAGCTATTTAAGCTCAATAATATTGCAGGTTGCCATGTGTAATTTTCCTTCAATTAAGGATGCAGCTGATGTTGCTATTGCTACTATGCATTCTGGTATACAGTAGGAATTTGGCTCCGTGGTACGTTATTTATGTATTTATTTTTAATTTGCTTCACCGATTTTCCATTTATTTTCAATAGGTATCAAGGGTAGAGCTACTGGACGAGGTTCAAGTCAGGGCCATCAATATTGCTAATGGCAAGAACTTGCCTGAGACCCCAACTTTAATGTTTGAATTCATTGGCACAGGTGAATTAAAATGAAGAATTTGTCGTTTTGCCAGTTCAATCCTTATTCATTGCTTATACAAGCTGAGAGTTGTGTTGATTCTTGAACTCTTATTTGTGCTTCCAGAGGCATATTCGCGTGAGCAAACACAACTTGTGCAGAAGATTGTTTCCGAACACAATGGCTCGGACTTTGTTTTTTCAGAGGACCCGGAAGCAAAAAAGGAACTTTGGCAGGTAGGTAATACTTGACCTGTATAATGACTATGATTTGTCTGTGTAAATGGCTTTACACTTTGAGATTATTTCATATATACTTGTCGTCTGTGAACTTATGCTTTGTTGAGTTAAATTTGGGTTCACATCTCTCTCGAACCATAATTTTCAAATTACTCTTAAAGAACAGCACTTAGACACCTAGAGTTTTTGTACACTAGGGAGGACACACACACACACACACACACACGTATAGATATATGATATCTTTTATATTTCCTTTCAATCATAAATTGTAACTCATATGTTTATTACAGGTTCCTTCTCTCCATATTTGTCGGCTAAGGTTTTATTTCCTTGCAGATAAGGAAGGAGGCGCTTTGGGCATGCTTTGCGATGGAACCTGACTTTGAGGCAATGATTACGGTCAGTTTTTTCCCCTTTTTTGTGGTTCTATTTTTTATTTATTTTGCTTTTAGCGTATGGCAAATGTTATTTTCTTAAGTGTTTAGTTTTACAATTGGAACTTGGTTAAATTAGGACTCATTGTTCACTGCTGTTATTTGATTTTAAGGATATTTATTATGATTAGAATCTTTTCTTTATTTTGCTATTTATTTGAATCAGGAATCCTGATGCGATCAAGATTGCTCAGTTTGTTTAGATAAAGCTTTATGTCGGTAACTTTTCATAAACTTAGATTTCGTTCTTTTAATCTTTATCTTATATTTTCCAGGACGTCTGTGTTCCTCTTTCGCACCTTGCTGAACTGATTTCAAGGTCTAAACAGGAGCTTGATGCGTCCTCATTGGTTTGGTATTGTCTACTGAAAACGACCTTCTTCTTCTGCACACACATACACATCAGAATGAAGTCTTCTTTCGGAATTTCTTGCAGTGTGATGTAGCATAGCACGTGTAGGACATTAGGAACAACATTAAAAATTTGTGTTTTATCAGGATATCATTTCACTTTGTTGATGGTTTATTCAAAATAGGATTTCTAATCTTCTCAAAAAGATTTACTTAGATTAGGACTTAATTCTTTTTCAGGTATTGTTTTTCATTGAATTCTAAGAGGACTAGGAATTTTCAATTCTACTCACCCAACACCCAAATGCTAATGGCAGCTTTTTAATTTTTATTTTTTATTTTTTAATAGATTTAATGAAGTTATTTTAAGTTATATTCTACGTACTCTACATATCCTGCTACCTAGTCTCTGTCAAGTGGTATCATAGCCCTTGAATTGACCTGGTCTGACCACCCTGGCGACGATGACCGAGGGGTGCTGGTCCAAAACTTGAAAAAGCCCTTGTTTCAAAGATAAATTCCTAAATTACCTTTAACATCCTATGCGTGCTGCCCTACATTGAAGTGTATGGCCAAGGTGTATACTGGTTTGAAGCTTATGATGTCATGATTGTTCCTGATGACAGCACAGTCATTGCTCATGCCGGTGACGGAAACTTCCACACTGTTGTCCTCTTTGACCCTACCAAAGAAGAACAACGGCGGGAAGCAGAGAGATTGAACCATTTTATGGTCCATACTGCTTTGGCAATGGAAGGTACATATTCTTTTCAACATTTTGCTCAATCTGTAATGGGGTACAAGTTATATGGCACTTTATTCATTAGGTTCTGTTCGTCACTTGTGAATTGTAGTTCATAACGTCTATGCAGTAACTAGATGTTGATAATATCTCAATTCAGTTTAGTTATTTGCTACCGTATTCTTCAATGTTTTAAAATAAGCTAAGCTACTAAAATGCATCTCCGACAACTACACAGGAACTTGTACGGGTGAACATGGCGTTGGCACGGGAAAAATGAAGGTACACATTCATTAACTCACACTCTGGTAGCCATTTGGGCATTTACTATCTGTTGTTGTAAGTGTAGCCTGAAGGTTATTCTACACCTGATTCCACCACAAGGATATAGGGTTCGAATCCCTTTACCCGCAAGATCAAATAATTAAAAAAACTAAAGAAAAAAAAAATGCATTTCATATATAAATAAAGATACTTTAAAGCAAGTTCTCGACGATGAAAAGAATAAAAGGGCCTAACTAAAGTTCTTGTCTTAATCCAGTATCTTGAGAAGGAACTAGGAGTTGAGGCATTGAAGACAATGAAAAGAATAAAAGGGGCATTAGATCCCAACAATATCATGAATCCAGGAAAGCTCATTCCTCCCCACATTTGTTTCTAAGAGCTCCCGTCTTTACATCTCATATGAATGTGGTCTGAAGATCTATTCCTGCACACATGTCGCTATTCACATCCTCGTCCGTCGAATGCACGTCTTTCGGGTCGTTCAGCCACCAAGTCTTTAGGGCTGTCTAGGTCCCATCCACCTTGTCACCCTCTTCCTTTTGTTCTCGATACCGAAAACGGAGTTTGAAAATAATTTTACAGAATTGACGTTTCAGGAATCTTGCACGCTTCCCTCCACTCCCATTGAGGTGAAAGCTGGTTGACTATTTGGATATGAGAACAAAAAATAATTTAATTTTCATTTTACGTTGCATCTTTTTTGCTCATTTTGATAGTTGACTATGAAACATATACAACATATCTTACATATAGCATTATCTTGCCTTTATGCTCTCTCTCTCTTCTTTTTTTTCTCCTCGCAATATTCTTTTGTTCTTTTCCGTCTTGGAGCCTAAAGTGGGAGTAGGCTTTTAGATGATTTGAATCAGTACTGAAAGGGACGTTAATTAGGTTATTTAAGCCGAATCCAACGTAGGCCCTACTTCATAGTAAATAAGAGAAATAAAATAATAATAAAGAACAATGTCAAGGGCATTAGTTGTGGGATCGTTGTGGGATCCCATTGCAAGTGTGGTCTGTTCTTTATTAGTCGTGATGTTTAATATTATTGATATACCAACAATTAATAGTTGAGCAAAGGTATAACAACAAAACTTGATATGTGGTTGACTAATATTATACCTTTTTAAATCCAGTGTCATAGCAAATAAATAGCAAAATAAATGTCATGTAATAGTTTTTATAGAATTATAAACCTTTTAATAATCCTCTTTTAGAACCTAATTTATATGTATAAATGGTAAAATAACTCAACCAAAGCTCGTTACCAATTGCAAGACCAATTAACGAAGCTACAAAGATGTCATTTTAGCAGTAAAACATGATTTTTATTAGTATCGATAATGTTGATATCTCTTTACGTTCGAATCACCGTGAAGAATACTTAAATTTAATTTGAAAATTAGCAAAGCTACTAAGATGTCATTTTAATTGTCAACAACTACGGTACCTATTGGTCTCAATAATGTTGCTAACTTTGTACATTCGAGGCATCGTGAAGAACGCTTTAAATTCGTCTTATGTTACATTACTCTAATACACAGCCTGTTCTAGTCAATGAACTTAGTTTAATGAAGTTGATATAAAACACTAGCTAGTTGACAAAAAACTTAAACAAAATAACGTATATATAACAAAAATTTGTTAATATTAATGTTTCTAAAGCAAAATTATGTGTTGGCCAATTGGGTGGAAATTTCCTGATTTTCAGGGGTTGTGGATTTAAGTGAATTTTTTGCAGGATCCGAGGCATTAGCCGAGGGACAAGGAGTGAAGTCAATGATGAAAACAGACAAAACAGGAATGGTGACAAAAATAGGAAAATAATAAATAATAAAAAAAAAAAAAGAAGAAAAACTGTTAAAAGATTCGTGTGCAATCTTTATGCATAAAGTGCTTTGTTTTTTACTTCGAAAGGCCAAAGATATCTCACGCACAACAAGTCACAAGATTGTTTTTCTTTAAAAAGGTTACATCGGAGCCAACTTGTCTTCTGTTTAAAGCCTATACATTATAATATAAAATTTTTAAAATAACTTATATAAATCAGTTTTTAATGGCGTAAAATGATATAAGAATTTTTATAAAAAAACAAACAAAAAAAAAAAGAAAAAGAAAAGAAAATCATGAATGACTCCACCCATGGTTATAGAAATCTTCAAGAAGATTGTTTAGAGGGTCATTTTACCGTAGAAGTTATACTATTAATTTTAAAAACATATTAAAAAGATAAATTTTTATATAAGATTTGACGGTTAAAAAATAAAGTATTATTAATAGTATTTGTTTCTTTTCTTTTCTTTTCTTTTCTTTCTTTTTAGATCACGTAGATTTCTCCTTGTTTTGATGACGAAAGAATCAAAATTGGATCTCGGGAGTACTTGCAAGATCAGAAAGAGATAAGCTTTTGCATATTTTTTAATCCTAAATTCCCATCTTTCCTTTATACCACTTGCAATTATAGGAATTCAATTTCTTTTTAATTTTATTTTCTTCTTTTTTTTAATGGAATACAAAAAGTGTCTGAGATGGATAAACATCAAGGCTCATTTCCTTTTCTACTACACTCTAAACCTTTTTTTTTTTAATTTTTTTTTTTAAAATTTTTTTCTTTCTTAAAAGAAAAGGGCAAAAGACTAGTAACAATTCATTGCACGTTTAAAAGCAATCAGGAGAATACAAAAGGAACAAACTTCTAACCAGTACCTATCCTTGTGATTATTGGAAGAAATAGACATACTGCTATTGAGATTATGAGTTTGAATAAAGTTTTGATTTAAATATAAAAAAAAAAAAAAAAAATTCAATTATTTGTGAAAGAAAAAGCTGTAACAGAAAGGATTTGAACCAAAATTTTTAGGTTCAAACTCACATACCGAATACACTACTAGTGAATTGGTCGTTTCAGTGAAAATAAAACCAACAGAAACATCATTAGTTTTAACAGAAATAACAGCTCTTTGGCCCTAAACTATGGTGATAGTGTTCACTTCAATTAGAAAATATAATGCCACCTCTCTAAGCTACATCTACTTGGCCGGCTCTTCCTTTTCTTTTTTTTTTTTTAATAATTTTTTTCCTATTCCATTTCCTATCTTTTTAATACTTCTAAGATTCTTGTACCTAATTTAAAGAATCTAATTAGAATAGCTTATTAGTACTAATAAATGGTGAACCTAACTCTCTATAAAAAGATAAGCACACTCTTTGGGTGTTGGGAAGAGTTTGCCCAAGTGTTGTCTAGGTCAAATTGGCCTTTGACTCTTTACAACATTGGCATTAGCCTAAAAGAGTTGATCAAGTTTGTCCAGGTCCAATATATAACTCTTTCTATATATATATATATATATATATATATATATATATTATAAATACATATGTATGTATATTGTATATACACCAGCGGCATGCCGCATGGGGACAATAAACCACCAAATATCATGGCCCTTTCAACACAAAGTGTGCTTCTATACACAAAATTGTAGTCCAACTCTTGTCCAGCTATATGCCAAATTTAATTATGGTATAGGCGGGTAATAATAGTGTTTTAAGTAATTTTTTTAATAAATATTTTAAGTTTGGTTAAATTAGAAAAATGAACATTCTTCTTTAATTGACTACCTGATAGATAATCAATCATTAATTAATCGATATCAATATGTATTTATCAATCAGTAAATGATTATGATCAATCATTTATTAACTCGGATGGGTTAACCAGCATTTTCCAAAAAAAAAAAGGTAATAAGTGTTCAAAAACTATCTATCTACCTAATTTTTTTTCTTTAATTTAACTCTAAATATATATATGAAATATTTTATTTAATATCATTGTTAGTGATTAATCACCATAAACACGACATTAGAGTTGATAATTATACATTCATCACGGTATAATTTTTTTCATCTATTGCACACATATAATAATGCATCAACAATAATAACGAATAGCGGTGCTAGCTCTACTATATAGTAGTATGTTGTAGGATTCATTTTTAACAGATTAGGTGACTAGACAAAGCATATACATAAATAAATCCATTCACTGTGTATTGAGTAACACGAAGGGAAATTCTCCAATAAGCAAGCAAAGCATGTTTAATTTATAAACCACGAAATTAAAGATTCATTTGCTCTTTTGCTTTTTTTCTTTTTTTTTTTTCAAACATTAAATTAACTTGGACGGCTGAATAAATATTATTGGTCAATTTTGTCACTATATATTAACGATGCCACTCAAATATATAAGAGAGCCAGATAGATAATAATATTTATTATTAGTTCCATGTTAGTGTTAGTATTTTCATGTTTACTCTAATAGTTCATTGCCTAATTTTGAGAGCTGTAAGATCAACTCTCAATTTACAACAAACAAACAAACAAATCCGCAGATATAATATAGTAAAACAATATAAAGATAACTGCTTAATGCGTGTATAGTCTACATACATGTATATGTATGTGTATATGTATATATATATATATATATATATATATATATCTTAAAAGTTCTCTCACCACCGATAGATTGATGCGACGGTAATTAAGTACGTCTTTCATTCTTTAATTAGGTTATCCCTAGATTCATACTCAACAGTAACATACAAAGAGGAAAAAGATCAAGTAAATAGTATTTCTTACATAAATAATTCAAGTAATTAGTATGTAATTTCAAAAATATTTGAAGTAATATAAGAGTCCATAACAAATTTATCAGGTAAATGATGATTTATTTACTTCTTATAAATATGTTATATATCTAAGGTCTTGTTGATCAATATACTATACAATGTTAATTTATAATAATTTATATAAAACTAGTTAGGTCTGATTAAGTATAATTGAATAAGGTCTTATGTTAATTAACTTCGAGATTTCTTCTGTTGACAATTAATGAGTATAAAAACGAATGATATCAATGATTTGTTTTACTAAACAAATATTATAAAAAATAAAAAAAAAACTTTACTTTGGCTTTTTTCATGCAGATAAACTTGAATTCACATAACCCCACCAAATTTAATTTTAACCGTCCAAAACCAAAAAATACCAGAACCACCAAGCTCATCTATGGTCCATATTATATACATATATATATATATATATATATCCAAAAACCAATGAGATAAATTAACCAATGGCCATGCATGCATATGCCACCACCTTCAATCCTCCCCCACCCCTCACAAATTTCCACAATTACCCTCCTCAAATTATAGTTATTCCCACATTTACTCCCCAAACTTTAGCCCCCTGTATAAATAATGCACAAAATTTGTTCTAAACACCTCCCCATAAGCTCTTAAATATTTTCTCATTTAATTAAATTTATTGCAAATAACACACCAAAATGGGTTCTCTCCCACACATAGTGGAAGACTGCATGGGGGTCCTCCAAGTCTTCAGCGACGGCACCGTCCACCGCCGCCACGCCGTCGACATCGACTTCCCCTTTCGGCCGGTCGTCGACGACGCCTCCGTCGCCTTTAAGGACGTCGTTTACGACAAGAAACTAGGGCTCTCCCTCCGTTTGTACAAACCCAAACCCTCTAACTCCGTGTCAAAACCCCCCGTCGTGGTGTACTTCCACGGCGGGGGCTTTTGTGTCGGTTCTCGCCTTTGGCCCAACTGTCATAACTGCTGCCTCCGCCTCGCCTCGGGGCTCAAGGCGGTCGTCGTGTCGCCCGACTACCGCCTCGCCCCAGAGCACAAGCTCCCCGCCGCCGTCGACGACGCCGCGAGGGCGTTGGAGTGGCTGGCGGGGGACGATTGTTTGGGGGATGCATGGTTGGGTCATGAGGGTTTGGACTTGGACCGGGTTTTTGTGTTGGGTGACTCCTCCGGCGGGAACATGGCTCACCATTTGGCGGTTCGGCTTGGTTCAGCCGGTTCGGTCAATGCCGCCACCAGTACTCCAGTTCGGGTTCGGGTTCCGGTTCGGGGTTTTGTGTTGCTTGCACCTTTCTTTGGTGGAGTGGTGAGGACCAAGTCTGAAGAGGGGCCTTCTGAGGCTTTGTTGAATTTGGAAATACTTGACAGGTAACGTCAATTTTGGGGACCCTTTTTTTACGTTCTTCTTCTTTTGTTTTTTTGCATGCCAAAATATTCGGTTTAATTATCATATTTCCAGATTACTCTTAAAGTTCATAATTTATTCTTATATTTTTAAGTTTTATTGAAATATATCCTCTTAAACTTTCGACAAATATAGCAATAATGCTACAGAAGTGAAAAATACAAATATAAATTATGTATTTTTTCCTTATTCTTCAACTACTTTTAGAAAAACAACAACAATAAAGAGAGATACCTCTATATTATGTCACAGTACTATATATAATTTACATGATTAACTTATATGCTAAGATTGTTTATATTATATTTTTTAAAGGAATAATTAACCAAGTAAATTCTTATCTGAATTTCAAGTTATCAGCTCAAATAAATGTAAGTGTTTGTCTAGTAGTTTATATACATATATATATATATATATATAATAAATGAAAAAATAGCGAGAGTTAATAGCTGATATCAAAATTACACCCACTTAACAATTTCTTCTATGAAATTCCCGCTCCAAAAAAAAAAAAAAAAAAAAAAAAAGGAATTGTGTTTCGTGGCTTAACAATTATCATATAACTTTAATAATAAAACTCAAGATATATATGTTGTTTAAATATAATTTGAAAACATATGGTTATGTAGGACTCCTGCAGTTTGGAAAGGGATTCAAACTTTGTAACAAAACTAGATCTTAATTTTCCAGTAAAAAATATATTATTATTATTTATTTATTTATTTTTTACAAAACAAAATTTAGTCACGAGATTTGTTATACATAGAAAAGATGTAATAGACTTATTTTATAAATATATCTTATATGTTCATTGTTCTATGGAAAGCATGGCTACAAAAGAAACAGAAATCATATTTTTAAAGTCATTGAATCCAAGTCTGCAGTGAGATATGTATATCCTCAAGATGCACATTTTCCTCAGTCAAATCAATGTATATACATATATATATGTATATATTTATATTTTTTTCTTTTTTTTAAATTGGAAGGAAACAAAACTTTTCAAAGGAAAAAGATTGATAGTGCTATTTCACAATTCTCACATTAAAAAAATAAGAAGCAGTACTAGTGGTGGCACTTTGTGCGTGTGACCTCATGACAGATGAAATCCCAATCAAATCCACTTTACAAGTCATAATCATATATACATGTATATACATATATATATATATCCACTAAATAATTAATTAACAGATATTTTTTCCTTCTTACCAAAAGTGAAAAAAGTAATTACCAATCCTTAGGTTTTATCTTCCCTCATTGTGACATATATATATATATATATATAAAATAAAAAACCAACAAAAAAAAAAAAAACCCACAAAAAAATTAGTAATTTTGTGTTTGTATGTGCATGTACTAGCTATAAATTTTGATTATTTTCAAATCAATACATACAAAATCAACTAATGATATCTTATTTAGTACATTTACTCACATACATTAAAATTTCAAGTAATAATGAAAGGAAAGGAAAAGGGATTCGAACTTTTTATCTGATAACAAATTATCGTTAAAATGTTACAATTGTATGCACAAAAACATGTTAGAAAGCTAAAATTTTACAGATGTTAATATGATTGATTAACTATATGCCTCCAAGTAGAATAAATTACTTGGTGCTAATTGTTACTCATAATTATCATTACCCACATTGCCAAACTTCTAAAACACAAATAATCTTATAACAGCATAATGATGTTTGAATTGGCAAAGATTTATGTTTTATTCTGTAGTTAAGCAAGATTATTGCAATTAATTATATAATCGTTTGAGTAAAAATTAAATTAAGAATCTCATGGAATGAAATTTGACTAAGACCACTCTCCAACGAATAAATCCAAATTAAGGTTTTGGTTGCCCAATCAGTCAGATTTGACCCTAAATGCCTGTGTGTGGATTCTCCTCATATCCAAAGCTGAAAAATCAAAGATTTCAGAATCCGACCTTAGCTACAAAAAATAAAAAATAAAAAAAATCCTATATATATATATATATATATGTGTGTGTGTGTGTATATATTGTGTGTGTGTTGCTTTTGATTCATTTGGCCTTATCTACAAACAACTGTAAACTGGATGTGTCGGCACATATATATAAATAAACACGTGACAATATATACCATCATTTAAATTTTCTTTTTTTATCCAAATATATAATAATTTTCCTAAATATAAATTATCTTTCAGTGTATTTATATATATTACCTTTCAAGTACATATATACATATATTATAACTCTGAAATAGTAGTCTCGTGGATCATGTATTTTTTTATTCCAAATAAATTGTAATTTTCCTAATATATATTATCTTTCATCACTATATATAATATTATCGTTCAAATATATATTATATCTTTCAAAAAATATATATAATATAACTCTGAAATTGTAATCTCGTGTGCTGCCGCCACTAGAAAACACATGAAGTGCCCTTGTTTCTAATTTCTATATAATAAAGAGTGATTATCTGACAATTGTATAAAATTAAATCTACCAATAATTTCATATTTATTTTAAAGTCCAGGTCTTCTAAAGGATATTTATAGGTGTCTTGTCATGTGATAATAATTCATCTAAAAGATTGGGGGGGGACCGGGGGGTAACTTGATCCATATTATTATTCAAAATTATGATCATAATTCCAAAGGCCAAAACTTGGAACACATGTCGAGTTCATGGAAGTTAAATGAAAAGTTGGCTAATCTCTAGTGGAGACATAAAAGCCATTTTGATTCTTCACTACTAAAAATAATTAGTACTCACTATTTTTGGAAAGTAGTGATAATATATATATTATTTTTATTCCAAAACTTTATCTCATCCAATTTATTCAATATTAATTTCTTCAAACACACCCTTTAACTACTTTTTGTTTTGTGTGTTGCTCATAATTAGCGGCCGTCATGTAGATTAATATTTTATGAAGACCTTCTATGTTTCAATATAAGCAAAACATTAAAAGATAAAGTTTTTAAAAGATATAAGTGTAATCAAATTTGAGGACAAAATGAGAAAAATATAAAATTTTTTAAAATAAAATTGAATAAAAAATCACTGAAGACGGAAGCCCCACTTGATATGGGTGGCTTCGCCTCTGCCTGCCATTGACGTAATTATATGGCTTGCACAAGGAAGAAATTGTCCAATCAAGTTACAAGACTAAATTGTAGAATATTAACGATAAACATTGTTGTTGATATGTACTAAGTTATTTACCAAATTTACCTTCAAAAAGAAAAGTTATTTACCAAGTTTACTCCTTGTTATGTTATTATAAAAACATTATTACCAATTGAAATATAATAATTAAAGCAAATGCATTGTCACTATGACTAAAACTTGTGAATGTTAACTAGTGAATTCTACTCATAGAAAAACTTTATTCATGTGATGAAATATCTTCTATAACATTTAGCTAACGAACCACAAATCATGGATGAACAAAACTTTCTTTGTCATATGTCATTATCTCTTAGTCCCATTATAATATAGTGTTTGGTCAAATCCACGACTAAAAGAAAGTCCATTATATTTCTGTGAGCACAATTATTTGACTCCATATCGAGTAAATTCTGCATCTCTCATATGATGAAGTGCGTAAATATGTGAGCTCGATATCTGTTATCATGCGGAGTTGACTTTACACAGAATCGTGATGATAATTAGCATTTTTGTAGTTCTAAAAGCCCTAATCAATATTCCAGCTACCACATATATTATATATAGTATATGACATTTTTTTTTTCTCATTAATTATTTTTCATTTTCATGACACAGGTTTTGGAGACTTTCAATGCCTAAAGGAGAAACAAGAGACCACCCAATAGTGAACCCATTTGGACCAAACAGTCCTAACCTAGAAAAAGTGGCTCTTGATCCAATGTTAGTAATTGTGGGTGGCAATGAAATATTGAAAGATAGGGTGGAGAACTATGCAAAGAGATTGAAAGAGATGGGAAAGAAAATTGAGTACGTTGAGTTTGAGGGTAAAGAACATGGGTTTTTCACAAATGACCCTCACTCGGAAATTTCTTACCAAGTATTGCAAGTTATTCAAAGGTTTATGCTTGAAAATTCCTACTAAGAGAATACCTTAAATAACATTGGGTTTCAACTAAGATTTTCATATATATATATATATATATATATATGTATGTATGTATGTCTGTATTTATGGAATTGCTAGTTGTGTTTCTCATCCTTTTTGGTCATGATTTGTTGAGATACTTATATATATATATATATATATATATATATAGGTAGAGTGTGGGAATTATAGTATGCTTTCTTCCCAAGCTGTTTAATATAGATATGTTTGTATGTAATGATAAATTCCATATTTTCACTTCATATATAATGATAGTCACGATAAGTACTTGCTCAAGTACATGTGCATGCATTAATAAAGTTATATAGAGTGCTTGAAATATGTGGATTAATATTAATCTTTATTTCAATAAAAGAAGAAGATAAAACGAATAACAGAATACAAAGATTTTAAGTATTCAATAATGTGTCTATAACTGAGGATTAGAATAAACAAAGAAAAATCGGGATCTAAAAAGATCTATATTAAAATAAACTACTTCATATAAAGACAGATTACAAGTATCAATTTGAGAAATTATATATCCACAAACATATCAAAAATTGAATGCACTACAAAAAAGAAAATGAAACTCAGTCACAATAATTTCTTATGATATTTTTATTCTATGTTTGATAAAGTGGAAAAGAGATTATGGATGTTAGATGAGGGATAAGGTGTTTGGTAGAAAGAAATTTATGTAGGAAGTTTATCAGTATATATTCCATAGAACTCGTCATATTTTAATCATTCTAACTTCGAAAAGAGAAGGAAAAAAAAAAAAAAAAGTGGTAAGCATTACTATTTTGACTTAATCCTTACTTATCTTGTTATTTATATAAGGATGTAATTGCAAAATGCATTAGATTAGACATTTGCTTTCATTTTTTTCTCTCTCTTGATCTACCAAACAACATGAAAGAAAATCTTCATATTCTTTTTTTATTTTCCTCACCTATGTATTTTACCTATCATTCCTTTTTATTTTCCATCCCTCTTACCATACATAGCATAATTACAATATTTTGTTATCTCTAAACGTCATTTTTTGAATTTCAAAATATATATCATCTAATCAAAATCTTGTGATTAATATGTTTTTTGTCACAAATTTTTGTTGTGATTGAAACTTTTAATCTCAGTTTCTGTGACTAAAACATTTGTGGCTGAAAGATTTAGTATCAACTAATAATTCAAAATAACATTTAGTCAAATTAAAATATTATGACCGAAACTGTTGTAAAAAATATTTTTACTTTTTTTTTTTTTTGTCATGAGTCATGATCAAAGCTAAATCTAATAATTTAAATCCCCTTTTCAAAATAAAATCCCCAAATAATCCGCCAGAATCTCCTGATGGGAATCAAATGAAAAGAGAAACTTCCCAATTTAATCCCTATCCAAACAAACTCAAATGACATGTCCATAATTAAAGTAAATTTTCTTCCTATTTTATTGTCAATTTTAACGCCTTGGAAAAGGCTTCATTAATTATTAATCCAACAAATTTCAGCACTTTAATTAGTATAGCTTTACTGCACATTCAGTGTACTTTCCTTATCAAATATAACATGCATGCAATTCAGCAATAATCTGTCTTTTCTTGCAAAAACACATTACAATAAAATATATACACACATGTACATATATATATATATATATATGTATGCTCCGGGATTTAGGGAAATAGAGCTTGTTGAGATCACTCAGACAGTGCCTTTTAATTATAGTCGGATGAGTATTGATTTTAATTCTAATCAGTCTTTTTTATGGTGGGTCAAAAGGGTATATTGATCACGCACTTGCAAATTATGTATATGTCTATGACATAACATGTAAAATGTGAAATGCATAATATGATATTTACTCAACGTAATTGCTAATACTAATATTTAAAGAATAAAATAATAATCTTGAACAAATTTACAGTTTACATCCTTCTAATGAAAAGAAGGGTAATAATAGACAACTAAATTTCTTGATCATGTCCTTTTAATATTAATGTTACGTTGAATAAATATCATATTCATATGTTTTTTACTTTTACATGTTATGTTAAAAGCACGATCCTTTCAGAGGATCAAAGTATAAATTCATATACCTAATTACATATATATTCAGTGGCGGAGGAAAACGCAAATGAGTAGGGGCTGCCCCCCACTTACATTTTCTTCTTTCTTTTTTTCTTTTAAAATAGCTTTGAATTTTGATTATTTTTTTATTTTGTCAACATCCAAATTCAGTTATTTCATATAAGTCTCCACTGATACTTTAGTCTTCCTAAAAACTCATTAGTCACATACAATAGGATAAATAAAGCTTAAAAAATGCTAATATACGTCTCACTGAACTAAAAAGCTGGCTCTACCAATGCATATTTCTGGTTGTTAATCAACCAAGTTTAAGGGAGCAGTTGTTTTGAGGGGAAAAAATTGGAGGGACCAGATCACTTAAAAACAACACAAGGTATAAGATGAAAACTTTGTTAAATAAGCTTGAATAAAACTCATTCCTAAAAGCTAGCTCAAAGAGAGGAGAGGAAGCTCAATCCACATATAAACATCACAACAGTTCAGCAACTTAACAATGTAGGACAAATTTACAATTTAATGCCCTCACTCATGCCAAGCGTATTATGCAAGTTCAAACTCACCATCGCCTGTAAAAGTCTGACTCTGATACCATATTAAATAGGTCTGAGTATAACTTATCCCCAAAAACTAATATAAAGAAAGAGGAAACTCAATCTATATAAAAATATTATAATATCTCAATATAGCTTAGTGATACGAGATAAATTTAGAATCTAACAAACTCGTTAGCGAACGATGACTTTTGATATGCTGAGACAAACAAAAAGGGTCATGAAGTGCAAAAGCTAGTGGTAGAAATGATAAGGACAAAAGCTTATGAATCAATACATTATGTATGCGTCGTAGTGATGAGAATTTTGAAGTTTTGAACTCTTCTCCTCTAGATCACCAAATCCATGACAAGATATTTACCTTCCAAGTTCACCGCAAAATTAGTGTACATAACTTTGTCTCCATTTAATTTTATTAAAAAAAACAAAAGTGTCTCTCTTTTTCCTTCTAAAATATTCAAAAATTTCCGGACCCCTAGTCACTAGGGAATATAAAGCAAAGGAGGACTGGTCTAATGAGATATAGACTGGTCATGATACACGCAAATATATCTGGCTCAGAATTAAGATTAATTTTTATTTTTTATTATTATTATTTTTTTGGGTCAAAATTAAGATTTGTTTTTATGGATAGCTTTTGAAGTGGGCAATTTGACATGCAAACGATTAGTTTGTGACCACAACAATAATGCAAATAAACTCCAAAAATGAAATTATTTGCTTCCAACATGAAAAAAGTTAGTTTGACCAATTCTTTTCTCCTTATTGATCACATTTACTCAAATATAAATATATTCAAACATATGCCACTCCTTAGTCCTAGAGGTTTACAAAAATTCTAAATGAAATATTTCCTAACTATATGTCAAAAATCAATAACTTTTAACTCTGAGAGTGTAATTTCTTTTTGCTGAATCTGAAGGATAAATTTTGTATGTCTATCCAATTATCATGACCAGCCTTTTTAAGAGATTTGGTGGGTTCAAACTTACTTGGATTTTAGCTAAATAATTTATAATATGATAAGCTCAACATTCAATATACATTGTTCCTTATGTAACAAATATATATATATATACACACACACACACATATACATACAACATTATCCTAATCATGAGCTTTTCTCTATTATTGATCTATGACGAAATCAACAGAGCAATATCATAGAAGATGAATATTAGCCATACATAAAACATTACGTGTACGGGTTCATTGAATTAAAACATTTTCTCACAAATCTCCTCTACTTCTTCTTCTTTTTTTGTTTTTTTGTGTGTATCGAAATGTGATCTCTTTTTTAGAATATTAATTTATCCTGGTCCACCAATCTACCTCATTACATTTTATGAATCACCTAAACAAGTATCAAATTGTTTCTGTGTTTAGGAAATGATATTTATAGCGATTATGATGCTTCTAGAAATGTTTCAGTGCATGTCTTAGTGTGTCCACTATACATATAAATATATATATCTATATATATCTATATCTATATATATTGTATCTGTATTAGCTGTTTGACTGAATTTTCAATTATTACTGAAAAGAAGCATGCGGAGAAAGACATTCCACCAAAATCACGAATTTCATTTGCAAATTGAAGTGACGAATTAAGTGGCGGGAAACATAATAAAATTTTGTTGGAGCTTTCCAGGGCGGGATTTCCATTCAAAACTAAACTTCTAAACTTTAGATTTTATCAAAATCAGATTGAAATGAAACACACACACATATATATATATAACTGAAAATTATACAAATTTAACGATTTAAAATAAAGTTCAATCGATATATATATATATATATATATATTTTCATATCCTACAGTAAAATTATCCTTATTAGCTCAGAAGAAGTACAAAACGAAACTTGACAGGACCCAGTTTTTGAACAAAATAATGGACCATTTTGTTGGTAATTCTCGGCACATATAGTTCAGAAGGGGCTAGTGGGCTCAGCTAGTGTTGGATGGGCTAGATTGGTAGAGAGTGGAATAACAGCCCACAATTAGGTCTATATATGTCACATTTAGGACAGGTGTTTTAATATGTAGCCCAACATCCCATTAGTTAACATCATTATTTTGTAAAAATGCTATTTATTATAATTTATCGTATATCTTCTTTCTTTCTTGTTCTTCTCCCCTTCTTTCTCTCTCTCTAATAAATGTATAGAGAAATTATTCACATCATAAAAAGTTTTATCATGAATTACCAAGTGTTAAAATTTAATAGATTCTGTGAAATGACTACTTTGTCTCCGTTTTTTTTTTTACCCCTAACAAGTTATTTTTTAGTTTTATGATATATCATGAAACTTTTCTTTTACGATGTAAACCATTTTCCTAAATGTATATGCTTCTCATTTTCCTTGAAGGCTAAAAGATCTCATTCATTGAAAGTTTGTAACTTTTTTTCCAATGACAGTTGATCGCTTTTTTAACGGTTCATATCGTTATTTTCATCGTCCAGCAATAGAAAACAAGATACATTTATATCTCAAAATCGGAACAAATCTTTTGGACTTGAACCTATATGTAGTTATAATACATTTTCAGATAGGACATATGGATTTGGAAAAGGTTAGTGCAAAGTTGATGTGAATAATATACTTGTGCAAGCAAAGACAAAGTTATTTATTAAATTTTTTTTTTTTCATTCATCGGAACCGAGTTTACTTTTTTGAACTTTCATTTAATTATGCAAGAGGCCCACTTGGGAATTAAAATTGGAAAAAAAAATGTTAAAAAAAAGTCCCAATTGCTGAGGAATTCAAGAGAAGCTATTTATCTTAGGAATAACAACAATTCCAATAGTCATAATGAGAAGTGGGACTGTGTCCTCACTTTACAACCAAAGAAAGCACTATTCACTGTCATGTTCTCTCTCTCTCTCTCTCTCTCTCTCTCTATATATATATATATATATATATGTACATATATAAATATATATATATATATATATAAGCTGCAGGGTCAATTTATAATCTTTGCCTTTTTTTCTTTTTTTTTTCCTTTCTTGCAATTGATTAAGGGGTTTTAAAAGCAACATTGCTCTTGTCCATGTCAAGACATAACTAAACAAAAACATTCCAATGCAAGGCCAAAGGAAAAGAGCCTAACAGATAAGGTTAAAAGCTGTGGAGCAACAAAAAAAATTTGATGGAAATTAAAAGCATTTATTTTCAGCTTTTGGTGTGGGGGACACAAAAACACACTAATTTTCTCTTTCTCTGTGTGGGTTGGTAGGGATTGTGATTTGTGAAGTTGGTCCTTTAAGTCTGCTTTCTCTACCCTTAAAACTCAACTGTTAAATAAGTCTTTAACATGAAAAAAAAAATGTATTTTTTATTTATAAATAAAGAAAAGAATTATACAATTCTATACAAAGATTGATTCAATACAGGTATTATAGTGATTGAGAAGCTCTACATTCTAGAGAAAACAAATCACTATAAAGAACAAATTTTGAGATTGCTAGGTGCAAAATATCTAGCAAAAGCTACAACTAAGGTTAATGAAAAATAAACTTGAGCTTGAAATTGTTCTTTTTTTCTCAGCGGATGCGGTTCAAGTTGGCAAATGGCTCCGGACTTCCTTTTTCCGGTCGTTGAGCGGCTGCTTCTGGTGTCCCAAACACATTCCAAAACCGCAATGTTTCGTCCCCGGCAGCTGATGCCACGGTTCTTCCATCGGGACTCTGGAGAGAGGGAGAAAGAGAAAGTTAGAAAAAGTGTTTATCAACAAGGACAAGCTAAAGTTTTTCTAATGGAAAAATGTGTTCCGTTAATGAGATTTCGGTACCAAATGACCAGAAGAACGTACCTGAGCCATGAATAGGACTCTGGATGTATGTCCACTAAGTTCAGCCATCTTCGTCATTGACGGGTACTTCCAAAGGATAAGCTGATTCTGATTGAAACCATGAGAACTAAGCAATTCCCGCTCGTTCTTGTTCCATTGCAAGGCGCAGACTTGCGAACCAGTGTTAACCGAGTTCAAGCACATCCCAGTACTAGTGTTCCAGAACTTTATGCACTGGTCAGTCCCACCTCCTCCAGAAGCTAGCAAATTCCCCTGAAATGGACACCAAGCCAGGGCCCTCACCGCAGCATTGTGGTCATCGAGTCTGTGAAGCCACTGTGTTGGCGAATTCGACGAGGCTGTAGACCTGTCCCATATGAAGACAAGATTGTCGTTCCCTCCACTAGCTAATTGTTGGCCGGAAGCCGACCATTTCAGTCCACAGACCTCCAATTGGTGACCTCTGTAAGTCTCAACAATGTGTGATCTTACTCTCACATCATTATTGATAATTCGGCCTTCCCTTCCTCCGGTTGTGAGAATGTGACTGTTCCAAACCAATGCACTGACTCTCGCCCGGTGACCATCTCTCAATGTTCTAAGCTGCAAAACCAACAAAAACTTATATCAGCAACTTTATTTCCTAGGAGAATAAACGACAATCAAAAGCTGTCCACTATCAGATAGCAGTAACAAACCTGTCTACCGGCCACGCAATCCCAAAGCTGGACATGGGAATTGTTCAATCCTACCGCAATATGCCGCCCGTCAACCGCCCAACTCACGCTAGTTACAGGGCCATCTTCTTCATTAACAGTGACGAGCTCTGAGGTCTTGCCATCCGAACCATTCCAGAGGTATACAGTGTTTTCTAAAGCTATTGCAAGGACATTACTAGTACCCCAATCAAGCAAATTCAAGTAAAAATCATCTATAATATCTGGAGCATCCAACGTCCTCTCGGCGCTCTACAAAATCCATTCAGACAAATTAACAAACACTAAATACACCTAAACAAACACAAAAATACCACTTATTTATCCACTAAATTATACCTGAGGAATGAATCGTTGGGGCTTGATTGGATTGGACAGACCTTTAGGTGGTGAAAACATGCAATGGGGGATTGGTTCAACTGGAATGGTGGGCTTCTCCTTGAATGACAAGATTCGAGTCCGGTTCATGTTGAAGACCTCGGCGAGTCTCTTTTGGTAGGCCTCGCTTGATGGAGAAGAACTCGTCTTCAAATTCTCTTTGCCCGTCTTCCCTCCTGTTACCATGTAATGCGCATAATCAAGATCCAAAGCTGCGCGATTTGGTATGAATCTGTCCAACTTTAATGAAGAATAGGAAGAAATTTGAATAAAAAACATCAGTACAATGCAAATTTAAACGTCCTTAATGGTTCCTGAAAAAATTGCAAATCCAAAAACCTTTCTTGTTCCTCAGATTTCCAACTTTTCAAACAAAGAAGAAATTCGAATTAGAAAAACATGCTTTGCGGAAAATGAGCTAGTTAAATTTCAAAATCTCAAGAAAAAAAAAATGAAAAAGAGAGAGAGAGCAAAGATTCGTTGTTCATTTTCTCTTGTTCCCCCAATTTTCTTTGAAAAACCCTAAATCCTTACAAATTTCGAAAATATATATATTACAAATTGAACAAACAAAATAGAGAAAAATTACGAACAAACGACAAAAAAATTAAACAAATTACTTACATTTTCCGAAGATTTTCTTCTCCGAATAAACTGATCTCGAAGAAGCTGTGGAGATCTGAACTTGCCCGAGGAACTCGCTGATCCCAAATCCATAGCCACGCTCAGAAAGAAAACCCTAGGCAAAAAATAAAACCTGGAAAACAAACAAAAATTCAAATGAAAACAAAGAAAAATTTGTACAAACAACAACAGAATAGAGATCAAAAATTGAAATTTCGAGAAAATTATCAAGAGTGATTCGGATCAAAAGCGTTTCAGATCGCGGAGAAGCAAAATCGAGAAATCTTGAGCGAGTTGAGAGAGTTTTTCGTATGAATTTTGTTTTTCAGAGGAAATTCGTGAAGATATATATTTATATATATATAATATATATATATATATATTAATAAGGCTTATATAGGATTAGAACGGAAATCTTTGAATCTTGGTTCCCAAGTTTTGGGGTTTTCCAACGGTCGAAAAAAATGGGATGCTGAAATTTGGTTTTACGTAAATACCCCTGGTGATCATTTTGTTTGTATCCTATTAATGGGTATTTTGGTAATTAAATGAGAACTGTTTGTGGTTGTTTCGCGCTAATTAATGTGTGAAGACATTTTTTGGCAATTAAATTTTTTTTTTTATAAGTTGGTCATGATTTACTTCTGTTTTTTAGAATGATAAAAAGGATTAACTTTAGGCTCAATAAAGTGGAAAAAAAAATGTCACCTCAAAGAAAGAAAAGGAAAAAAATCTAATAAAAGAAAAAGAAAGTCAATCTGTGTGCTAGTGATTTGATAATTTGTACTTCCATAAAGAAATTATTTTCCTTGTATAGCTCTAAATTTAAAAAATTTGGTTTAAATCTTATAACAAGATACCATGGTATTAAAACAGCATTATTTTATTAAATCAGAATATTTTTTCAATAGGGACATAAAGGAAAAAGATTGGAGATAATATTTTATAAATATGAGTATAGTATGTAACTTAATTATTAAACAGTGGCACAATTATAATTTTTCCTGCAAAGTAAGGGTATTTTAAAATTTGAGAAATTTTTCCAAGGTTAAAAACTGAAATTTCAAATGTTGAGTGGGACACGTGCCCTCCTCAACATAAGGTAGCATCGCCATGTTGTTTAATCCCTTGATAGAACTTTTTTGAAAGCCCCAATTAAAATATCTCCAAAAAAATAGAATTGCTTAATATCATCTAAAAATTTTGACCTTTTACCCCCACTTAATTTAATATGGCTCACCATTGTATTTAATTCCTAAAAAAATAACGATAATAATAATTAAAAAACTAATTTTTTTTAAAGTACTAGTATTGCTTAAAACTATCCGGAATTTAAATCATCTTTTTTTTTTTTTGAGTAAAATTTAGATCATCTTTGAAATAAGAAACATGTTGAAAAACTATTAGTTAGTATGCCCTTTACCAAATAGGGTAAAAGAAGTTAGAATAGAAAATATACCTCGGAGCCCCAAATAAGAATTAATGCGCAATATCACCGAGAATAATAAAATTCACAAAAAAAATAAATAATCATAAAACAAGTAAATTTTTATACAAATTTATCTCAATGTGAGACTATGTTATGTTTCAGTTACTGTAATAATTTAGTATGATAATGAAAAAGTTTACAAGAGAAATCGTACACTCTCAAAACTCTCTGTGTTTCTTTTCCTAATCTTTCTAGCAATCATTATTAACGTCGACGCCTTTTATTTACAAAGAGAAACTAAGACAACTGATACGCATATTGTCATAGCATAAAATATTAATTAGGCTTCGCAACTTCCCAACATACAAGATGAGTGCCACTAATTGTAATTCTCAAACTTTTTCCAACAAATACTATGCTCAAAGTTTCAAGTGATTGAGGTGACTTGAAACTTTTCCCAACATAAAATATTTATTTATTTGTGCATAATAATTGTATGGTCTTAAAACTTGAAATGGAAGTTAAACAAAGAAAGAGTGTTTCGCAAACAAGCAGTTGAAAAGTAACAATCCAAGGACCAAATTATGAAAAGATGATTAGAAGACCTTTCAAGAAGTACTCTTCGATAACTTTTGTAAGAATTTGTACATAATGGCCAATAAAATTGTGCATAAAAAGTTCTTTGATCGACAGGACACGATTTTTTTTTTTTTAATTTACTGTATTCTTGTATAAAACCCTTTTAATTACAATAATTTATCAGATTTTGTTAAATTGCATATTTTATCTAACGTGTTATGATTTTGATTAATCTAACATTTAAAAATTGTATCTAGATTTAGGTCGATGTTTAAAAGTATACCGTATTAATAGGGTCTTTTTTTTATTATGAAATTCTCTAGATCTATGTGTGTTTGAGAAATTTTTCCTTTTCATCGTTTGTATAAAGTTAGGATGAATTTTCACACGTTTGGGTTTATTGTGTTTTGCCTGATTTACAACATGAATGACCAGTTAACAAGGAAAAGAAAACAAAAATAATGTTCTCATGCTCTGTTTTCTATTTGAATTTAGATCTATTATTAGGGAAAATTCAAAAACTACATCTGAGTTTGCTGAATCGAATGTTTGTCCCTCGGTTTTTAATAATTCAAATAGTATCCCCCTGAGTTTTCAAACCTATTTTATATTAATTACAAAATTTTAAAACTTATTTTTTTATTTGAATTTAATTTCTAGTTTATTAATATTGGAGATAATGCTAAATATTGATTATAAAAGGTATTTATGACCTTTTTGATAATTTTGACCCGTTAATGTTTTTAACTCTTTTTGAAAACTTAAAGGATAGTTTGAGGATAGCGTAAAAACTCAAAGGATACTTTTTCAATTATAAAAAACGTAGGGGCAAATTTTGGATTCAGCAAAAATAAAAGGGATATTTTTTGGATTTTCCCTCTATTATTATACCTCTATGAACTACTTTTTAATTATTAAATTATTTTTTAACATGTTGATATATGAGTGTCCCTCTTAAATTTCAGTAAAGCTCAATAAAGCGCGAATTTAATTCAGACCATTGAAAAATTAATTAAACGGTTAGAATAATAGTTCCTATCGATCATACAAAGTAGGAAGTTCCACCACAGAAACTCCTTAATTTTATTCTTTAGGCCCCAAGGACACTTTCATAACTAAAATTTGAGAGTCAGACTTCTAAACTCTCGTCTTTATTAAATTCCAAGTTAACTTCTAGTTTAAAAATATCAACTTGACGTTTTTATAAATAGTATACAAAATCAACATGGAATTTAAGGGGGGAAAGGAGTTTGGAAGTCTAAATTGATCAAAGTTATTTAAAAAAAGAAAAAAGCGTTATGAAGGTGTCAACGTGGGGATTGGAGAATAAAATAGCATATTATCCATTGGAATATACCTAATTAACTTAAGATAAGAAACCAGTGCAAAATATTTGACCAAATATAGGTAGAGAAGAAAATGGTATGTAAAGCGTTGGAATTAGTTAATAAAATATTTTAAAATTAGATTGAAAAGAGTTGCACAATGTTGGACAAGCCATGTCCAACATACTTTTAATTTGAGTGTACGTTATTATTAGATATATCTAGTTTATTTTTATTTTTATTTTTATAGGAGTTAAGTTAAGTTATTTTGATTATTTTTACACTTTTAAAATGATAAGCAATTATGGTAGAAGGTATTCCACTATTTATAAAATCATACACTTTTTTTATAGTAACAGATTTTATGATTTCAAATTTAAAAAAAAAAAAAAAAAACTATGGGTCCAATATTCTACCTTGTTTTTCCTTTTATATTTTCAGGAAAATTTGGGAAATAGATAGTTTGGAGTCTAACAAAGAATAGTCTAAAAATTGATATGCACAGTTCATTTTTCTTTATTTGAAAAAAAAAATAATAATAAGAAAAGAAAAGAAAGAGAGGCAGTTGTCCCTACAATGAATGCATCATCTCCCATACTGTCTTTTTAAAAATAGAATAAAAATAAAAATAAAAATCTCTACCTATATCTTTCCTAAGGTCCTGTTTGGAGAATATTTGAAGATGATATTTTGAAAGTTAGGTTGAAAATATATGTTTGGGGTGAAAAACTTTTAAAAAATTATGTGATATAGAAAATAATGTAAAAATTTGAAATTTTTTTAGGGAAAAAAAAAAGATGCAAAATGGATCTTGTCTTGTTTCTCTCGTCGTTACGAGTATTTTGACATAAAAATTATCTCATTCCGATTTGAAATGAAAAAGTTATGGACTTTTAGGGGGTGTTTGGTGTGTAAGTTTGAGTTGAAATATTTTAGTTTCAATAGTAAATTTTTTTGAATTTTCAGAAAATACAAAAAACTTTTTGGGAAAAGACAAAAACTGAGTTGAAATATTTTAGTTTGAGTGAAAGTGCCAAACAAGCCCTTAAAGTTTGAGTTTTTGAAAATAGAAGAGAGGAAAAGTTTGATTTAGAGTTGAAATTTTAAAATTCAGATGGTGTTTTACCATCTCTAAATGGCACCATATATAAATAAATATACGTGTACGATTTATATATAAAAATAACCATATATAAATAAATATATGTGTGTTTTTTTATGTTATTATTATTCAGAATAATATGCATACATGCTTAAATTATATACATTAGGGTAAGGCTGTGGTAGAACCTTAATTTTATATTTTATTGATAAAGTTTTATCTAAATTTAATCAAATGGATAAGATATTAATGATGTATAATAGCTAAAATAAGCACATATATGTAGGATTGAATTTTTTTTTCTTTTTTTTTTTTGAACTCCTTGCTTGTTTTTCTTCGTTGGCCGGAGGGGGAGACTGGTGGCCATACAACGAGCCCATTTAATCCCGACTCCAGTGACGAGTCCGCCGGCCCTCAACCTGCGGAAACCACCCCCTCCACCCCTTAACCTTCAGCGAGAATGCCCAAAAAAAAAAAAGATCTGAGATGAAGAAGGGTCCCTCACCTCCGATGAGAATGTCCAGAACCCAGCGCCATGCCCCTCGTCCCCGTCACCTTTACCAAGCTTAGGCAATCGACTTGAGAACGAAGAAGGCCCCCACTTGGATCTCCGACGAGGACAAGGCCCCTGTCCAGAACTGACCTGAGATGAAGAAGGCCCCTGCCCTTTGAAACTGACCTAAGATGAAGAAGGAACCTGCCCGAACCTCCGGCGAGATAACGCTCGGATTTTGATTTCGCAGGTCAAGGGGGGCGCGAGAGGTTTGCGATGGCGACCTTTGCAACATCTTTGCATTTTTTCCGGTGGGGTGCTCGAAGGGGACGAAGAAATTCGAAAGTTCAGCAAAAATAAAATAAATAAATCTGTTACTTCCCATCTCAACTAAAAAAACTCTATCTCACCGTTAATCTCAAGTGGAGATCTATTAATAACCATTAAATGAGTAATTATGGGTAGTGTTTTCAAAAGAGACTCTGCCTAATACTTTCCCATACGATAACTTCATTTTATTTCTCCCAGAAAATGAAGTTATCATATAGGGAAAGTATTAGGCAGAGTCTCTTTTAAAAACACTACCCATTGCATAAAAAAAACAACGCCAGCAGTCTGCAGCGATTTGCTTGAAAAAATTTATTTTTTATTTTTTAAAAAAGAAATTTATAACTCATGACAAGCACTAATGTCAAGAGACATATATACGTAGGATTTTAACTATTAATATTTATTATTTTCCTTACCAAAGATTTGATTTTTTTTTTATATATTAAACAAAGAGATGAGAGAGAGAGAGAGAAATCCACAAATAATTAGAGAATTTGTAAAACGACAGTTTTTTTTTTTTTTAATTGTAAAAGGGTAACTTATTACTTATTAGATGTCATGGCTTATGAGAACATGATGTTATTGAAACAAAAAGATTATCAAGTCCAAAGAGTATCATTACTTACTAATATCACTAATCACATAAAGAATAATTTAAAAAAGAATCCAATGAGTGTCTTTTTTTATTAATTGTCAGATTAAGGAAGTTTTTATCATTATTTCATTACCAATTTTCTTCCCAAATTTATATATATATATATATATATATATCAAGAAAAGGACTAAAGTTTTTTATTTTTTGATGAAAAGAAAAGGACTAAAGTTAGTGAAATGTCACATTTCTACTAACTTTCTACTCTGGATAATATTAATCTTCAAAAAATATAAAATAAAAAAAATAAAAACTGGATAATATTCTTACTTTTTTTCTTTTGGCTGAGAAAGTATTATTCTCCTTGAGTTAGTTAAAAAGACATCTGGAATTAGAAAAGGGGCAAGGATATAATCCAAGAAATAATAGAATTATATCAGCACGTCAAAAATCCATTTAATCTAATTAATTTGTGAATTTCTACCCCAAAAAAAAAAAAAAAAAAAAACAGTGGTGATTGATTTATCAGTTTCTGTCTTTTATTGGTTTGTTTGCCGTTACAGCTCGATAACGTTTTATTATTTTTTTTCCCAATTAATTTTCACTGTTAAATATATGTTTTTTCAAAGACTGTAAAAAAAATTATTTAGGTTTGTTTGGGGAACTTTTTCAAACAGAATTTTACATTATAGATACAAAGAGAGAGTTTGGTATGTAAGTTTGAGTTAAGATTTATAAGTTTAAATAGTAAATTTTGTTGACTTTTCAGAAAAGATAAAAAATTTTTTGAGAAAAAGACAAAAACTTTTGGGGAAAAAGACAAAAAAAAATTTGAACCAAACTTATGACCAAACAGGACCAAAACTCTCAATTTTACATTTCATTTTTTATTTTTTTATTTTAAAAAATTGAAAATTTAAAAATTTAAAATTTTTCTCGTTTAATTTAAAATGAGATAATTTTGTGTTCAAATACTCACAATGACGAGACGAATAAAACAAGATTCATTTTGTATATTTTTTTTAAACACATTTTAAATTTTTGCATTATAATTTATATTACAATTCATTTCAAAAAATTATTTCCCAAACACATATTTTCAACCTAACTTTTAATACTCTATATTTAAAAGTTCCCCCAATGGTCCTTAGAAACAAATATTTTTTTGTTTTTGTTTTTAAGGAAAATATATATATATATATATATAAAATTACGCGGTAATTACTAATTAGTTAGTTGCAAAATCCGACAAAAACTTCCCTCCAATAGGTGTTTACAGGTATAAATACACCTAATTCTCTCTCTCTCTCTCTTCCGCTTTCCTTCTCTTTCTCTTTCTCCTTTTTTTTTTCCTTTTTTTTTCCCCCAAATTTCTCTCTCTCTCTCTCTCTCTCTTTTTTTTTTTTTTTCAAAAATTTCTCTTTCTCTTTCTCTCTCCTCTCCGTCTTCTGAATTTAGCTGTCTCTCTCATCAACTCACATTGCGACAATCGAGATGGGTAAAAAACACACACACGAGAAAATTTAATGGAATACAAAAAATAAAAATTTAAAGAGAAGAAAAAGAAAATTAGGGTTTCAAATTCCTCTCCAACTCTCTCTCTCTCTCTCTCTCTCTCTTGGCCTTTGATTTTCCTTCCCTCCAAATACCCGCCAAAGTTTGTTCTTCCCCCTTTTTTCCGCGAGAAAAAGCAGAGGGACAAGCTTTTCCAGCTACGTCGATTTCCTGCCGGAGGTTTCTATTCCAGTTTCATTTTTTCTTTTTGTTCCTTTTTGTCCTAGTTCTTCTTCGGATCCTGAGTTTTCTCGGAAGAGTAGTGTTTTTCCCGGGAAAGTTTCCGCCTTCCAATCCCAGCGGTCTACGACCTTTCCCGGTTCTTGTTTATTCGACCTTGTTCAAGGTAAGCAAAATTTTCTATCTTTATGGCTCTGTCTATTTTTAATTTCGTCTCTAAAATTGTTCGTCCAAAAGATTCAATTTTAACGTCCAGATTAGATTGAAAAATGACCTTTTTTGTGCTTTAATTTTTTCTTCTGTGTGGAAATCTGTCCTCAATTTTTTTTTTTCTGTTATTGCGATTATGGTTGCTAATTTTCCTTCTTCTTTTTTTTTTTTTTTTTTTTGGGTTTAGGAGCTTTACATGTGATTTGTTCTGGGAGGAAAAGTAAATTGGTTGGTGGGAGAGGAGAAAGGGAGAGAAATCGTTAAAAGGTTTTAAATTCCCTGAGAGAGATTTGGAACTCCAATTTACGATCTTTTTCTTTTATGTTTTTGGATTTTTGAAAGTTTCCTGTGTCGAATTAGTGTCGTTTGATCTCGAGTTTTTCGGATTTGAATGATAATTGGTTTATGGCTCTGGAAGCGCTTCCATCTTCCAAGGATTTGGTGAAATGTTATGACTGCAGCTGTAGTTGTCCGTCGATAAGTGGTACTTCAAGATCTTGGTTTAGGTCCGTGAAGCGAAAATACGATGAGTTTGAGGATGAGAGTCGATTCTCCGTTCCAGGGTTTGAGAATTTTTCAGTTGCTCGAGTTGAATTCGAGAATGAATGCATTGCACTGCGGGAGATGGTTGGTAACCAGCAGCAAACGATACAGGATTTGTATACTGAATTGGAAGAGGAGAGAAATGCTGCCTCAACAGCCGCAAATGAAACCATGTCTATGATACTGAGGTTGCAGAGGGAGAAGGCAGAAATCCAAATGGAGGCCCGGCAATTCAAACGCTTTGCGGAGGAGAAGATGGAACATGATCAGCAAGAGCTTTTGGCATTAGAAGACGTGTTGTATAAGAGAGAGCAGGTGATTCAAGCGCTTACGTGTGAAGTTCAGGCGTATAAACATAGGATGCTGAGTTATGGACTCACAGACGGGGAGGCTGAGGGTGAGAAGGGTATGTATAGTCGTAACAGCAACATGTTGGACTTTGACGCTCAACATGAAATTCTGATGTTTGAATACCCACCTTTGAAATGCAATATCAATGAGAACCAGGGTGCTTTTGAGGGCGACGAGGACGATGTTGCAGATGTTGAGAAATATGCATTTGGTGAGACACCTCACGGTAGAGATCATTTGAAGAATTTGGAGCATAGGATTTACCAGATGGAGAGATGTCCGAGCAACAGTCAACTTGATGGGGATTTTTCAGGTTCCAAAAATATTTCAGAGAAGGTGATAGTTGGCCACTCTCCTAGGCGACCAAGGCATTCGAGGAAATTCTCGAGTGATTCTCCATCATTTAGGGCAATGGGCAGAGAAACTGGAACAGAACTCAATGGCGAATCTCCTAGATGCAACACTAGTTTCAAGAAGACTGATTATGTTTCACAATCGGACGAGTCTAACACGAGGAAGGGAGATAATGCATCAGAAGTTGGAGATGACATGAACGACAGGGTTTATACTATTGATTCTATCCATAATGGGGTGCCTTACAATGGTTATGCGGGGCTTAAAGCCGGAGCCGGAAGCGGTGAGGATAACATAACCACTCCGAGAGGGCCATTGAATCAAGGTGACATTGGGGATCCTGAAATCAAGAAGCTCTATATGAGGCTTCAGGCACTCGAGGCTGACAGGGAATCAATGAGGCAGGCAATCGTTTCAATGCGAACGGACAAAGCGCAGCTGGTGTTGTTGAAAGAAATAGCACAACAGTTGTGTAAGGATATGCCACCAGAAAGACAAGTTGCAGTGAGGAAGCCTTCTTTTCTTCGAAACTTCTCCTTCCTTTCAGTTTTTAAGGTAATTTTTTACATAAATACGAATTCAATAATTTCATCCTCTTTATACCATTCTTAATAAAACGCAAAAATGTAGGAATCGTTTTGTTGTTTACGGAGAAGATAGTGTATTATTTCGACTTCGTTTCTTTTGATGCTAAAGTGCTTGCATCTTTAATTTTTCTATGCTTTATCATGAGCTTCTTTAAAGTACTTTTCTTTTTTGCTATTATAGATTTATTATTCAGCAATCTTTTTGAAAATGGGCCATCTTTACTGTCTCTCCCACCTCTCTCTCTCTCTCTCTCTCTTTCTCTCTTATTCCTTGTCTTCTTGCGATTATTCATCCTCCAAATTTGAATAGTACTTAAGCAGTAAGCCTTTTTAACATCTCTTTTCATAACTGACTGTTTTCACCTTGATCTTTTGTCTTCAGTGGGTCATGTCCTGGGTTTTTTGGAGAAGGAAAGCTCGTCGAAGCAAGTAAGTATCTCATAAATCATGCCACAATAGCTGAATCGTTGGCCTTCATTTTACAACTCAATTGATTTCAATTTTTTTCCCGCTTTCCTTTGTTTTTTCTTCCCTCTGCAATAATTGCATCAGTAATGTCCTTGAATAAGTCGAACAAAATGATTTAGCACTGCAATCTCAAATGGGAGTGGGCAACTCAGTTTGGTGAAAGAGATTTTCCTTGGAAAACAGAAATATGTTTTTTTTAAGATACCTGGATAGTTCTTCCAATATTTCATTAGTTCTTGGTATAGGAATAATTTTTCCTTTGAAAAGGCACATGAAAATTAGTCCTTCAGTCCTTTAATACTATTTTGCCAACATTTAAAACATCCATTGCACTGTCTTTGTGTGGCATCTGATCCTTCTTGCATTCCTGTCTATTTGTGATGCGATTACAGATACTTGTTCGGCCTATCAGCCAACAGTGTGGGTTTGTTGATGCTTCTGGACAAGGGGCCTCGGATGAGGCATTGGCGATGTCTCACAAGTACTCAAGTGTGAAGTCACTCATCAATTATCCATTCCCAATACCGAAAATTGCGATGCCGTTTGGAATTCGATCACACTTGTGCAGATTTTTCAATTCTTTTTTTTTTCTTTTTCTTGGGATTGTTTGTTGCCTCGAATATGGGTGCTTTGCGCAGAAAGTTCTTTGGTTTGATTGATATTCTCGGGTTGAACGAATGTATGTTGTTTCCGATTGACCTGTAAAATCGTGGTTGCAGATTTAGCTGCAGGCATATGCTGTTTGCTCATCTAGGTTGTTGGAATTCATCAAGTCAAGGTATACCCTCTCGTGTACATTACAGAAAAATTTCTTTGTATGATTGAATTTCCCTTCAGCTATGCAATGCCTATTCTTTCTCTCTACCATCCCTTTTGTTAATTTTTATTTTGTGTATTCATTGACAATTCCTATCCGTCGGTTCGGTTTAAAAACGTCATTTTTGTATCAAATTCTATCAGTTTTTTGTACTTTTTAATTTGATGATCGGATCTTACATAGAACATGGACTATCGAGAGAAATATCTTTCTTTTTTATTATTTTTTTAAACGAACAGTGTCTAAAGTACAAAATCCAAAAGCAATCCACAGGATAGGCTGTGGGACAAAAGACTTGGCCTGCCAAGTGCCAAATAAAATTGGGTTTCTTTTGTGTATTGGCATTGGTTGACTATGACCAATTCGGTATCAGCCAACTATGTTTGTGGCACGTTGTGTTTAACCATTCATGAACACATGTTTTCATATATATACATATATATATATATATATGTATATATATATCTGTGTGTGTGTGTGTGTATATATATATGTTTGGCTTGAAAGATGACAAGTCATCACATAACCTTGATACTTTTGTCATCCGTATGTTCGACTAAAAGATAGTTGGAAGATTTGAAGAAGTACCAACCGCTTTTTGGCGGTTTCTGTATAGAAAGAATTGAATTTTACTGTACCCCTTTTGTCCGAATTTTCCTGGTCTGTGTTTGTTGCGTCCTTTTTTTGAAGCTGCCAAACTATGGAGGAGTTAAGAAACTTCTGAGTTTCTGGCATTATTCCCAGGACATAAGAGATGAAATTGTCCAACCAAAGAGAAATTTTCGAGCGCTTTTTGAAACAAGCAGTTAAAAGAGGACTGTCACGTGACAGAAGAGTGAAAAAAAAAAATTTCATATTATTTTGTGACAATTTTAATATTTTCTCAAATGTATAATAATAGCATTATTAATAGTGATAAATGTACTTTTTTATGCATAAGTTTGTTATAACTTTTTTACTAAAGAGAAATCATATATATGTGATTTACTTTCAGCAGAAATTGGACTTGTTAACATAATATGTTTGGCACATGGATTTGGAAAGGAAAATTTTAAAAAGATCTTAGTGTTTTAAAAGGAAAAAAAAATGAGGGGTACATATTTCAAAACAATTAAAATTTTAAGCTGAATCAAAATCTTTTTTGAAACAACTTTTCAAACCTATATTTGGCACATAGGTTTAATGTTGATTAGTTGAAACAAGGAATGCACCATTGCATTAGTCATCACCTACTTCATTACTTTTTATAATACATGTATTTTGTAGTCTATGATATCATGTCAACATTTGATGAACAAATTTCGTTCTAGAATTTAAAATATTAATAATAATTTTAACGAAACGAATGTATCTGATCCAATAGGAGCAAATTTATAAGTCTCAATGTCACATTACCTATTTGAGAATCGGCTTTAAGATATTTTTTAAAAAAATTTATCACCCTCCATACCTCTGTTTTTTTTTTTTTTTTTTTTTAATTTAGTTTGCACCCTCCATACTTATTTAATTGAAGATTAAAAAAAAAAAAAAAAAAAACAAGAACTATCATAAGGGTTAATTTCATTAATATCACTCCTGGGATAAATTATATTAAATACAGCACCATTTTTTTTCCCTTCAGTTTTAGCACTGCCACGTCAGTTTTGTGGGGTCCAGCAGCATTAAATGTATGTAAATTTCCAAGTTTACCTTCATTTTCCTCGCATGCCCCTAAAAAATTTTCAAACAAGCATCTACAGTGTTTTAGATAGAGAAACTGAAATCTAGAGAGAGAAAGAGTTGCAACCGGCCAGAACCGCTCGGAAACCATCCGAAACCACCACGAAAGCCCTCTATAAACAGCTTAGAAGTCTGTGAACATCGGAAAATCTTCAAAAACTACCAATGTCGAAAGCCACGAAATTGACTGAGAAAAATTACATAAAGTTAGTATTTTTATCTGATTTTGTAACATAAAATTTAGTATTTTGGTTTATATATTAAATTTGAATGGTTATAACAGTTATGACCTCTCTCCATATCGTGAACAAGAGTAACGGTCATAACTGTTATGACCAGGTGGTCATAACAGTTATGACCTCTCTCCATATAGTGAACTAGAGTAACGATCATAACCGTTATGACCGGACGGTCATAACGGTTATGACCGCTACTCTATACCGTGAATAAGAGTAACGGTTATATAACGGTTATGACCGCTACTCTATATAGTGAACTAGCGTAACGGTCATAACCGTTATGACCGGACGGTCATAACCGTTATGACCATTACTTTAGTTCACTATATAGAGTAGCGGTCATAACGGTTATGATCACGCGGTCATAATAGTTATGACCACCCGGTCATAACGGTTACGACCGTTACTCTAGTTCACTATATAGAGTAGCGGTCATAACCGTTATGACCACCCGGTCATAACGGTTATGACCGTTACTCCTTTTTACGATATAGAGCAGCGGTCATAGCCGTTATGACCGTCCGGTCATAACGGTTATGACCGCTACTCTAGTTTACTATATAGAGTAGTGGTCATAACGGTTATGACCGTTACTCTAGTTCACTATATGGAGAGAGGTCATAACTGTTATGACCACCCAATCATAACAGTTGTGACCGTTACTCTTGTTCACGATATGGAGAGAGGTCATAACTGTTATGACCATCCAAATATAATATATACACCAAAACACTAAATTTTATGTTACAAAATCAGATAAAAATACTAACTGTATGTAGTTTTTCTCAGTCAATTTCGTGGCTTTCGACATGGGTAGTTTTTGAATATTTTCCGACGTTCACAGACTTCCAAGCGGTTTATAGAGGGATTTCGTGGTGGTTTCGGGTGGTTTCCGAGCGGTTCCGGCGGGTTGCAACTCTTTCTCTCTAGATTTCAGTTTCTCTCTCTAAAACACTGTAGATGTTGGTTTGAAAATTGTTTTGGGACATGCGAGGGAAATGAGGGTAAACCTGACCTTTGACATACATTTAATGCTGGTGGACCCCACAAAATTGACGTGACAGTACTAGAACTGAAGGGAAAAAAATGATGCTGTATTTAATATAATTTATTCTAAAGTACTATTAGTGAAATCAACCCCTATCATAACTTAAGCAATAATTTGGAGATGTGTTTTTAAGATCCACCGGCGACATTCCTTTAACGATCCCAATTTGAAGGCCTCAACCCCAAAAATAAAGGCCCACAATAGCATACTAACCAAAACGGAAACGAAACGTTTTTTTAAAACGAAGTGTTATCCCTAACCTCAAAACCCTCTTCTCATCTGTCATCTCATGAACATGTATATATCTTTCAACCGAAACGGAAACGAAACGTTTCTTTCAATCCCAAGTGTTCTCCCCAACCTAAAACGCTCTTCTCATATCATGAACATGTATAAATCTTTCAACCGAAACGGAAACGAAACGTTTTTTCAATACCAAGTGTTGTCCCTAACCTAAAACCCTCTTCTCATCTCATGAACATACACATGTATATAAACCTTCCATGAGAACGAAATTTGTCTTCTTCTCTTGACGCTGCAAAAACCCACAACAATGCTGAGCCTTAGGAGCTTGTTATCCCAAAGCATAAGGAAGAAAAAGAAAAAGAACAACAAAATCAAACACAGAAACAAACTCAGAAGAAAATGTACTTCCAAAAAACAAAACCCAATTGAAGAAGAAGAAGAGATTGAAGAAGGTTTCAGCCTCAAATCCTCTTCTCGATCAAACTCCCATGGAGTTCAACCTCTGGGAAATCTCTACCTCAACCCAGGCTCAGTAAACTCGAGAAACACCGGTCTGGGTAATCTCCAAATCCTCTCTGATGAGCTTTTACTTGACATTTTGGCCCTCCTGGGTGGGACCCACTTGGGGATTTTAGCCACTGTGAGCAAATCTTTCTATGTTTTTGCAAATCATGAGCCCCTTTGGAGGAACCTTGTTTTGGAGAATCTAAAAGGTGGATTTTTGTTTAATGGGTCTTGGAAATCTACTTATGTTTTTGGTTTTTACAAGTCGTTTGATGATGTTAAGGATGATTTTGGATTGTCGTGTTTGAGAGTTAGGGACTTTTATTCTGATTATCTGTTTCAGAGTTGGCTTTGTGCCAATCTGGAATTTAAACCCGAATGGCTTGAGAGGGATAACATTGTTAGAAGAAGGGGAATTTCGGTTGAAGATTTTGTGTCTGGCTTTGAGGAATCGAATAAGCCGGTTTTGTTAGAAGGGTGTTTGGATAACTGGCCTGCCATTGAAAATTGGGATAGGGACTATTTGGTTAAGCTCTGTGGCGATTTGCGGTTTTCGGTTGGGCCTGTGGAGATGAAGCTTGAGGACTACTTTAGGTATTCGGATCGGGTGAGGGAAGAGCGGCCGTTGTATCTATTTGACCCGAAGTTTGCGGAGAAGGTTCCGAGGTTGGGTTCAGAGTATGAGGTTCCAGTTTATTTTAGGGAGGATTTGTTGGTCTGTTGGGCAATGAGAGGCCGGATTATAGATGGATAATAGTTGGACCAGCTGGTTCGGGTTCGTCCTTCCACATTGATCCTAATTCGACGTCGGCATGGAATGCGGTGATCAAAGGGTCCAAGAAATGGGTTTTGTTTCCTCCTGATGTGGTTCCTCCAGGGGTGCATCCGAGCCCCGATGGCGCGGAGGTGGCATGTCCTGTTTCGATAATCGAGTGGTTCATGAACTTCTATGGTGCAACCAAAACTTGGAAGAAGAAGCCTATAGAGTGCATTTGTAAGGCCGGGGAGGTGATTTTTGTGCCTAATGGATGGTGGCATTTGGTGATCAACCTCGAGGAATCAATCGCCATCACCCAAAATTATGTTAGCAGGTATTTTCCTCGATTCGATGCCCCGTCTATGTTCTGAAATTACTCCTAATTCGTAACTTCTGTTAAAAACTATCCATAAAAGTAGTTACAAAGATGGAATTGCTATAATTTGGTACTTTTTTTTGGTAGCTTTAGCGAAGCCCAGGTGATGTCGTGCATTTGAATAGGATGTACGGAAACAAGATTTATACCCTTTTGCTGGTTTCCTTTCTGTTGCAGGAGAAATTTGTTGAATGTGTTGGATTTTCTTCAGAGGCCAAATGCTAGTGAACTAGTATCTGGGACGAGAGATCGAGTGAATTTGTACGAGAAGTTCAAGAATACCTTTGAGGCTTCTTTCCCCGGAACTATTGATCAGTTGGTGAAGAAAGCGGAAGAGAAAAAGGCCAAAGAAAAAGCGCCGTCTTTCTGGGATTCGGTGCTTGATTCGAATGCCGGTGCTTTCAAGTTCTCGCTGTAGAGACCCCCAAGGAATAAAGTAAGCAGACCGGACTTGGCACTTCTTGTATCTCTTTAACACTTAAAAAGGGTTTGGCAAAAGTCTTCATTCTTGCCTCCAACTTGAAAGGAGGAAATTCAACGAATTGAAACAATTTTTTGTTTCGACATTCTTGGAGTTCACTCATTCCTTGCAATGTTTTTGTCTTAAATTTCTGTTTAGATTCATTCAGTGAACTGATTTTGTTAGATTATATCTTCAATAGTAGACTTGAAATTAAAGCCATTGTTCATATTTTCTCTTGGAAATTCCATGTGCATTTCAGTGTACTCAAAAGAAATTAAATAAATAATGCTCTAAAGAGAAGAAATTGAGAACACTTGATATTTGTTTTAGCACTTTAACCTCTTGAACTTTTCTTAGATTGGTTTACAAATAGTCAGCTTCTGTCTTTCCATACAGAGTATGGCACTTTTCTTGTCTCTTTTGTCTTTCTGTGGCTGGTCTTTCTTTCCCTTTTTTCCATCATAGCCGATAGCAATCTACGAACCCTTTAATGGTCCCAGCAAGGACAGCGAGAATGACCGCAAAGAACAAGGCAGTGAAGCTTCACTACTACCAGCAAGAACCCGCAAGAACCCGTGAAGGCAACGTCTCAGTCTCTCTACTACCAGCACAAATTGCGCCCCACCACTACCAATAAGGGCAAGGTTTTACAGTGAAACAAAAGGAGGAAGCGCTCTTGTTGCCCAGACCCATTCGTAAAGAAAAATGGTACAAGGCAGTTTAACCGTCGGGTATGTTCAAACATGCCACACTATGAGTAATTAGTTATCTTTTAAATACCCCTTTCAAAATTCCATTCTTTGCATCAATATGTGACTAAACTTTACCACCATTTATTAAATTCAGGTAGTAATTTTATCAAAATTCAAAATTTTAAAAGTATAGGGAATAATTTGCCAATTCAAAAAAGTTAAGGACAAAAACATTTAACTTATGAATGTTTCTAACATGTAACAGCTGAAACACTACCTTATGCATCTGGTTAATGTGATCACTGATGCAGGTTCTGGGTGTTCATTTATGAAAGCAAAATTTTCAAAAATCAGCCTTCCAAAAATTAAGTTTATACATAGCCAAAGTGCAAAGGAAAGTACTTTAAAAAGAAAAAAAAAAAAAAAAAATCAATCCATAACAACAGAAAATTACATTTGATTATTTTCTACTATATATGGAAACGTCATATTGGAGACACGGTTGCTGTATATGAACCGTTTGAGTACTTCAAACCTTTCAATAGACCCAAACGCAAGTGAGGTGTAACTACAGCTTCCGGAATTCCGAAAGCATTACTGGCTTCTTTAGTATCGGATTTCTCATCAACTGCTTCTAGAGCAACATTCAAGGCCATTGAGGTAGGTTCTGTCATAAAGCTGAAAAAACAAACCAAATCGGAATCAAACCACGAGCTAAGAATTGAAAGTCAAAGTTCTTTACAGTGTCAATTGCTTGAAAGTAGACAATCTGTTAAATATCCGTTTCAATGGAGGATAAGTATGGACATTGTGTGCATCATCATTCAAACCAGAAGGCTGATGCCAACCAAGACCGCAAATGTCAGCGTATACAATCAGATGAAAACTGGAAAACAATAATGTTTACCGTACCTTGCTTCAAAGCTTCTACCTTCAGAGCCCATTAGGGCACATATACTGCACACTATCCATGGTGGAATATATGCATCCTTAATTTCCACACTAGAGTGGAAACCCGAAGCCAATTGATCCATAGATTCACCATCTTTCATGGATGATCCTTTCTCAGAAGTAGAAGTACACTCCGCTCTTTTCAACTCCATGCATTTAACCTAGAATAAGGGGGTGTTCAAATTAGCATCGTAACATGTAGACAAGAAATTTTCCGCGTAAAAGGTAAGAAAACCGAGAACATTCCTGCATACAATGATGACACTTTTACCATCTGCTTAACCTAATATGCTGATGGCTTTTCAGTAAAGAATCCATGCACAAGATGAAAATTTCAGGACAAGCCTCTTACCAAAAGTAATCGGTAGCCCAAAATGCGAAATACTACACCTAGACGCATAAGATGCAAAATACAAAAAACCTACCTCAGGAGCAGAAGAGGCAGCATTCAGAAACGGCAAAGGTGAACAAAGTACAGGAACATCCATTCCCATCAAGGCAGTCAAGAAAGATCTGAATACGACCAAATGGATATTAGATCGATCATACAGCAAAAGAAACTATTTAAGTATTTATATCACATAAGCCAGATACTAATATCATACCTATAGTTTAACAAAACATCATATAAACCGTGTACATTCTTGTTGCCGTTGAAAGCCAGTAAGGATTCTGGGCTATTATCGATTTCAGATAAGGAACTCAAGCGTCGAGTCTGCATTAGTTTTCAATAAGATAAGAGGTAGAAGAAACATCATCAAAATTTGGACGGCATAATAGCACATCAGACAAAAGAAGACTGGAAAGCGGATTAAGCTCTTTCAAACATAAATGAGAATGTACTGCAGTTCACGAATATATAGGGAAGCATAGATATCAACCTTGCCCAAATTCTGCTTCTCGATTTCTGAGAGCTCGACAAGATCTTCTGTTGTGACTTGTTCTACTTTGGAACGGCAGAGAGGCATAGAGAAAGAAACGTCCTGTTAACATCAATTGAACAAAGTTTGATGATTCATTATTAGGCACACAAAAAAGTACATGGTTGTCAAATGAGCGTCTAATTCAAAGAACGATAACGTTTGCATAAGAAATCCACATTAACAGATTCTATTCCACACAAAAATATACCATAATGTGCAGTACAAAACAGATAAAGGGACATCACTTACTTGCTCTTTTAACAATTGGCGCAAGCTTCTTGTTGACTGGGAGATATGAGCAGTGAATGACTGTTTGGTTTTCCCCGATCCATCACGACCGGTAAACATCACCACAAAATGTGGAGTACAGACTAAGGTATTTCAAGTAAAACAGCTGATCAATGTACTGACATGTTTAAGGAAAAAAACACCAAACAATTCAAGAAATTGGAAAGAGCATAAAAAGCTCTAGAACATTAATAATATATTATGCCTTGTATATAGATGGGAAGAAGCATTGACTAAAATTATTCTGGTTTGAGCATAAAATCTGACAACAAAAATACTACAAAACTATAGTCAAACAGAACTTTACAAACTTTTAAAAACTAATGTAGCTGGTGGTGCAAGCTACGACATAGTATAATCCAAGATCCAGAGCTATTTTGCAAGCATTTTGTTTTGAAATCAAGTCATTTCAAAATGCACAATAAAAAAATTAAAAGGAGATAAATGGCATTGTACAAGAACAGAAAACTACCATAAAAGATATTACAAACGCCACCCCGAAGCATGTAGTAAAGACTTCGGAATGAGTCCTCCCAAGCTAGTTGCCGCCTTTTAAAAAATCCACTTCTACTGCATAAGGACATTTGTAAAGAAGAAAAACGTTCAGATGCAGATGTAGTGGAGACTTCAAACATTACGAAAGTTAAAGAATTTAGTTATCGCACCTCCCTCAGCTGCTGATGAGGTCAACACTGACATGAGAGAAGGTGGTAGGGTAGATTGAGGATAAACCCAAGAATGAAATAGTTTAGAACTGTGGGAAATTGATGTTAGCCCTGAGCTGTTGCTCCTATTCTTATCACCAGAGCAATCAAATTGGAAGCCGAAAGAGGGCAGACCGGTAAAGGCACAAGACATAAGTGATTTGTGGATCCTAGAAACAACATTAAACTGATTAAAAAAATTAAACATATTCTGCTTTACAGCAATGAGAGAGAAAGAAAGAGAAAAAAAAAAAAAAAAACGGGAGGGAAACAATGAGTGATAATGCATATTAACTGGTTAAGCGTACAGTTTCTTCAATAGAGAGGAAAGAAAAGATAATGTCTTTTTCTCTATGTTTAATCCGTTCACATTTAATGCATTCGATTGCATAACCATTTGAACAAGCACAAGTTCTTATTTATTCCTAATCAAGTATTTGAACTTATAACTTTACGTGAACCTAATGAAACTATCTAAAAAAAGTATACTACAGGATGAACTTGCAAAGATTAGAACATAAAAATGCCTTTCAAGATTGAGATGCAAGATCAGGGAAAAAAAAAAAAAAAAAAACCTTCAAATAAACTATGCCCCTGAATTTCGTGAAACTTCTCTAAAAGGTTTTATTGAAGAAAATGACAGTGACAAGAAAATTGATAATTGAGCATATTACGGAGACGTGATATTGGAACACACACACACACACACAAAAAGGTTATAAATACGCATAGAAGTGGGTCAAGTGACTAAACATGGAGGGAAATCTTTTTACTGAGAAAACATAGACCTACGCATGATTTTATCTCTAAACACTAAAAGATAACATGCTGTACTTTTCAGATACACTTACCAAGATACAGGGGAAGAGGATACCACCCGTATGCTAGTTTTCAGAGTGAAATCCAAGGGAGCCTTTTGGCCAGGTATACAGAAATTTCCCAGACTGGAAAATGTTTGTTCCAAGCATCTTTCAGAGGAAGAAGCAGGTAACCCATTAGCATCTAAAGATTCACGGGTCACGAGTCCTTGTAACGCTTTGTTCTATTAAGCACGTTAGTAAATATTCAGAAATGGATTCGTTAACAAGAAAGATATACATAAAAAACATACGTAAATATATATGTCAAGAGAGAGATATGCTATACATACCATATCAACAGTTGCAAAGCCGGATGATCTGTCATCACCCTTGGAAATCTCAGCAACACTACGAAATGTACTTTGACTAACATTTTCTATTGATTGACGTGCTCGCACCGCATCATCTTTCGCAACATCAATTGAACCAACAGAATTTTCTGGACTGCCACCACAATAGTATAGAACCAATAAATTAAGGATAAAGATCAAGAATGTGCCTATAATGAATAATATACACTGTACAACAATGCATTACCCCAAGACTTCATGCCTTCTCTTGGCAGCTAGATTAGAGAGCAGCGAGGGGTTTTTGAGGCTGCTAGGTTGCTCCACCATCGAGACATCCTAAAGAGAAATCAATTAATTTCGAAGAAAATGAAGGGATAACATTGGGGGATTGAAATCTAATGACAAAATTGTTGAAAAGAAGTATCAGAAAGGGGGGGGGGGGGGGGGGGGGGGGGGGGGGGGGGGGGGGGGGGGGGGGGGGGGGGGGGGGGGGGGGGGGGGGGGGGGGGGGGGGGGGGGGGGGGGGGGGGGGGGGGGGGGGGGGGGGGGGGGGGGGGGGGGGGGGGGGGGGGGGGGGGGGGGGGGGGGGGGGGGGGAAGCAACACATGAAATAAAAATATAGAGAACCTGGCATTTTCTTTCCCAGGGAGTATTCTAAACCTGGACTTTCTTCGCAGGATATAGCTCATCCATACGGGTGTCAATATATCTCGGATTCCTCGACAGTTGTACATTTTTGGGCATTATTCACCTCACTGTTATGGAACAAAGAAACAAGCACGTCACTAACAAGTCAGAACTAAAGTTAAAGGAGATGCAGGAAAAATGCCTACTCTGTAGAAGCAAACAAAGGGCCAGAGATTCATCAACAATCTCCACAGGATTCATCCGCTTCAACTGCTCCCCTGAAATGCATTATGAGAGTACTGTTAAAACCGATTTCATAATCAATAGACCACCGTATGTAAACAAGTTCTTCGAAATCTGTAACTCACCCTCAGTTCCGATGGCGTCTTTCTCTTGACCAATGGACCAACCTTGATGGCTCCTCCACCAATCTGGAGAGAAGCAGATGGTACCGAACTGGGCTTCGCTACCTTTGCCATATAATCAAACACTACTCGTGCCAACTCGTTTATCAATCACTGCACTCTCCGTGCATCCTTCAACCATCATCCAATTAGTACTAAAAATCAATTAATACCTTTTAAAAGATGCTTGTCTAAATACCGTAACTTTTCTATTGACATCCGAATCTAATCCCGCCTTAAGACATCCGAATAATAGTGGATCAAGAAAAAAAATAATTATTTTATCTTGAATTTTATAAGAAACATTAGCTCTATCCCGCAAGAATCCCAAATAAACAAACAAACAAATATACTAAAAAAATTAAATTAAGTTCGAATTGCACAAAATACTCTAGACTCCAATATTCCAAATGAAGAACTTACTTCAGTAACAGCATTAAAAGTTAAGCTATTTCATTTTCCCCAAATACGGGTAAAAAATTCTAACCCTAAAACACAGATTTTGGATGATATTGAAGAAGATTAAACTAAAACCAAGAGCAATCTTAGAACAAAAGCATTTGGACAGTACCTTACATCGACGAAGAAGAAAGATTAAATCGCCGGAAATGCATCGGGTGAAAATGGACCCAGAAAAATACCGGCGATCTCGAATCGCAGAGAAGTTCGATAATGGAGGTTTCGGAACGATTTGCCCCCAAGTGCAGGCCTGAGGGAGCAAAAGACGAAGAGAGAGAAAGAGAGAGAACAAGAGAGAGAGAGAGCCAGAGAGAGAATGGTGGGAAAATGGAGGAAAAGGAAAATGGAATGTGGGTTTTGTGTTTTTGTTCAAACAATTTGGGATTTCCCTCCTGTTGCTGACTGACGCCGTTAATGACCGTTTAAACGCCGTTTTTATATATAATTGCTCTATTTTCTTTTTTACAAAACTTTTGGGCTTTTTTTTTTATTTTATTTTTATTTTTAGAATAGGATTTCATATATGACATTAACTTTTATTTAAAAAATATATATATCATGTATTTTGGAATTTTATATTTTAATACCGTCAAATTGAGTTTAGAATATAAGATATATTTTCTAAAGAAGAATAAAATACATAATATTAAAATATAAATAACTCATTATTTTTTCAGTGAACTTTTGGAAAATGGTGGAGGATCTCAAAAAAGTCTTAGGGTGTATTTAGTATATCGGTTTGAAATGGAATTTTTAGATTAGAGTTGATTAATTTTTCAAAAAATTATTTGTTAACTTTTCAGAAAAAAAAAAAACAAAAACAAAAACTAAGATGGAAAACTTATATGCAACCGGTTGGCCAAACACATTCTTATACTACCGCAAATGCTAGTAAGCTTTGTAACTTTTTCCTCAAAACTTAAAATTAGTCCTTGAATCAAGAACTCAGCAGAACGATTTCGCACATCTAAATGTGAAAGCTGAAATTTTGAATAATATTTATGTCAACTTAACAGAAATTTTGGCACAATCATGCCTCAAAATTTAAGGTTTCTGATTTATTTAGGATTGTTTTGATTAACGCCTCCTGAATTTTAAATTATTTTTGTGTGTAATATGCTACCTGATTGTATAAAACCTCTAGTCATGCCATTTCGAATACGAAAAATATTCAAAATGCTCATTTTCTGTTCACTTCTATTTATAAAAATCTAATGGATTAACTAACTTGGTATATCTATAACAATCTCAACCATTAGACATAGTTTTAGTTTTAGTTTTATTTTTATTTCCACAAAAATTCTTAAATTAACTTCTTAAACGTGTCTACAAAATAATATATGTATTTATGAGGATAAATATATACATTTTTATAGTATTAAAAAAATTGAAGTAAATTTTTTATATCATGCCCATCAAACTTGCGGCAGTTTATCTTTCAAATTATCAATTTCTTGCACTCATCAAACTCGCCTCAATTAATAAAATAAATAACAAAATTATGACTTATTGTTGTTATTTTTCAAATCTTTAATAAGTATTTAACAACATTTCAGTAAAAAATTAGGATAGTGTGGTTTGTTAAAGAATCAGTTGCTTTGAATGAATGTTTTAAAAAACTATTTTCTATTCATTATATCAAGATAAATAAAATAGTTAGATTAAAAATTATACTTTATTCTGAAAGATATATAAATAAATCTGACGACAACAAAAATAGCTGTGTAAAAGCAATTCCCAATCCATTTGTCAAATATGCTGATGGACGACGGTTTTTTATTTTTATTTTTATTTTTTAAGACAAAAATCTTGTAATATTTAAGAAACGGCATTCCTCCTGATATTTCCAAAATTTTACTTATATTTAGATCATTGTAACATATTTCAAAAATTAAGATTTGTGCCACATAAATGAACTTGACAATTATGACATTAATTTGAACCATAAATAATTATAATATGAATCTAAAAACATATAAAAGTTGGTGCATGTCGTTTAAATTTTTTTTTTATCTCAATTTTTGGTGTGTTCGCCTAATAATAATAAGAAATTATTTAGTAAATCGGATGTAACACATCAACGTATTTACATAATAAATACGTTCAATAAACAACTAATATTTGGATGATTTGTAAATATACATTTATTCTAATAACCTAATTATAAGATAACAATTATCGAGAGAGAATAGTGATTAAGAATTTAGATGATTTGTTAATTATTTATTTAATTAATATAATTATAAAAAACGATAACGTGATACACCTAATTTATTAAATAATTACTCCAATCTAATGGGCCGGTCACGGGCCCTTGGCTCCGTGACTATCGCTCTTAACTTTGGAGAACCAAATGGGAACCGCCGGGAGCAGTGTTGTATAGGTCCAACATTTTTTTTTTCAATTATTAACATATATGTAGGTCCTCAATCAATTATATGTAGGTCCAACATGGGAAAAGCTAATAAAAATTTTGCTTTTAAAAAGTAAAAGGAAGGGCGGGGGCAAAAGATAAGCCAGAAAATAATAGAAATAGAGGCTGAAGCCTCAGTCAAATATTATCCATAAGAGATGACCAGAAATATTTTAGTGGTCTATTTTTCCACTAGAAATATTTTCTTTCAATCACATATACATAAACTGTTGTAATTTTTGAATTAAGTAATTTAAATATTGTGGGTGGACGTCAAACCTCATATGCATGGGAGGTGATCAAATTAAGTTTATAACGTCTATTTGATAGAGTTTTATAAACGCTGTTTTTAATTTATGGAGTCAAAAAGCCTATTATAGTAGTGTTTTAATTATCTGTTAAAAGAGCTTCTGATCTTTAAAAGAGCTTTTTGTAAAGCTAGAAAATAGGACTGTCGGAAAAAAACTTTTCTGAATAGACTAATTAAAAACTTATATCAAAGTCTATATTAAATATTATAAACTTTATTCATAATATTTTTATTATATATTTTATTTAAGTAAAAGCTCTGTCAAACAGGACCGTAATATATTTGTATATGTAAGTAAAGCCTCTCCAGACCATACAAGTGCATTGTCGAACCCATGCAAAGGGTTTGTTAAGATATGCCAGATTCCACCAAGTATACAAATGGAACCTAACCATATATGTCCTCCAATTATATCTTTCAAATCGTCTACACTAACAATCCACCTCTCTCCACCAAAGGGGATTTTAGTAATTAACCAAATACAATCCTTGGGCTGAGGGTCAAATTGCAAATTTTTTTCTTACATCTCAACCAACCAACCCCCCCCCCCCCATCCCCCGCCGGAGCCCAGGTATCATATGCAACCCGCAAAATAAAGAGCCTTAAATACTTAAAGAAAGCGCACATACCTAACAAGATTAAGTGAATACTCAAAATTGTAGTCATTTTATTTCTATCTTTCCATACATAACCGAAAAATAGAAAAGATTCTTCAAGAGTCTTAGGTCCTAGAAGTGCATGATAAATACCTCCAAAGCCCAATTATGCAGAGGAAATTAAGTGAAGTACTCCAGATACAAAGTATGGAAAGGTGTCTAGAACCTCCCCTCCAGGCCCTACCCCACAACCTAGAGTAGCTCGGTGAGGAAGCAAAATTAATCCTTGTTCATAGAAAATGTTTGCCGTGAAAGCTCATGCAAGGCATATATATTCTTACAAATGCCCATATCAGCCGTAAGCCTTCGTGAGTTTAGCGTATAACTTTTGTGTGTGTTATTCCAAATTTTTGTTGTGTCCTCTTTCTACTCATCTTTTTCCTAGAGGTTCAAAGTATATTACTGTTATAGAGCTAAGTATTTGGAAGTATATCTGTACAAAGATCAAATCGTTAAAATCCGATAACTTAAGACAGTCATGAAATCTGTTTTGCGTCCAACATCGTCCGCAGGGGTGAATCTATTATTTGACAATATCCCATCTTTTGATAAAATCCCCAATGAACGTGGACAAATTTTAATAATCTGGTGAGGTTTTTATTTTATTTTTTAATTTTTTAAAATTTTTTATGAACACAATCTGGTGAGCTTGCATATATTAGTCAGATCTCTATAATTTCTTGGTACTCACCCATTAGTTTCAATGGACCAATAGAAATGCAAAATTTGACAATCAGATGAACAACAACTAATATCTAAATAGCGGAAAAAACCATTATATATGAAAAAAACATGACATGAAAACTATCATGACATGAAAACATGCGTACTTTATCAATACATTTACATTAATATTATCACATATCGTGGTTCAGATATAAATAGTAGTAATTTTATATCTAACTTTATTGTAAGATGTTTAAGATGTATGATTCAAATGAGTGAAATTAACGTAATTTAAAAAATAATAATAAAAAAAAGGAAACTACAACATATCTAGCTCATTTGAATGTCCACAAAATAACCAGAAGAAAACTCACGATCATCAAAGCCGGAATTAGAGGATATTCTTGTGGGCACTTCAGTAATTTCAACTCCTTGAAACTTGTTTTGGCTCTCAATATTTCTAGCACTAGTAGTATTAGTCTTCCATTTTGAACTACTCTCCTTTCATGGTTAGAACAGGCCGTAGAATTCCCGGTGAGTTCCTGAACAAGGCTCATGAACTCCTCCGGCCGCACGTGGATTATCTTCGGGGACCGGAGATAAATCACGACCGGCGGGGGGAAATGGCGCGGCGCCTTATCATTCCTCTCATGATTTTCCCCGAACTCGGGCTTATTGCCAGAGGTGTAGGCCTAGGACCCTGCAAGGCATGGCTCGGTGTCGCCCTCGATGATCGCATATTCGGGCTCATTTCGCACTTACTCACCATAATTCTAAGCTACACTAGTCTTTTTTTTTATTTTTTTTATTTTTAATTTTAAGGAAAATGTAAGAGAAATAGGCTTTCAAAAGGGAGCAGAAATATGTGTTTGGATGTTGTTATAAGCTAGGAAATTGGATTTATATAGGTATATATGTATTTGTAGTGACTTGTTTGGAAGAAAGTTTCCATGCTCCTTCATGGGGGGTGGTTAGGAATAGAGAAGAGTGAGGTTTGAAATGGTCTTTTTTGGTATTAGAATATTTTTGGTTAGTATGTTTTTGCCGGCTGTTTGTCTTCAAATTAATTGATAATTTATTAATTGTTTAATTTTTTTTATTATTTATAAATCAAAAAGGCAGATTTAGAGTGTGACAAACCTAGTCGTCCAGTCAAGAGTCAAAGTCATTCACTGATGAACTTTTCTTCCTCAATACATGTTTGTACTCTTCCTTCTCCTATTTTATCCGAATCTGTCAACACCTAAAATGGAATTCCGGCAAAAAATAAAAAGAATATTATAATAATAGATTAATTATTAGTTTGGTATCTAATCCTTTTACTAAGTAGCTTTTGATTCTCGTCCTTTTTCTTTGCGACAAAAAAGGTTCATAAACTTTTTAAAATAGTCTAATTTGGTCTTCTTCTTTTTTCTAAAAAAAGAGATAAAATCAAATGAAATAGATCACATATGACACTTATAAGTTAAATCATATAAATATGTTTTTAATCATAATCATGGGAGAGTAATTGATACTTTTTGGTGAAAACATTAACCCTTTATTGTTAAAAAAAGAAGACCAAATCACATCATTAAAGAGTTTAAAAATCTTTTAATAATTAAAAAAAAAAAGGTTTGGTATCGAATTATAACTTCTAAAAAGGTGTGATGGTATTTTTTAAAAAAAATTATTTATTATTAAATAAGGGGAAGAGATTTGTTATTATTGCATGGGAAAGGTCCTTATTGAGCAAAAAGTTGTATAGATAGGTTCTCGAAGGAGTTGACATTTTATAACCGTCGTGTTTCTTTACTTGGAGGAAGGCTCTTCTCTCTTCTTTCCTTTCCTTTTCTTTTCTTTTTCTTTTTCTTTTTTTTTTTTGGCAAATTTCTTGGTTAAGAGAAAATGTCATAACCTAAGACCAAGTTCAAATGGCTATATCACCAAGAAAAAATGATAATCTGATAAATTCTGATAAATAAAAAAATTACGACCACTATATAAATATGTATATATCATAATATTGTATTTTACCGGTCCCGGAACAAGGTAGCTTATCATTTTTTTAGTGAATAGAACATAACCAAACGAATAGGTAAGAAATGGAAATTTGTGGTGGAAAAAAAAACAGGAAGATAAAATATAAAACATTTTGTCGACTGACATTAGCTATCTTGTGTTGTTTTAATTATGGAAACATTCATAGGGACGGCACCATAAAATTATTAATATTAACTACGTCAGCGTAATATGAGACCAAACAAATAAAACAAAACATTTCAAATAATAATAATAATAATAATAATAATAATACTATTATTATTATTAATTAATTAATTAATTAATAACAGCACTGGTTCTTTTTGATTAAAAAGAAGAAAAGAAAAGAAAATGCATTGGTCGCTTCCACGGACTGGTTGACTAGTTGTGAAATAAAAATTTACGGGTATCGTTGACACGGTTTCGTTTGGGGAAAATGCAAACGGCTATTATTTCTATTTTGTCGCCGAACAAACTAAGCTACATTCCTACTATAATTAGAAAGGCATGCCATTAATTATTTGGTTGATATCTAACATGACAAAATAATGTTGTTTATCATTATTAATGATGATCGTTGTATGAGTTAAAAAATCAGCTAACTCGTAATTTCTCTCGCCACTTTGTACTCTTATATTTTCACTCACGACAAAACAAAATAAAAAAAAGTAAGCAACACAAAGAATTTATAGAGAACAAACGATAAATAATAATAGATGTTCGTCTAAATTTATGGTTTGTTTTGGCAAAATCATTCATTTTAAATTAAATTATACTTTTTATATTAGTTTTTGTCTTTTTCCTGAAAAGTCAATAAAAATTATAACTAATTTTTAAAAGTCAACCAACTCAAATTTTAAAAATTTCAACTCAAACCGTTATACCAAACACCCTATTAGACTACGTCTTATTTATACTGTAGGAGTTTTCACTATATTCTTTTCTCAAAGTACAGAGTTCGGGCTATAATTTTTTCGTAGTACAAATAATTCCTCTTATGTTATTATTTCTATTTATAAGCCGCCCCTTATAGCTTAACATTTATACGGTTACGTACTCCGATTATTTTACATGTATGACTCGTGTCTTGTAGCTCCCACGTTTTCAAGACTTGAACTTGATCATCGTGGGTGGTCTTTTTGAAACAATTATGATTACTGTTTTTTAATTAATTTAATGTAAAATTGTGTAAGATTCTGGCAAATTGCTTACGAAACTTGAACAGTTAACCATCTACCCGCCTGTTATATTATCCAAATACTTATCTTAATTTGTACAAGTAAAAGGATGTAATTGAAACGCAAATAACTCAAAAGGTCTAGATTATAACAGGGGGAAAAAATATATTTAAGACAAGTGAAAGGATGAAACTATGGATATCACATCATGGTCAGTTGAGGGATACGTAATTGAAAGGGAAATAACTAAAAGGACAAATATGCAATGTAAAATAATGACAGAAAGGTAATAACGAAACCAACAATTTTTATCAAGAGGACTAATAACTACGACAAAAAATTATAGGGGGCATAAACTAGAATTTTATTGATAATAGCATTTGCATTATAAAAATGGTGCCATACCGTGTCCGTGCTCGCCCATTAAACTCGCTCATTTTGACATCTTAGTTAAATATATTAAATAAAAAACTAAAAAGTATAGATAGTAGTTATTAACTAAGTAAACAAAAAAAAATGGTCGGTGATTACTAAAATATTAATTAATCGATAGGATCCATCATTGATTGATATTGATTAATTATTATTGATAAATAATTGATTATTGATTGATTGTTTTAAAAGTTAATTGCTTTCATAATTTTTTTAAAAAATATTTTAAAGAAGGATTTAATCACATATAAAAAATCAAAATCTTTACTAATCCTTAGAGCATCTAAGCCGGGTCACAAAAAAAAAGACACGTCGTTCATTTCATGTATCACGACGTCTTGCCAAGATAAGCGACATGTCGTCCCGGTTCAAAAGTCCGCGGAGGGAACTGGCGTATATACCGTCCTTTTCATTTTCCCGCGATAAAATAAAAATAACAATTAACATGAATTAATCAACATATTTAAAAAAAAATAACCATATACTAATAAATAAAAATTAATTGTGGGACCCACTATATAACCATAATTCAAACGCTAATAATGATCCATTAATGCCCCGTTTCCCAACAAAGAAAAACATTAACACGTACTTCATCTTAATCAATCATGCATTTCTAGCGAGCGACGATCTCCTCTCTATGTGTACGGACAACAATGGCGTCTCCTCCATCAATCCGGAAATGCCGAATCGATCAGACCTCGCGCTTGACACCTCCTCCTTCCAGAATCATTCATTCAGCTTCTTCGTCTTCTTGCTCTCCACCGGTTAATTTTTTCCTTCAAACTTTTCTCGCTTTCCTTAAATAGATTGTTTGTTGCTTAACGGAATTTTGTTTCTGATCCAATCACAGCACGGCATTGAGATTTTGATTAGTTTTTTCGCGTTTCTTTGATTCCGATTTTGGTGAAATCCGAAGGTGTTTAGATTTGAATTTGATAATGCTGAGCGGAAACTAGCTCTGGTCGGAGGATTTAAGGTTTTTTTGGAATTTGATTTCGTGGTTTCTGATGTAATTTGGTTGGAAATTTTGCCTGAATTGGATTTGAGAAGATTGTTTGGAATGTTGATGATCAGGAGTTGAGATTTTTGGTGGTTTTTTTTTTTTTTTTGTTTGTTTGATGGGGAACACATGTGTAGGACCAAATATTAGTAATAATGGATTCTTGCAATCTGTCACGCCGTGGTTCTGGCGGTCCCGACCGCCGGAGGACAGGCTTCCTCAGCCTAATCAGGAAAGTGAGGGCAAAAGTTCCAAAAACGCCCATCCTGATTTATCATCAAAAGGGTCAGAGGGGGGGTGGTTCGAAAGGCGGTAACCCGCCTCCGGTGCCGGTTCAAAGCACGCCTCCTGAGACTATGAAAATAGTCAGTGATCAACAACAACCTAGGAAGGTTGAACCCAAAAAGCCTGTAATGCCGGAGGTGGTTAAGCCGGAGATAAACGCAGTAAAGGTAGAGGTAAAGGAAGAGGGACCAAAGCCTTCGGAAACCGCAAAACCGAAGAAGCCTACTCATATCAAGAGGCTTTCGAGTGCGGGGCTTCAGATAGAGTCAGTTTTAGGAAGAAAGACTGCTAATTTAAAGGACTTTTATAGTTTGGGAAGGAAGCTTGGACAAGGACAATTTGGAACGACGTTTCTCTGCCTGGAGAAGGGGACGGAGAAGGAGTTCGCTTGCAAGACGATCGCAAAGAGAAAATTGACAACGGACGAAGATGTTGAGGATGTAAGGAGGGAAATTCAGATAATGCACCACTTGGCGGGTCACCCCAACGTGATACAGATCGTGGGGGCTTATGAGGATGCTGTGGCTGTTCATGTCGTTATGGATCTTTGCGCGGGAGGTGAGCTTTTCGACCGGATTATACAGAGAGGGCACTACACGGAGAGAAAGGCGGCACAACTTGCTAGGATTATAGTTGGGGTTGTTCAAGCATGCCATTCTCTTGGTGTTATGCACAGGGACTTGAAACCGGAGAATTTTTTGTTTGTCAACCATGAAGAGGAGGCGCCTCTCAAGACAATAGATTTTGGGCTTTCGATGTTCTTCAAGCCAGGTATATTCTAGCTTTGTTGAGGGTGATACGCTTTTTCGGTAAAAGAAAAACGTTGCTTGGTCTTTTCTGTTTTGGTTGAATATGCTTTTGTTGGATTGGTTCAATTCTGGGATGGTGGTAAACTTAATACATGTAATAAGGCATCCTAACCATTGTCATTCCTCACTCTACTCTTGTGTGCTAACCCCTAATTGGATGTTTTGTGCTAAATATCAAGTTCTATTCGTCACTCATGCTTGTTGTAGTTGTGAGGAACTTTTTTGAAGCTCTGATTGCTTTCCTCTTCACTTTTTTAGTGTGCGAACACTTTATGTCTGATCCAGAAAAAATGTTTATCCTCTCAGGTGAAACGTTCACTGATGTGGTTGGGAGTCCTTAATATGTAGCGCCGGAAGTCCTACGGAAGCATTATGGTCCAGAATGCGATGTTTGGAGTGCTGGGGTAATCATATATATTTTACTAAGTGGAGTGCCCCCATTCTGGGATGGTGAGAATCTTGTGGTTCATATCTAAGTTGCTTCAAATATTCGTATTAGTTACACACTATCGACCATTGTATCTAACTTCTGGCATTTTTTCTTTGTGATGGATCAGAAACGGAGCAAGGAATTTTTGAGCAGGTTTTAAAAGGAGAACTCGATTTGTTTCAGAACCATGGCCTAGTATATCTGAAAGTGCAAAGGATCTGGTTCGTAATATGCTTGTAAGGGACCCTAAGAAACGGCTTACAGCCCATGAAGTTCTTTGTGAGTAATAATATCATGATTGGATATAACTTTTCTTTTTGCAGCCAGAAAATTTCTATATATCATGTCATCACATATACTTTTGCCGTAGAAACATCTCTTATCTCTAAACACACGAATTAAAAGCAGAGTTATGTTGCGATATTGCATATTACAATCTTTGGTATGATCTTGAATGTCTTCATTTCAAACTGAAAAAGGCAAATGCATGGCAATGACCATTATGATTCATCACTTACTTGAATAAAATGTCAACTCGTTCTAGAATCTGGAGTCTCGATCCTCCTTTTTTGGTAGCAATATTTGCTTAAGTTTTTGTGGTAGAAAATTGCTGATATAAGGATCATTAAGACCATTTGACTGAACCAAATGTTTGTTTTCCCTGTTTCTTCCATTTTAAAACACGGTTTTATATGATTGCATTATATTTTTACTCTTTTTTCAGGCCATCCTTGGGTTCAAGTGATGGCGTTGCTCCTGATAAGCCTCTTGATTCTGCTGTTTTAACTCGCTTGAAGCAATTCTCTGCCATGAACAAGCTAAAAGAAAAATAGCCATAGGGTGAGTAGCAATCATTCTTCAGCTATATAAGAACGGTATTTAAGGCTGTGCCATTCAGGGAATTCATGATTGAAACCGTCTGCTGCTTGTTGTTTAATTTCATTTATGTTGTATATAAAGCACAAGTACGTATGGAGATTCCTTAAGAGAGGGGAAAAAAATAGGTATGAGAGGGAGTGATTAAGATAAAAAATGATCGTATGAGATCAGACTACTACCAAATGTTTGTTTCTAATAGAATTTCAGAAAGATTTGTTAAGAAATATCATTGAATGGATAGAAACATGAGATAGTCATTTCAAACATATGCCGATTCTGAGAGATTGTGTTCGTTTCTTAAGGGTTGCAAATGTTATGTGTCTTTTGCAGGTAATTGCAGAAAGCCTATCTGAAGAGGAAATAGCAGGTCTGAAGGAAATGTTTAAGATGATTGATACGGATAGCAGTGGACAGATCACTCTTGAGGAATTGAAAACCGGTTTGGAAAGGGTCGGTGCAAATCTAAAGGATTCTGAAATTCACGGGCTATTGCAAGCGGGTAAAGTACTAGTCAGGATTCATGCCAAGAAGGTTTACGTATGCTGCATAATGTTCTTAGGTTTCGAATCTAGGAGCTCCTACCCAAACCCGCTGAGCTAGTAAATCATTTCTGGAGCTGTTTTTGGGTTCTTCTTGTCAGTATCTGTTCAAGTAAAATGAGGTATTGGGTAGAGATGAACTCTGCTTCTAGAAAATTAGTTGATCGGATAACAGATTTAATAGTCTGAAGAGGATAGGGAATGCCTAATAATTTAACCCCGTAGCAGAGGTAAAGGCATGGGAATCAGGATCATTTTCTTTCTCGAGGACAAACAAGTCTAGATCTAGACTCATGTACAAGTCTCGTTTATTTTGTTTCTTTATTTATCCATAATACTTGCATGAAATATATGGCGGTTTGCTTAAGAGGTTTGAAATGTTCAAAGGGACTACAAATTTGTGGTGCAAGCGAAAGGAAAGGTCGATAGATTAGCTGGGTCGCCTTGCCGAAAGCTATCCATGTGCCTTGACTTGTTGAGGTAAAACTTTTGTTTTTTGTACAAAAAATTCCAGGCAGACATTGACAATAGTGGTACCATAGACTACGGCGAGTTTGTGGCAGCAATGCTCCATCTAAACAAGGTCCAGAAGGAGATCACCTATATGCGGCCTTCTCATACTTTGACAAAGATGGGAGTGGTACATAACTCCAGACGAGCTCCAACAAGTCTGCGAGAAATTTGGCTTGGAAAATGTTCAATTAGATGACATAATACGCGACGTTGACCAGGATAATGTAATTCGCTGATCAACTTTCTTTACGCAGACTGTTTACACCTTGTTCATATTTTACCCTTTCGTGTATCTCCCAGGACGGTCGTATCGACTTACAACCGAGTTTGCGGCTCTGATGCAAGACACGGTTTAGTCAAGAAGGGATTACCAAATAACAAGAGTATGGGAATGAGGGAAGGACTTCAAGCAATAGTAAAGCGATAACCCGATCCCGGTATACACAGTCCATAGTTTCATATCTCACTAACTCTTTCATAGCTTAACAGAAGTTGACATGTTTTCTGTTTTAGAAATTAGCAAGGCTTCAGAGGGAAGAAGAGAAAATTATTCATTTGTTCAGTCGTAGTGTTCGTTTTCTTTTTGTATTTACCATTTTTTTTTTCTTCTTTTTGAGGACCTTAAATTGGAGTAGATCACGGATAAGTGTTTATCATTTACTATTACTATGGTAAAGTACCTAACCCTCTCCTTTGTTTGTTCCAAATATCACGTTTTACCTTATATTTTTCAGGAACGTCACAACCATCATGATGTCACGTTTTACTTAATGTTTAGGATTGACATGACTGTACCGGTCTTCGTTAATTCATGTTTAAAAAAAAAATTTAAAACAAAAAAACAAAAAACCTCCCAAGCGTTGACTGACGGCCTACAATTCATAAACTCGAAATCAGGATCGTCCAATTATATCCATGGATGAGATTGGACACAAAGTTATTGGTGCTGTACCACCATTACCGTTGACAAAATAAAACTAGTTGATTTGTATCATGCTTTAATTACTAGTGTACATGCTTCTTTTTTTCCCCCCCCCCCCCCCCCCCTCAAAATTCAGCTCTAGGAAGAGGCGGAGCCACCATGGTTGAGTAGGGACTTCCACATTCAGTGAATTTTTATATTTTTTAATTTTACTTTTAAATTTTTTTACATCTTTCTTATTTTATCTTTACTAGAAATTGGTTATCCTTGAATAGGTCTCTTAAAAAAAAAAAAAAAAACTTTTATCTTTTAAGGTACACTCTTATTGAGACAACAAACTGACACTGCAAACACATTATCTTTACAAAATTCATTCGTCGTTTAGTTCTTCTGCTAGGTAGGGCAATCTCTCTCTAACTTGGTGAAAACGACATTAGATAAAGTTGAAATTAGTACAGTTTTTGCGGAGCTTTGGAGTTATGCCTGTGCTTGTGTTGTTCCGGAGACTGTAATACTTGTCAAAGTGTGTGCCGTGTTGCCTAAGGATTCTTTTAGTAAAGCTGCGTCAATGCCCTGTCGTTTTGTGTGTACCCCATGCTAAAACTCTCTGTCGTTTTGCGCCTACTTATTGCATAGTGCGTATCTCTATCTGAACATGGAGCGCAGGAATAGTGGATATCTCTGTCCGAATTTCTACGGCAGATAATTTTTTTTCATTTATTTATTATTATTAATTTTTGTTTATTATTAATATCTATATAATATGTATATTTTTAAAAATTGGGTGTCGAGATTGGAAATCTATGTTTTATGGTGGAGTTATATGGAATGCTAGGCCATGTCTATTAGTTCTCATCCCTATATATTCTTCTCTCTGATTTAGGACTTGTTTGGACTATAAGTTCAAATCCATAATTCAATAATCAAGGTTTAGATGTTTATTAAAGAAAATATTTGAGAAAATTCAAAAAAAAATAAAATTAAAACAAGATATTAAATGGTTAATAGACATAAAAACAAAAGATGTCTTTATGAATACTTTTTTTAGTATTTTTTTGTTTTTTATTTATTTTTTTTATGAATATGTGTAAGATCAACATAAAGTTCTCTATCCAATATACTTTTTTGTTTCTCACATAAATAAATGATGTCATTATGCATACTTTTTTTAAACTCTTTTTTTTTTCCCCTTTTTTGAGAATAAAGATCTCGGATGGTAACAGTATATAAGAATCAAAATAAAGTTCTCTATCCAATACATAACACTTTGTATTTTCGTATCCCTATTTCTCCTTCTTTTCATTACTTTATTGTGTTGTCGTTCCACTTTTCTTTTTTTTTTTTTTTAATTAATAATTTCTTTAGAATTCAAATAAATCCACTACATACCTAAGACTGTCTGGTCAAGTGGGCTAACAAGATCGGGATTTATGTGTAAAAAGCTGTGACAGAAAGGTTGAATATCGTGTATTCAATCTCGAATTGTATTTGAAAAAAAGTGGTTAATCCAGTACATAATTACAAGATAATGAGCTGGAACAAACTAAAAAGACAAACATAAAAAGTAGTTAACTAATTCGAGAAAAAAGAAGTAACAAAAAGTAACAATCTCACCACCCTTTATATTAATTAACCTAGTACGCTTTTTGTTCACCTACGTGGCCCCATGCCCACGTGAAAGTATGAGAAACTTAACCTAACAGAGACCTTCTTTTTCCATTACTTGTGTCCCTTTTCTTGATTACTTTGTAGGGCGAAAAAAAAAAGATATATATATATATATATAAATATACACACACCAAGCCAACCTATATCATCTTTCGTTTCAACCTTCCTTTTCATTTGATGGAAACAAGAGGTAAAGGAAAAAAAAAAAAAAAAAGAAGAAAAGTTCCATATGACCCCATTTACGCTTTCGACCCTCTCTTGTGTCAGTTTCATCTTTCCTTCACACTCATATGTACAAATATATATAAAACATAGATAACACATACACATACACATACAGATATATATATATAATAAGAAAAAATTTATGTAAAAACAGGCTGGCGGATGTGTAAAATGTCGCTTTAAGCATTTGATTGTCTTGTTAATATAGCTGTTACCTTCATTTGGCAATATATACATATATGTTTATATTGTATATACACACACACACACATATACTGATATTACGTAGTGGACACCATGCAGATAATGCTTTTCTACCGATCTACAACTGTTTTGTTTCTTTCTCTTTGTACTATAATATATGGGTCAAATACTCGAATAAGTCGTTGATTTTAGTTCAGTAATATTCCCCTCTCTATTACGTAATTAAGATTGTGTTTATATCTATATATATACATATATAAATGCACAACCTCATTTTTACTCAAAACTTACTAGTGTAAAATTGACATTATACCACGGGACTAAACTAAGTTAACACGTTTGATCACATGTTTTGCATTCTTTGTTTCATAAATATTTACAGTCACATGGTCTGCCCCAAAATGGCACAACATATTTAATGAATCGTCTTATCTTCTTTTTTATTATTATGTAAAGTAATTTTTTTTAAATATACAAATATTGATAGATAAAACAATATAAAATTGAGATATTAAAAGCTCACGACAAGCATATTCTCGTGGGTCTAATTTCCTGTCTAAGGGGATCAGGATATCTTTAACTACCTTTTAATAGTCAATTGAAAAGTTAAGTAGTTGGTCACGTTCTGTATCACCAAGTGGACTCGAGTTTTAAGACGAAAAGTTAGGACACCTACTCCTATATATATAGCTTTGAACACACACATATAAAGATATTTTATATATAAATGTGTGTGTGTGTATATATATATATATATTACACAAAAAGAAGATTGGCTTTTCAAAGAGAGAAAATAATTAAGCGTTGTGCTTTTGTTTTGTTTTGTTTTTTTTTTTTTTCCTGTTGATGTCGAGGGTACTTGAACACAAGGAAGTGTCTGAATGGTCGGAGATCTAGAGAGAGAAATCAAGCCCCATCCCTAAGGATCTTCGAAGTAAGACCTAACGGATTAATTAAATACGAGAATGTGTTGTATATCAGATCATGAATGATTGATAAGTTTAAAATTGTGTCTATTTGAGGATTATGATTTTCAAGATGATTAATGAATTTGTTTTTCCTATATCAGATGTATATTATTGTTGCAAGATCAGACGGAGCACCAAACTATTAAGATTTAAGTAGGGCACACGCTTCCATTGAGACTTCAAAACTTTCCCCCACCAAAAAAAAAAAAAGAAAACCAAAATTGATATAGAATTAATTGTTCTCCTAGTTAAACAAGAAAATGATATTTATCTAGCATTACAAATGAAAATTAATTGTTAACCATATCATAAGTAATAATAAAATTTATCTTACTGGCATTAACGAAAAAACTTCCTGACTCCGCTATTGAATCCATCGTCATTTTGCACATTGTACTATTGCTATATAGATCAATTATGATATGGAGGCTTAGCTCAAAACCCTACTGCATGAAAATCAGTACCCGACACATAAAAGGCTATCATTAATATAACCAAATATATGTAGGTCATGTTTTGATTTTCTATTTTCTTTTTCATTTAATATTGGAAAAAAAAAATATGGATAGGCAGCAAATCCTGCTGAAAACATGTCTATTTGTTTTTTCTTTCTTTATTTATTTTTGGTCGGAAGCAATGAAGAATTTAAGATAAAGTTCACTTGTATCGCTTAATCTAGTGGAACTCCTAATCAACATCATGTTATACCTACACTCTTGCCACTACAATAATGTGCCTCCACTACCCTAATGGCCTTACAATAGAAGAAATTATATGCTTACTTCTATTATCGTGGCTTTTTTTTTTTTTTTTTTAAGAATAATAACAAATACACTGTTAAGTGACGTGATTCAAATTCTATATCTCTGATTTAAAAAGGTAAAATGGATGACTTTCTTCAAATAACTCCCTAGTTTTAACAATATTTCCTTTCATTTTTATATTTTGCATTTTCATTCCAATTAAGTAGGTATGAAAGAGACACGATAATAATGTATTTTATATGAATATATGTATTGGAGTGTTTTTAAAACTAATTAACTCTTTAATTAAAAGCTATATATGTTCTTTTTTTCTTTTTCATTTTTCATTTAATATAAAAGGCCCTGATCAGAAAGGTAATATTTTATTTATTTTCAATATTTTAAAATTTTTTAATAAATAACGGAAATAAATTAAGCAAAAAGCTGTTCTATGTTTGGTCGGACTGAATTCCATTTACATATTATAATTCCTAATTTACTCTGTCAACATTACACTTGCAAAAAGGGCCAAAAAGCAGAAAAAAGATTTAACAAACATATCAGATACGTGATCCCAAAAATCCACGTGGAAGCATCATAGGGCGCCCGGTTCCCACGTGCGGAAAAAAAAGGGCGGTGGTGACGCATGAGCATGGAATTGGAGCGGCGGTGCAACAGCGCTTCCAGATGGGACACGGGTTCCAAGGAAAAAAGAAAAAAAAAAATAAAAACTTCCACAGATATAAAGAAAGAATAATGAGAGAGCAGGGATGGGGGAGGACAACAGGTGGAATCAAAATCGCGCAATGGTAAGCTAAAGCTCTCGCTTCATGTAAAAAACTCAAATACCTTGTACGGTTTTAATCAAAATAATGATTCTTAGGGTAAAATACTCACAACGATGAGACGCTAAGACGAGACGAACTGCATATTGTCAAACACATTTCAATTTTTATATTTTCTATATCACAAAACTTTTCAAAAATCTTCCCCTAATTGCACATTTCTAACCTAATATCTAAAACACCGTCTTCAGATGTTCCCCAATTCAGATATCCCCCAAACGGGCCATATATCTATATAAAGAAAATGTAAATATGATACTTTTAGTTTTAATTTGATTCATCAGTTGAAAATAAAAATTTTAAATTAGAGTTGGTTAATTTTAAAAAATTAATTATAATTTCTTTTTGACTTTTTAATATATATATATATATAATTTAATTGAATTGAGTTAAATTATGAAAAGAGTATTAACGTAAGTAGTGTCAATAATGCTTTTAAATTATCATTTATTCCCCTTGGTAAGTACATGTGGTGGACCAAACAATGACTCTGCCTATCTCAGACGGGTACGTGGCCTTTCCTCTACAAGGCGGCACCGCCCCATTCTTTGATTTTTAGAGACAGATGTGGCCTTTGGGGGGGGGGGGGGGGCGGGGGGGGGGGGGTGCGTGGGGGTGGGTGCGTGGTGTGGGGATCAGAGAGCGAGAGAGATAAATATGTCTACTCTTCTTCTTCTTTTTATTATCATTATTATCCATTTGTAAAATATATATATATATTTTCATGAATCTGCCAAAAGTACAATGATATTAATTTCCCAATTTAAGTTGATAACCTTTGTTTGATTTAACTACTTTAAATCTAGTAATTTGTGGAGGTATAGATAAAAACATATAATACGTATGTATGTATACGTATTTGTCTGGTGTTTGTGTGTATATATATAGTCATAATTAACAATAAATTAATGTAGAAACGCAACAAAAAAAAAAATATAAATGCAATAAATCTCTCAGGATGAGGAAAGTAGATTAATGTAGACTTTATCCAACAATACTACCTGAAACGTTAGAATACACTCGTATATGGTAAAAGTTACATGAATAATACTATATCTCTTTCACGTTTTACATCAAATGTCATATGTATAACTAATATTACATAAATATATGCATATTTTGCTAGTCAAATGTTTAATTTATATTAATTCATGCAACAAATGAATTACATTATTCTTTTATTGGTAAGATACACATTTTTTAAGTGGATTGCGGAACAAATTTTCAGTAAGATTTAATTTATAACGATATTTGATTTGTAAGAGATTTGATTTTTTATTATGTGCACTTTTATATTCTAAATAATAAGATCGTGGGATCTCATTTATTATCAGTAAACAAATTTATACTATCTATTATTTATAATAAATTAGGGGTCTGCTTTTTTTAATGGGATTTAAGATAATTTTATATATATGATAAAAATAGTTTAAGATTTGCTGGAATTCTCATATTTTGTTAGTGCAAATAGACTCACTCTTATAATTATCGTCTTTTGTCTTTTTACCACCTTGTTACTAGTATCATAATTGGTAATATGAAACTGAGAATCTAGCATAATTCAGTTCTAGTATTTTCGAGAGCCATAATATGAAGATGGATATGTCATATATGAGATTATAAGAAGGTTTTTTTTTTTTTTTTTTTTTTAATTTAAAGATAGGAATATTCGAATTCTATATTTTTAAGTAGAGTCATATGTGATATTATCATTAGATTATATGTTGTAACCACTTAAGAAGGTTGTTACAAGACTGTTTTTGTTAAATTATGTTATTAATACGTGGAGCTATATCAAATCTAGTAAATCAAATAAATCTACACCTAATAATAAAATAAGGAATTCCCTATGAATAGTATATTTTGATCCTCTCCTCCATGATTATCATATTGCAGTCATATCATCAGTGACATTGTTATTGATTTTTTTTTTTTTTTTTTTCTATTTCTATTCCGCACATATTCGCATATATTCGTACGTGTTATACAACTGGTTCTAGAAAAGGGGGAAAAAATTATATGAAATTTAAGCATTTTACAGAGGTGCCACGTGGACGATTGTCGTGGAACGAGGGTGACTAACGATCTACCATAACCACAACATAGAAAGACAGCTCCTTATCAGCAGGAACCACCAAAAATGTCCTTTTGGGTGGGCCACTTTTGTCCACCACTTATCTGGTCACCATTTTCAGCCACTCGTCCCACAAATTCCTTTTTTGTTACTAATCTACCCTTCTCTCTTCATCTAAATTACTTATCTTTGCCAATTCTAATTAATTTCTCCCCCTCTATTTTTATAGTACCAATTTAACATTTTTTAAAAATACTTTCGAAGCTCGCTCTTATATTTATTCTCATCCGTTGTTTGATGAGCGTCAAGTCTGAAAGTAAGATCTAGACCTTCTTGAGATCAGGATAGACATTATCACTTGGCAACAACTTGGCAAAATAATTTCAATGGTCCCTCTTTTCATAATGGCTTCATTTCCCTATTAGGTTACATTGTTTGTACTAATATATCTTGTAATTAATTATGCACATATCACTAGTACAAAATGTGGATACCACGACGGTTTTTTAACCGTTGTGGGTAACATTTCTACGACGGTTTTCTAACCGTCGTGGAATCCAGAGCCGTGGAATCTTTTTAGATTCCACGACAGTTTTTTACCCGTCGTGAAATAGGCAAAAATATGACCTTAAATATGGACATTTAAGAACATACCACGACGGTTCTACGTAAAAAACCGTCGTGATAGGCGGATCTACCACGACGGTTTTCTAAACCGTCGTGGTTAGGTCCACCTATCACGCGGTTGAAAAAACCGTCGTGGTAGGGTCTGCCGAAAAAAAAAATTTACGAATTCATTTCATTTCCCACGGGTGGTAATCCGGAAAATTTAACTCACAAAAATCAACATTTTTTCTGGAAAATTCCCAAATCCGTGTCTTACCCAATCAATTTTAAAGCAATCTAAATCACAACGATTGTCAACAATCACCGAAATGATGAATTTTGACAATTTTCTACGGAAAATTCCCAAATCAACAATCAACCAAATCAACATTTTGGAAGGAACATTGGGGATTTTTGACATTTTGGACGGAAATTTCACAATCAACAAAATCAACATTTTGGACGGAAAAATTCCCAAAATCCATGCCTTACCCAAGCAAGATACATTTCAACTTACCGGATTGTCGAGCGTGGGTATGGGTGGAGTGGTAGAGAATGTAGGGGACGGAGGAATGGCGGCGAGAGGGAGAGGGAAAAAGGCTTGGAGTTAGAGAGAGAGGGAGGAATGGCGACTAGAGAGAGAGGGAAAAAGGCTCGGAGTTAGAGAGAAAGAGAGAAATGGCGGTGAGAATATAGAGAGGGAGCGGAGAGAGAACGATAAATGGAAGAAAGATATGAGCGGCTTTGGGTTTGGAGTTAGAGTTTGTATTAGAGAGTGAAAAAGGCTCGGAATATAATGGGGTGGGAAAGAGGGTAGTTTTTTGGATTTTAATATACGCTCCAAAAAGTTGAACAATTTCAAAAATTTTTAAAATTCACGCACTCATACCTACCACGACGGTTTTTGGAAAAACGTTGTGGTAGGGTGAAAAATTATAAAAAAAAAATTTTGACAACGTAACCACGTCGTGATAGGTAAAAAAAATCAAAAAAAAAATTTTTTTTTTTGAAAAAATTCCCTCATTCGTACCTACCACGACGGTTTTTGAAAAACCGTCGTGGAAGTAACTCGCTTCCACGACGGTTATTCAAAATCGTAGTGGAAGCGGCGGGCTTCCACGATGGTTTTCAGAAAACTCTGTTCCGCTCCGTGTTTTACGTATTTTCCACGACGGTTTTTTTTTTAAAAACGGTCGTGAAAACGCCGTCGTGGGAATTCACATTTTTGTAGTAGTGTATATTAAGGAATGTTTACATTAATGACATTCATTAATTCTTTAACTAAATCAGGAGCTAGAAGAATGAATTCAATATCAAAGCTTTGAGGGGTAATAGGGTTAATGAAATATTAATCCACATATGTTTTTTTTTTTTAATTTGAAAATAAAAACTAAAAAACACATTGCCATTTTCAAATGGTGAAGTGGGTTTGATATATTATTTGTTAACTTTTTTTTAATTTTTATTTTTTAAACTTGCATGATTGACATTGAACATTTACTCAAGATCATGTACAATGGAATAAGAATATGCTTGACTTTATTTTTCATGGATTCGAATTTTGTGCCATTTTATTACTGTCTATTTAATTTTCTTTCAATGATATCATGACATATTATAAATTAAAATATCATTTCAATTCACTTATTGTATCTAAAAAGTTATTTATTTATTTATTTTTTTTTTTTGAAAAAAGTTTATTTACTTGATATTTCGTAATGTTGCAGCAATCAAAGCGTACAATACCAATATATATACACATATATATATATATATAGCTTTATCAGCAGCATTAGCAAAAATTATATGCATATAGACAGCTTTGGTCCTGTTGTGCGGATTGTACAGGCAAAGGACCAAAATAAAGATGAGAATGAACTGTCTACTATGGATCAAGAGGGTATTTTTGGGATGAAAACTAGTCACTGCTAGTAGTGCTGTACAGAAAGTAGTACTATAACCCTATTGAAAAATGTGCATATCTTTTTTTTTTTTTTTTTGATAAGAATAATGAAACGTGCATATCAATAGTGGAGAGTTATAGATATCGATCTATATATGTGTGTATGTATGTGTGTGTGTGCGTGTATTTTTCATTGTCTTTTCGTTGGGCAAAGTTGCAAGGTAATCTTCGTACAGCAATCATGTATTCTCCACTTGCTTGTGTCTCAACATAAAAATGGTGGTACATTCAATAAATAACCAAAAATGATTGTCGAGCCAAAAGATATATAAAGAAAATACGTGATTGGACAATTGACCAATTTGCACGAATATACCGTTTTAGTGCGTAATTTATCATAACAATTCTTCTAAAAATTTAAGCGGTTAAGAAAAATAGTCTTAAATGAGTGTGTGACATGTTTGATTCGTACAAATTATTTTTTGTGTGCTCATCTAACATCAGCAACTATGGAAAAAAAAACTAATAATAATAACTTATGATTTGGAGCAAAACCAAAAATGGTAGTGGAACTAAAAGATGAAGATACATAATTAGACACAATTGGCCAATTTGTATAGATTGTCGTGCTGATGATTGCATAATGTCTTTAATTCATGGAGATTATTCCTCCTCTAGTGTTATCAACCATTCAAATAGTGACACATAATGGTAAACCAGAGATAATATTGAACACATAATTAGAATCAAAAGATGACAATTGAACGAAAAGATAAAGAAAATGTGTAATTAGACAATTGGTCGTAGTGTAAATTTATAATTATAAATGTTCAAATGGAACATTGTAATCTGCAATTTTTTCTAAAAGCTTAATGGTTGTCACGAATGTAAGTGACAAATGTCGTGCTGACGATTATGTAACGTCTTTCATTTGTTCATATCATTCCTCTTCCAACATCGTCAACCATCCAACTAGTGACACATAAGGGTAAAACATAGAGAAAAAATGAACATATAACTAAAACCAAAAGATAACAATCAAATCAAAAGATAAAGAAAATACATAATCACACAATTGGCTACATCATAAAATTATACCTTCTTACGCAATATTATTAAATTGATTATTCTAAAAGCTTTGAGTGCTGTTATAAGATGATAAATTATTGTACTGACGATTCTATAACGTCTTTATATTTCTCAACGTTATCAATCATTCAAATAGTGACACATAAAAGTAAACCATAGTGAAAAAAATGAACACATAATTAAAATCAAAAGATAACAGTCAAATCAAAAGATAAAGAGAACAGATAGTTAGATAACTTAGCTACATTGTAAGACTATACGTTCTAATGTAATACTATTAGAACAATTCTTCTAAAAGCTTAAGTATTGTTATATGTAATACGACAATTGATTTTCATGCTAACGATAGTATAACGTCATTAATTCATGCAGATCATTACTCCTCCCACGTCATTGACCATCTAAATAGTGACACATAAGGGTAAGCCGGAGAGAAAAGAATGAACACGTACGTTTTGGAGCAAAACTCCAAGAACAATTTGGTGCAATTCCCTGCAAAATGGGTAATCTAAGATGAAACCAACACCTCATAATATGAATTCGGACACATGAAAATTGCAGATCTGATAATACATATACATATATATATATATATATATGGCAAACAAAATTCAAATTTTAGAGAGCTCTATCACATTACAAAAGCCTTCAAATGGACCGCTACTTTCCACATAATTAGGCGGCATATCATTGTCATTGATTAATACCAATCCCTAATGAAGCTAAACACCATTTATTGGCCAAAAGTTCTAAGCTCCGCCGCTAGTTACTAGAAATTAAAAAAAAAAAAAAATCCCATTTTCCATACCAAAACCAGGTATTTATGGAATTCCTTAGAAAAAAAAAACAGACAATGGAGTGGCCGGACACTTGGACGGCAGGGATGGTCTGATGTGATCAGCATGATTGGTGACAATTCCATCATGATCAAAAACTCTCATTTATTTTATGTTTGATTCAAGTATTGTAGTTATATCAGTATGATTATGGAGTTAATAATTGGAAATTTAATTTTTTTTAGTAAAAGCAATGAATGTTGTTAAATTTTATTGATATATACATGAAACTAGGATGACGTTTAGGGACTCACATTGCAGGAAAGTACTAAGGGAAAAATATTCTAAAAAAAAGTAAAGTACTGCAGGAAACTATGAATTATTAGTTTTCAAGTGATAAAATACAATTTTATAAATTTTTTTTTAATTTAGAAGTAGTAATTTTTACAATCAAGTGTGAATATAATGCTAGAGTATGCCATCAATGTTACATTTTCGTAACTAATTCATTAGTTGAAAAATAACTAGCTAGGGATTTATGGGATTCATGATAAGTATTCATTTGTCACATTCCTTAATATTGTTGGGAGATTGTAATATGTGAGGGAAGTTTAAAGGCCAAATATCACACATTAAAAATTTTAAAAGGAGCTAGCGCCGTTAAAAAAATTTATGTGTAATAAACGCTCTTATGTCGTGGGTTTAACTTTTAACTCTTTTTAAGATGCACTTTGAACGCATGGATATGAACCTTATCTATTCACGATTCAAGTGACATTAGATTATATTTTAATTAAAAGTAATTACTTACGCCTCAAATCTACAAATTTATTTTCCTACTCAAATGATTTTTTGTCTTTTTAGTTTTTAGTTATCTTCAACGCTCAATACAATGAATCATTTCGGTGTCCTAATCCGACGAAGCCATGGCTAGCAAGGATGGCGGTTTGATGATTTTGGCAAGGATGGAATCGGAGGATCTTGGGATTTTCTCGATTAGATCTAGTCCGGAAAGCTTTCAGCGATTTGAGATTTGACAAGGCCTTGGTGATATGATAGACAGTACGACAATCTCTTACCTCTAATCAAACTCTATTGATTTCTTCTAAGTTGCGGCAAGTGGCTGTATATTTCATTAGTATTATGGCTGAGCAGAGTTTGTTGCAGCCTCTGTACTGCAAGTTATAACTGATCTCTTGATCGATTGGAATACTTCATCCATTGCAGATATTTTTTTTTAAAAAAAAAAGAGCTTTGCACATGCTCGATTATAGGAATGCTGAGAAATTCGATAAATTTTCCCCTCATCGGGTATCGATATATGTCCTCCTCACTGAGCTTTATCAGGTTTTTACTGATGTAATCAATATTAGTCAAGAGTTGTGTTTCTTGTATTCCAAGATTGTTTCATCTTTAATATTGCTTATTGTATTCTATTTTAATATTGTTTCGTCTTTGATATTGATGCTTGTATTCTATTTTAATTTGAATGATAATTTTTTCTTTAAAAAAAAAAATACAACGAATCATATAAATAATAATTCCAAATGTCTAGTATTATTGTTCATGGAATTATGTATGTTTCATGTAGTGTACGTAATATATGGATAACTATGAGGGTTCTTTTGGTAACTTAGTGCCGACCCGTCTTTATTTCTCTTTATAAGAAGTAGATGCACCATATAGAGGTGTCACAGTTGAGCACATTAAAACACACAGCCAGAAAAAAAAAAAAGAAAAAAAAAGGAAAAAGCAAAAAACAAAAACAAAACTCTCTTCATCATCTCTTCTTCTTCTTCTTCTACATCTTCCAAGTTTCCTATTCAACTTTAGCCATAATTTCCTTTTTAGTGGCATTAAGGTATGAATTAAATCATATATCTCATGATGATATTCTCGTACCATTAATTCATTTTAACCATAAAGATTTATCATAATTCCCACGACTACTTTTTATTTTTATTTATTTTTATTCCTGCACTCATAAACATTATTATAGTGCCGCAGTTGTGTATTATGGTGCTGACCAAACTATATATTAATATCTATACATATATATTTTCTTTGTGCACATTGGACATGGAAATAGATAGCATTTTTCCTTTTCTTGGATGGAAACTGTTTCTAGTGATTTTGATTCAAGTGGGGGCTATCTTCTTCTCCTCCTCTTGTTTGCAATCTCAATAATTTGCTTATCACTTTTTTTTTTTTTTTTTTCCTTCTGAGCAGATAATAAAGTATGAGCCTTTATATAATTAAATCTCCTTTTCCAAGAGTACTATAAAAAAAAAAAAAAAAAAAAAGTTACTACATAAAAGAGGTTTTACCGGTACATTTCTCCTTTTGGTGTGGATTTCTTCTTCTTCTATAATTATAATTCACACCCAATAATTTAGACCACAAAAACTTTTTTTATAATCTCCTTTTTATTCACAATATTTACACGCAACTCCTAAAATGCATGCCAATCTTGTATTAGTTTACTACCAAAATGTGTACTCTTCATACGCTTATATGTATATATGCATAATATGTGTTTAAAAGTTTTTTTTGTCATATATATTTCACTTTTGCTCAAGCGGGTCTTGTAGTTTTTTTTATCTAACTTATCAAAAACTCAAAATTTAGTGAAATGGGTAACAATAATTTTTTATAAATTCTATTGATTTGTTTTTTTTTTTTTTTTAGATATGGAGAAAACGAATAATATTAACAACAACAATAACAACATTGGACTTCCACCGTCGGGGTCGTCACTGGCGAGGACGAAGTCCGACCAGCTGCTGGAGAAGGTGGCGGCGGCGATCAAGTCTCCTCCGGCGGCTCCAAGCGAAGCCGTGGAGGGAGGCGGTGCGGCGCTGTCACGGAAGTCGAGCCGGAGGCTGGTGGCGGCGGCGTCGCCGGGGAGGAGCGGCGGCGGGAGCAGCAAGAACGCGCACATAAGGAAGTCGAGGAGCGCGCAGATGAAGTTCGAGCTGGACGAGGTTAGCAGCGGCGCGGCTCTGAGCCGAGCCAGCAGCGCCAGCTTGGGCTTGTCCTTTTCCTTCACCGGCTTCACCGTCCCTCCCGACGAGATCGCCGATTCCAAGCCCTTCAGCGACGAAGATATTCGTAAGCTTTTTTAAACTCTTTTTTTTTTTTTTTCTTATTAATTTTATATCATTAGTTATTATTATAATTTCTTGCTTTTTTTTTTCGCTTCATTTATGAATATTCGAAATGAATAAATGGACTTTGGATTTTTTTTGTGTGTGTTTTTTTTTAAACGGTTTATTTTATATGTTTCTGATTGAGTAACATACTTTCAAGTAAAAAAAAATGTAACAGACTTAAGGTTATTTTCTTATTTATATATTTATTTCCAAAAAAAATTTATTTATTTTTTCTTAGTATATGCTCAAGGAATATAAATTTGTAAGTTAGTGTAAAAATAACCTTATTCCTTAGTTCCAAATTTTGGAACTACTTTGTATATAGTGGGAAAATTTTGATGATTTTTACGGGAATAACCATGAGAGAGAGAGAGAGAGAGAGAAAGAAGAAGAATTATTACTGAATTTGTAAACAATGGAAAGAGCAAATTTTGGGTAATGAAAGACAAAATATTGGTTAAGGAGAAGACAGAGTGATGAGAGGTGATTGGTGTGAAAGTGGAAGTGAAAGGCATAAATAAGTCGGTGATCAAAATGAAGTCATATTTTGGTTAGAGAGAGTCTGCCAAGTCCATGCGAGAGTCTGCCAAGTCCATGCAATATGGCATACCAAATCACTCATTTTCCTTTTCTTGTTTGCACTCTCAGTCTCTAAGAAACAGCCATTTTATTACTTTAACTAATAGCTCTTTCCATCTCTCTCTCTCTCTCTCTCTCTCTCTCTATATATATATATATATATATATATATATAAATATATTAGGGACATCAACTCTAATCTTAACTTCTGACTACCAACTTATGTACCGACTTATGTAGCATATAAGTTATCGTTTTTTTATTGATAAATGTTTAAAACATTGTCATACCAATTAATTATATATATCAATAAAAATATAACACGTGAGTTGATACTCAAAAAGTTGATATTAGAATTGATATTCTTAGTACTATTCATATATTTATATAAACTTTTCAATGGGAAAATGCCATCTATGAAAATTAACCATTTTCTTCCTTGATATATACACGAATTATACTTTTATAAGACTCTATTTTAAACCATCAGTTATGTATAAGGTTTTGTTATGAAAATTAATCATTTTCTAAAATTTTGTTATTCTTTTAATCAGATCTAATATAAAAAAACGTTCACTGTCAGTAAAGAATCGTGACCGATAAAAGGCTCTATTCAAACTTCTAGTCACTAACAGTCATGGGCATGCTCTTGACTGGTCTGGTGACAAATGAAATAAGTCATGAGTGGTCCCAAAATTGGGAGAAAACCATATGTTTAGTTTTTGTCATTATGAAAAGGAAGTTATATGTATGTATATGTAGTTCTTAGGTGGCAAATGATGGGGAAACGGGAATTGACTCAATTTTTTAATGTAAGTTATCATTTCATTGAGTTTATTCTTTCATAGACTCTCAACTTACTCTTTACCAATATTAGACTTTTGCTCTTCTTGGATTGCTACGTTAGGGGATTAGATTAGTCAACACTTTAAAAAAAAAAAAAAAACTTACTCTTTAGCATTTTCCTTCCCCCCCTTAGAGACATCATATTTGAATCTCAAAAAAAAAAAAAAATGATTGTCTTCTCTATTTCTTTGACTATGACATAGAAACTAGGAGTTAAAAGTATATATAGACAGGAATTTTTTGAAATTTCATTTAGTGCATCACAACGACAACTACAACTACAACAAGATGATAATTGCTTACCATAATCCATAGTTTTGACAAAAGGTTTGACAAAGGGCTCTAATTTGAAATTGCAGCCGAAGATCTTGAAGCGGGCAAGCGAGAACCGAAGTTTCAAACCGAACCCACATTGCCAATTTATCTCAAGGTAAAGAAAAAGAACAAGTTTGAAAAAAGAAAAAAGAAAAGAAGTTACTTGCAACGCAAGCTTTTTTTTCTGAATCCGCGAAATGCGTGTACCGATGTGAAACCTGGTGTGACGGTTGATAGTTCAAGAATTTGATGTGGTACTATATGTATTTGGACAGGAAAGGAAGGAGATGATTCATGATCTAGGCATCGACTACGGGAACCATAGAACATCGCTAGCAATATAAGCAAATTTGGTCAGGTTCAGTCTTGTACGGAGTTTCAGTTCTATGTGGCTTTTGTGTACAAGACTTGCCCTTCTTTCCACCCAACACAAAAAATGCTTTTTCAATTAGGGTTTTTTTTTTTTTTTTTTTTTGGTCACTTTTTTTCCACAAGAAACTAGTTTAGAGAGCAGCATTAAGGCTAGGAAGGTGTCCTGATCACTCATTTTTACTTTTTCCGAGCCCCGGAAGAAGAACCTAGAAAAATTTCCGGGACACGTAGTAGAAAGAAACACCAAAAGCACGGGATTGGAAGGAAGGGTATGGAAATCTGATACATCTTTTCTGCAGAGTAGATGTCCTTTTTTTTTTTTTCTTTTTTCCTTTTTCTTTTTCTAGTGTCTGAAAATGTGCGAAGAACTTGCTAGATAGAAGTAAAGATCGAACGTCGTTAATGACTTTTAATTCGATGAATTATGCAGTTCACAGATGTGGCATACAAGGTAGTTATCAAGGAATGAGAACAAATGAAGACAAGGACATACTGCATGGTATAACTGGTTGTGTAAATCCTGGCGAGGTTTTGGCCTTGATGGGACCTTCCGGGAGCGGAAAAACAACACTTCTCAACTTGCTCGGAGGCAGGATAATTCAGCCAACTGTCGGCGGTTCAATCACTTACAATGACAAGCCGTATTCCAAGTTCCTAAAAAGCCGGTTAGATTCTTTTTAACTTATTTTTTTGGTGATCTCCCCGTTGGGGTGGAGTCACATGTAGTGAGTGGAAACACGTGCCCTGACTCAACTTCTAAAATTTTCTAGCTTCGCCACTGACAATAGAATAGTTTTTGCTAGAGATTGCATATCATGCTTATTTCATGTGGGATTGTGAGGAGAAACTGAATGACATGAAACGTCTTGCAGGATAGGATTTGTGACACAAGACGACGTTCTGTTTCCGCACTTGACGGTGAAAGAAACGCTGACATATGCAGCCCTCCTTCGGCTGCCAAAGACACTAACAAGAGAGGAGAAGGAAAAGCGCGCAATAGATGTAATCTACGAGCTAGGCTTAGAGAGGTGAGTTCACTTTCTCCCTACTTTTTGCTAATTCTAAAATTGCTACAAGCATAAATTTGTGAAATGAACAGATGCCAAGACACTATGATTGGCGGATCATTTGTCCGCGGAGTGTCGGGGGGAGAGAGGAAGAGAGTCTGCATTGGCAACGAGATCATAGTCAACCCGTCTCTTCTGTTTCTTGACGAACCAACCTCGGGCTTGGATTCCACAACCGCTTTGAGAATTGTTCAGATGTTACATGACATAGCTGAGGTATGTGATCTCATCTCATCTGACCTACTTTGGAAAATTGTCATAACGACGATGTTAGTACTAACTTGTTAAATTACATGGCAGGCTGGAAAAACCGTCATAACGACGATCCACCAGCCATCGAGCAGGCTCTTCCACAAATTCGACAAGCTGATCCTCCTCGGGAAAGGGTGTTTACTCTACTTTGGAAAAGCATCAGAAGCCATGTTTTACTTCTCATCCATAGGATGTTCCCCTTTAATCGCCATGAACCCAGCGGAGTTCTTGTTGGATCTTGCGAACGGAAACATAAACGACGTTTCTTTGCCATCGGAGCTAGAGGATAAAGTACAAATGGAGAACTCGGATGCCGACACAAGGAATGGAAAACCATCTCCAGCAGTTGTCCATGAGGTAAAAATCCTAAACCACACAAACACACTCTTTTGGTATCCGAAAACCAGCTTATCGGTTAAATGCTGCTTAAATGTTTGAACAGTATTTGGTGGAGGCATATGAGACGAGAGTGGCGGACAAGGAGAAGAAGAATCTTATGGTTCCGCTTTCCCTTGACGAAGAAATCAAGTCGAAGGTCACCAACCCGAGCAGGGAGTGGGGCGCGAGCTGGTGGGAACAGTATAGCATACTATTCGTGAGAGGGATTAAAGAAAGAAGACATGACTACTTCAGCTGGTTGAGAATCACCCAAGTTCTGTCCACCGCAGTCATTTTGGGGTTACTTTGGTGGCAGTCCGATGGTGGTTCTCTCAAAGACCGGCAAGATCAGGTAAAAACATCAGCTAGAAGAAGAGAAGCAAAAGCTGTGACTTTTCTGTAAGCATTTGGAACCAAAGAGATTCTGAAACCAACATCACTGATGATTTTCGATTTTTTTTTTTTTTTCTAATGCAATTGGTTTAGAATATGGAAATCTTTAACCGTCTCACGTGCAGGCCGGGCTGCTGTTCTTCATTGCGGTGTTCTGGGGATTCTTTCCCGTCTTCACGGCCATATTTGCATTTCCTCAAGAAAGAGCGATGCTGATGAAGGAACGAGCTGTCGACATGTACAGATTGAGTGCATACTTTCTGGCTAGAACAACTAGTGACCTTCCTCTTGACCTGTTACTCCCAGTACTCTTCCTTCTTGTTGTCTATTTCATGGCGGGCCTGAAGCTCAGTGTCGGACCCTTTTTCCTCAGCATGCTTACGGTTTTCCTCTGCATTGTCGCTGCTCAGGTACTTGCCTCTTCTTCACCAAATGATTCGTTTTCTTGGGGAATGCGCGTTATTTTCTTTTACGTAACTGCTGGTAGTTACTAGAATTACTAGAAAAATCTGAAGTGACAGTTATATAAAAGAAAATAATCAAAACCGGTGCTAGCTTTGAAATTGTTTTTTTTTTTAGTTAGTGTAAAAAAAAAACCCCCCCGATATTGACGATTTTATGGGTGAAAAATATAGGGACTAGGGCTGGCTATAGGAGCAACACTAATGGACATAAAGAAAGCTACAACTCTGGGTTCAGTAACTGTGATGACCTTCATGTTAGCTGGTGGATTCTTCGTTAAGGTAAATTAAAATTTTCATTTTCATCTCCTAAGATTTCCCAGTAAACATCATTAACATATTGTCTTCGAATCGCAGAAAGTTCCGGTGTTCATATCTTGGATCCGCTACATGTCTTTCAACTACCACACGTACAAGCTTCTTCTCAAGGTGCAGTACGGACACATCACGCCCGCCATTAACGGACTCCGGATCGACTGCGGCTTAACTGAAGTATGTGCCTTGGTGGCCATGATTTTCGGGTACCGTTTGTTGGCATACCTTTCTTTACGGATGATGAAGCTTCAATCGGGCGCTTAAAGGAGGCTAAGGCCAACATTTCTCAGAAAAAGAAAAAAAAAAAAAAGTTCAGTTGAACGTAGTACCAATTTTTTCCCTGCTCTTAAACCTGAGTTTCATATCAACTGAAGAAAAGCAAGGATCATTGAAGCCGAAACTTTGGCATTCCGCGGGCTAAAGAATTCGCAAAATTTCCTAATTTAGTAGGTGACTATTAGTAAGAATTGAAGATAAAGCAAACTCATCAGATTGCCATGTAAATACATGGAATGGAGATATAAATTTTCTATTTTGGCTAATTTCTAGAATTCACCTGTCAATTTCTAGGACGGAAAATGTAGCAAGACATAAGTCTCTGTGTAATCTCTATCTATCAATTGAAACAAAATGGTTCTCAAAGTAACCCCTCTTTCATTCAAGGAAAACCGAAGCCGCCTTATTTTTTTTTTTTTTAAGGAAAAAAAATGCTTGTATACATTTATAATCATATCCAACTAGGAAATAAACCACTCTACAGATTTTTCTCTACAGTTCCTGTATACATATTTTCCTTGAAGAACATGGGAATGGACAGTTTTGATGCATCATACCAAATCACTGGAAACCCGCCGTATTTCCTCTTTGCAATAAATCTATGTTTTTTCGTTTACAAAATTCTGTTTTTGTTTTTCCTGAATGCTTCTTCAAGCTAATGTCCTCAACCAACCAAGAGTCCGAAGGAGGACAGCGTCCAATAATGGAGACTTCTTCTCAAGCCCTGTCGAAGAAAAAGTCGAGTGAGATAAGAAGCTCTCAAGAGGGTCTAATCAGTTAGTTTTGCGGTATTTAGCTGTTGATTTCATCACTCTGATAAAATCATTTCCTGGAAAGATATTGAGCGCAATCTAGGTACCGACCTTGATCCTCCTATTTAATTATACGGACTCGCACTAAGAAAAAATAAATCCAAAAACCAAAGTATAGCAGTTTAACTAGAAACGTTTCTACTTAGTTCAACAGTTAAATTATTCGATTACCAAGATCAGCAGCGACGCGGTGAGCACACATGACTCCCGAGAAGGCTACGGCTATAACGCCTTGTCCCGGAAAGCAGCTATCACCAACGCAGTACAAACCATCTATGGCCTACAGTTTTCATTATTTCAAGACAATTTGATTCAGTATGCTCCAAATAAACCACAAACAGTAAACCATAGACTAGAGTTCAGAAAACGTACTGTTGTATTGAAAGGCATTCCCAACAAGCCTTTAGGAGTTCCACGCGGCATTGGTCCGTAAGTTCCCTTGTCACGAGCCAGGTACCGCCTGTGTGTCTTTGGTGTCCCGACCTATTATTTTTGAATGGAGATACCGTCATGGAGAAAGGACAAGAGTGAGCGGTTTCATTTAGTTATTGTACGATGGCATTGCACAAATGCACAAATCCTTTGAAAAAAAACTGCAATATCATTTACTCGTACCAACGTTCAGCCTTACCTCCTTAAAATCAATGGATGATAGCAGTCCTGGAAATAGTTTCTTCTCCAATCTACTAATAATTTCATTAGCCACAAGCTCCTTCTTTTCCTCATAGTCTTTTCGAGAAAGTCCCTAGGAAAAGAGGGTGGGCAGGGGTTAGGAGGAATCCGGATCAGCAAATTATCATTTTCCATTTTCACTTTTAACGCCATTTACACTTACCTCCCAGTCCTCTATGGAAGAGGTTGTAAATATGTGAAGAATATGGTGTCCTGGTGGAGCCAATGATGAATCGAGAACGGTAGGAATGCTTAAAAATATGCTTCCGTATGGCTCCTCTAGTCTTGCCCAGTCACTCTAGAAAACATCAACTAATCATTCTCACTACAATGCTTTCAATATATTCATCAAATGAAGCTACTCGGAAGTTTAAATACCTCAAGAACAAAATGATGGCAATCTGTATCCGGCGGCAAAACCTCCGCTTTAACCCCCATGTGAATGGAAAGAAAAGACGGGGCCTTCACGTAAGCTTTCTGAAAGTTTTCTTCTTCTTTTGGTAAGTCTTTTCCTTTTAACAGCTTTCCTGGATAAACATAAAGTTGAATGTAACTGCAGTTTTTCTAACAAAGCCAAGCGACACAGGATAGGAAGGAGCGCCAAATATCATTTTTTGATACCAATCGTCTAAATAATTTCAGAGCTTCTACCAAAAACTGACCAAATGTATCCCATCTCGTAGCATTCGATATTACGGTTTTGGCGTAGAACTCCCTTCCATCTGAGAGCCTCACTCCCACCTACACAAAGACTAAAAATCATGTAACTAGCGGAATCATCTTTTAGCTTATATCATCAATATTAGAAATACGCATCTAGGAGAAAAGTCAAACTCACAGCTCTGCCTTGGTCGATTAAAATGTTGGTCACATTTGCCTTGTAGAGTATCTCACTTCCCTGGTGAGCGAGGCCCTTGGCTAAAGACTTTGCTATTCCACCAACACCGCCAACCGGGTAGTTAATTCCACCATAATGCCTGTCACACAGGACCTAATACAAACGCATAAGAAGAATTTTCTCTTGAGGTCAAGGATCATGGTTTGGGAAAGCAAAGATCCAGAAAAAGCATTGAAAAGCTTACCATGCCTGCGTTGATCATTGGTGTCTGCAAAGCGTTCACCGTACTCACTATAAAACACTGTACATCCACCACAGGTGATAATCTTCATGAGAAAAATGAGGTAAACTATTTGCAGACTCTCCGAAACCCAGGAAATAAACAAAGATAAAATTTTCAAAAAAACTTCAGTAAGGTCACGTGGGAAACCTCTGCTCACCTCTGCGTCTATGAAAGACAACAACTGAGGATCTTTAATGTACTTTCGAGCTATGTCTCCAGCATTCTGAGGCAAATAGTAGGCTGCAGAGGATTATAGCATCATGTAAACTGAAACTCATATTAGAATCAAAACGGGAATAATAGCAGTCCAAAGTTCTGAATCAAAACAGAAGATTTAACATGCCTTTTTTTTTTTTTTCCTGTTAAGCAATAACTAACAGAAGAGAGTGCAAGTAAGAAGAATATATATGCCAGCATTAGTGCTTACCAAGTGTCAAGCACTCGAGCGGCTTTTTAAAGAACTGCCCAAAAGATAGATCGGCTCCTCAAGCGATTTCAACTCCAACGAGTTTAAGGCGTTGAAGATCTAGCAAACATGTAAACACAATTTTGTAAGGTGAGTAAATGAATCATAAGTAGATACAAAAACTCCCAGAAGAAGTTCGCAGGCAACTCTAATAGATTAAACAAATATAGACCTTCCAACATTCGCTGTAGAATTTAAGAATCCCTTCCTTTTCATGGGGAAATTTACTGGTGAGTTCGGCAATGAATTCACTGTACTCTTTGTGCACTCGCACGGATAGGTTGTTTGGCAGATGGAAGTGGACTGTTGTCGGATCAGGTATCACTGGCATCTCGCAACCAACCGCCGCCAGTGCTTGGGTTATCAAATTTAGATTACCCTGCTCACATTAAAGTAAAGGGCATATGAGATTCAAATTCTATAGTAACACATGAGATATCAATGTTGTATACATACGTGATATCTATCGACCTACTATCTGTCTACATGTATATTTATTGTTGCGTGTGTAGAGTCTAATTATTGTCTTGACACAGAGTTAGCAGGCGGATCAACTATAAATCTCGTGTTCCGGATCAACTAAATTCACCTCGTGGGCTAGAGGAATTGAACCCCAAGAATATATGGTATCAAGAGCAATTAGTATCAATAATGATCATCACCATTAGAACCAAAAAATTACCACGTAGAACCTATACAATTTTATTTCTGATTGGTTAAAAAACCAAACCAATAGAAATAACTTTTGTAATTATCTTTTCATCAGCGGAATAAGCATTTCCTTCTTCTTTTTTACTTTTTTCTTCTTTTTTTTGTCAACTTGGGGTGGAGGGATATGAACTTTACACCTCGTGATGGAGTCAAGCGTAGAGTTACCACTAGGTTATGCCTGCAATCACGTATTTCCATTTAGTTTATACATGGGATATATTTTCAAAATATATATAAATATTGTAGCTTCGTTATTACCTAAAACCTACTCATTTTAAACTGACACGTAGTTGTGGGTATAATTTTTTTTAAAGGAAAGTTTTTTCTTTCAAAAATTAATTTAACCTATGAAAATTAGATTAAAACTCAGGAGTCGGGACAATGTTTAAAATAAATGACTTCGGGCACGCCATGATTTTACATTGAGCGTCTTACTTACACTCATTGTAATATTGGAAAAAAAAAATCATTTTACTAATTTCACTTTCTAACGCTGTTATTCTAACAAATTCCTCTCCTAAATTCACTTAACAAACATTAAGTAGGAAAAAGAAGAACAAAAAAAGGCCAAAACTTTAGCACTAGAAAAACTGACCTTATCACTGAAACCAAACATGACAGAAGAGCCAACATCAAAAGTATACCCATTTCTCTCATAAAACCCAGAGCTCCCACCTGGAATGACATATTTCTCCAGAGCCAAAACCCTAGCCCCCTTCACTGCCAGCTGTGTTGCCGCCACCAACCCCCCTATTCCTGACCCAATCACAAGGGCATCATAGTAATTCTCTCCTCCACCTCCACCACCACCGCCACTTTCTCTCTCCACAGCTTTGTTTTCCACATTCAGCACTGAACTTGACCTCACTATCAACTTATCTCCATAACCACACCTTGAACTTGAACTTCCCACTGACCCAATTGCTCTAAGAGAGGAAATTTTGCATTTTTGGCTTCTGGGTACTTTTCTTTTCGCCTGAAAACCGTGGGAATGAAGAAAATGCTTTGTCGGGTTTGAAGTTCTGAAGCCTAATTCGGCCATGGAAGGAGAGTTAGAGAAAAGGGCCATTTTTGTTTGTCGGGTAGAGAAGACAAGTGGGTTAGTTAGGCCAGGCCATTAGAGATTGTCAGCCAAATTAGGCCTGTTATATTTTTGGGTGGGTTTGGCTGTGATTCCTCTAGGAGATTCCCCAAGAAAATGTGACGAAAAAGGTCAAAGAGATATAGAGAGTGGGTGTTTGTTTTTGTCTTGTTTAATAAAGCCGTTGGATTATTTTGAGCGTTTTTATGCCTCTGAGTTTCGGAGTGATGGCTCTCTTCCCTATAGAATCTCTATGGACCGTACGGCCAAAAATACATGGGGTAATTTGTTTGTTTAGATGGCTTTTGTAATGTACACTTCAATAAAAAATTTTAGAAATATTTTAATTTAAAATAAGTTTCACTTCGGTTTTTAGTTTTAAACTATAAAAGTTTTTATTTATTTATTTTTAAGTCAACAATCTAAAATTTCATTCCAAATCTTAGAATTAAACGTAAGTTAAATAAATGTTTAGAATTATACATTTAAAATTTTAAAAATATTATGATTGAAAATAAGTATATGTTTGGTTTTCATATTTGAACCGAAAGTTTTCACTTCAGTTTTTATTTTTATTTTTTTTTTCTGAAAAGTCAATAAAAATTATAATTATATGTTTGGTTTAAAAATAAATGTGTGGTTAAATAAATGTTAAATAAATGTTTAGAATTATACATTTAAAATTTTAAAATATTATGATTGAAAATAAGTATATGTTTGGTTTTCATATTTGAACCGAAAGTTTTCACTTCAGTTTTTATTTTTATTTTTTTTTCTGAAAAGTCAATAAAAATTATAATTAGTTTTGTGGTTGCAGACGTAGTCTAGCAATAATATCATACTAAATTTTCACTTAAAGGTGTAAAGTTTAAAATCCCTCCATCCCACATTCCAAAAAAAAAAAAATTAAAACTAGTTTTTAAAAAATCAACTAATTTCAATCTAAAATTCCATTCCCGTGAACCAAACGCAAGCTAAGTGAATGTTTGGAATTATACATTTAATTGAAAATGAACTTTGATAATTAAAAAATATATAAAATAATTGAAATTTGATAATAAAAAAATGTTAGTATGAACCTTGTTTCGTTCTCTCGTCATTTTATGTAATTTAAAAAAAATTATCGCATTTTAATTTAAAATATGAAAGTTATAGATTTTAAAGTTTTTAAGAGATATTTGGAGATTTAAAAAAAAAAAAAAGACAAAAAAACAATTGAAAAATTTCAATTGAAGTGTATACTCCATATGAGTCCTAAGAATAATCCCTAAATTATGTATATCATGTTACTTTCATCATTATAATTTAATAAATTAGTTCTCTCTTTTTTTCTTTTTTTTTTTTTTTTCTTTTTTTTTTTTTTTTTTGCAACCTGGAATTGGTAAATAGTTCTTGAACTTTTGATTTCAGACTGTTTTAATATTGATATTAAAATTTATGAAAGGTTAGTATGGTGCATGTTACAATTTTTATTTATTTGTTCTTTTTAAGGGGCATGGCATGAAGTTGTACTTGGAGGGATGAAAGGAAAATACACTTGTGAGTAGAATAGTTAGGGAAATTCATAAGAACTTCTGTAAATTGATTATTGTGAGCTCCATCTATTAATCTCTCCAATATAGTAAGAAAATAGGGAGTTTTAGGGCACCCGAAGTTACTAAATTACCCTCAAATAACCGGTTACTAATGTGAGACAACCAATTTAATTTATTTGTTTGTGTTTGTTTGTTTTGTTTTTCTTTTTTGTTTTTTGTTTTAACTTAATACAGGAAATTCAAACTCTATATTTAATAATAAAATCAGTTAAGAAATTACCCTAACATAATATATGTAATCATGAAAAAGGAATTTTTTTTAATGCGGTAATCGAAAAAGATTCCTGAATGTGTTATTTAAGAATACAATGACCTTACACCACTAAAACTTTAAATAATAGTATAGTTGTGGATGCTAGTCATTATTTATAGTTTATATTAGTATTATTATAAAGTTTATCCCAATAACATTAGAATAACTGAACAATTGGGATGAATATTTAACAAAGAATAATTGGAATGTAGTTAAAATAATAATAATAAAGGAATATAATAAGAATATGCTTTTTTTATCCATATTTACCCTTTCTACTCCGAGAATCCTTCATTCCAAAGGAAACAAAAAAATAATAACAATAACAATCATTTTAAAAAAAAAAAAAAAAGAATTTTTATGAATTCCACAATTTACATGTCTTTTAAATTTCATGTGGACAAGATACCCATTATCGTGATAGGTTGCTACTCTTCCACTTTCCCACAAAAGAAGCGCCAACGAATTTGGATCCAATTCCGCTGTTCTTTTGCTCTTCACTTCCTCTTTATCCTCATTTCTGGAATTTAGCTGCTTTCGCCGTCTCCATTTTCTTTCCAGGTAAATCGCTTCTGTTTTCCTGCTTAATTTCGCTACTTGGGTATTTGATTTTCACTCCGATTATTATTATTATTATTATTATTTTGCTGTGAAAGATCTTTCCGTTTCGACGTTTTGCTGAGAATTCTTTCTGGGTTTTAAGTTTTGGGATTTTTCAGATCCACTGATTCGAGTACTTGGCACTATTTTGAGTGTTTGTGTGTGTGTGTTTTTTTTTTTTTTTTTTTTTTAAGCAACTGTTTGACTGCTCGGAAAATGAGAGAAAGAAAGGGAAAGTGGGAATTTTGGAATTTGTACTTCTTGTTGGATTTCAGTGATTGGGGGCTTCAGCAAAATGTGGAATTGGGTTTGCTTAAGAATGACAATCGACGAAAAGTCTTTTTTTTTTTTTTTGCGGGGGGGGGGCCGCGGGGGGGGGGGGGGGGGGGGGGGGGGGGGGGGTGGGGGTGGGTGCGGGGTTTGTGTTTGGAAGAAATCGAGTTTGATGTTGAATTGTATCTATAGGTTGCAATTTTTCAAGCACTTCTTCTTAAAATAAGATCTCAAACTTTTTCCGTAAACGTTTTTCAGTAATTTAACCCAAGTAAAAAAAAATATTGAGTTTTGCTGGATGATGGGATATTTCTTGTAAATTCAACTTGGTTTATTTTCTTCCTGAATTCAAATTCCAAGTTAACTATTGCAGATATGGGTTTTTTATTGTGCAGAAATGGTATTGATTGGGAAAAGTTGAAAAATTGAATATGTTCTGATTTTGGCAAAGTTCTTGCGTTTTAGACTGTTAAAGTTTCCCAATTTCTCATCATTTTATAATCTAAAACTCCTTTTACATGTGTAGCCTCTCATACACGTGATGGTGAGGGATTATTTGTTCTTCCGCGGTTACTTTTACTAACCTTTTCTTCTCCCTACTTGGTCAATATCAAGAGTTTCATCAGTTTGCTCAAGTTCTTAAGTTTACAGTCAAAGTGATTGAGTTTTGAGTGCTATATCTCCTAGTGATTTATAGTATACGAGTTTGAGTGAAGTTCTTTCCTTCACTAATGAAAACAAGGATTATAAATGAAATCCTAAACAAGAGTCTATATGATAAAATGCAGTTTCAATATTTCTTCGATGGGCAAAGTATTTTCTCCGAAGCCATTCAACAACGAGGCTTGGAATTCTACTCTACATATAGTTATCTTAGTGTAATGTTGACTTATTTACAGGTTCCAGTTGGTAATACGACAGTCATGGATAGGTTTAGCGCTCCTGCCCGTCTCATGATAGTTTCGGATCTTGATCATACTATGGTAGGTCGTGTAATTGTTTGACTTGCTATGGTCTTAGTTTTATTATTTTGGTGAACTGGTTTAAGTGAAGAGTGACTTCGTCACAGGTCGATCATCATGATCCTGAGAACCTCTCTCTGCTTAGGTTTAATGCCTTGTGGGAAGCGAATTACCGTCATGATTCTCTGCTAGTTTTCTCAACCGGAAGGTCGAAAACGCTGTACAAACAGTTGAGGAAAGAGAAGCCCATGTTGACACCAGACATAACCATAATGTCTGTGGGAACTGAGATAACCTACAGTAACTCTATGGTCCCAGATGATGGTTGGGTTGAAGTTTTGAATCAGAAATGGGATAGGAACATTGTCACAGAGGAAACAAAGAAATATCCTGAACTCACTCTTCAGGTAGGCGTTGTATATCTAAGCAGCAAATAAGTTGATCACTCTCTTTGACTGTTTTGATGTGTTGAATTTTCAAATTAAATGTTTTAGTAGGAAATTAAAGTGATTGTGATATTTCTGAGCGGGTGAACTTTACGCTGAATGCAGCCTGAAACGGAGCAACGGCCACACAAGGTTAGCTTTTTTGTGGAGAAAGATAAAGCTCAGGCTGTGACAAAGGCTCTCGCAGAGGCTTTGAAGAAACATGGGGTAATATTTGTTTTTACACTCAATTTGGTCAATCTTTTTTCAGATTTTCTTTTCCTTGGCACAAGTAAGGACATTCCTTTTCAGTACCACTCATAGAGTTTTTTTTTTTCTTTCTGTTGACGGTATCTTATCTTTCAATTGTTGCTTCCAATTTCGCCAGTTGGATGTTAAAATAATCTAAAGTGGAGGAATCGATTTGGATATATTACCTCAAGGTGCTGGCAAAGGACAAGCTCTTGCGTATTTGCACGAGAAATTTAAAACCGAAGGAACGTTGCCCCATAGCACGCTCGTTTGTGGTGACTCTGGAAATGATGCTGAGCTCTTTAGTATCCCAGACGTACACGGTGTCATGGTCGGTAGTTTACCAATTTTCCTAACACTCTTAATAACTCGAGCCTATCATCTTATCAAAAAACAAAACTTCAAAAATTATGTTCGTTTGACATTAGTTCCTCATACAGGTTAGCAATGCCCAAGAAGAATTATTGCAGTGGCATGCTGAAAATGTTAAAGACAACCCTAAGATTATTCACGCAACAGAGAGATGTGCTGCCGGAATCATTCAAGCTATTGGTCATTTCCATCTCGGTCCAAGTATATCTCCTAGAGATATCGCAGACCTTTTGGACAAGAAGCTTGAAATAGTCAACCCCGGCTATGAAGTAGTGAAGTTTTACTTGTTCTATGAGCGATGGAGGTGTGCAGAAGTCAACAATTCGGAGGCCTATATTACAAGCTTGGAAGCAGATTTTGTACGTGCGAATCTTCCTTTCATTTTCAGCTTTCATTTGAACAACACAAAGCACCTTGTCAAAATTTTTCATTTTGTTGTGGTGTAAAATTTTTACTCCTATATAGGCATGTTCTTCAAAATGCGCTTTAGTCGGTAGTTAAACTTTCGTTGTGCTTTCCTTTGGGTCAGGATCCATCTGGTGTCATGGTGTATCCTTCTGGTGATGAACAATCTTTTGCTGACTCCATAAATGGATTGAGAAGCTACTACGGAGATAACCAGGGAAAGCAATTTCGTGTGTGGGTGGATAGAGTTTTGGCTTCGCAAATCAGCTCAGACACTTGGCTAGTGAAGTTCAATAAGTTGGAATCATATGGTGTGACTTTCATCTCTCACTCTCTCTCTCTCTCTCTCTAGAGAATCGTAAGTATGACCAACTAACCCCAACGATTCTGATCTTTTGCAGGTGAAGAGAGAACATGTTGCGTGATAACTGCTATATTAAGGTCAAAGGTAAGATTTATGAATCTATTATGGTACAATTGGATCTTTTCAATGAATGTATCTCTATCGATAGCACGTGTTTCTGAATGTATGATATGATAAAAAATCACATCAAAATGAGAAATTACGCATATTTAAAAAAACTTGATGAAACTTTAATGGTTCAAAGGAGATCTGAGTGTTAGGGTATATTTTTCATACGTTATCAGAGAATTCTCATGTATAATTTCCTGTCATTAGTCTTTGCCTTTCGGCTTTCTGAGAAGAAAATGTTATTGGGTTTCAGGGTAAGAGTGGGTTTACTTGGATTCATGTTCACAAGACATGGGTGCAAGAATCAGAAGGCAAAGATCAATGAAATTGGGTTGTTTGTCCCAATCTCCAATCAAGATTCTAATGCTTGGTAATAATGTTTATTCCCTTAAAATAAATATGCAGATGTGACTTTGTCATATCTAATTTCAAGTTTTGACAAAACATTTTTGTCTATTTGATCACATGAAGGTGGTTTGGTTTGGCCATCATGAATACTTTTATGTAGCAATATCATAATTTCCAATCTTCATTACACGATCACTGGGCTTTTAATTTCTGAAATAGCTAGCGTTCTCATTTTCAAAAGCATGGTGATGCATGAGCATACTTGAACTTGGGGTCAGGGTCCACATGGCTTGAGCCTCAAAAGAAGTGTCTGGGCCTGTCCATTTGATGTTCCCACAAATTCGTAAGGACTACTCGAAGTAAGGGACTTAAATTGGATAGTACTTGGAACAGATTCTTGAATTTGGTCACCGTTATTTGATTTTTTTGTCCCCCTTCCTAAAGAATAAAGAATAAAGAATAAAGAATTGTGGTTTAGGATTTAATTGCTGCGAACGATGTCAAGCTGTTCGAGTGATCTCGATTAATATATGTGCATCTCCAAGAATCAAAGAATGAAAGGAAATAAATATGATGGACCTAAGAGCCGAATTTGCGAAATCGAAACTAAATATTATCTCTTTTCCATTAGGTTCTCAATCAGGCTCCAATTTATGTGAAAAGTACTAAGGACTGTCGTGATTGATGTGCTTGATTATCTTCTCTCATTGATCAATGTAAATCTCACAATAAATCATGCAAATTCACTATTTTGCCCTTGGTGGAACACATTTATTTCTTACTTTTTTTTTAACCCGTCACTAAATATATATGCGTGTGTGTGTGCGCGTCTTTCAAAAGAGAAAAGAAAGAAAAACAAGCGCATCAGCTTTTGTCGTTTTCCTTTTCTATCGTCTCTGGCTTTCATTGATCTTTTTGTCATTTTCTTTTAGATCGTCTCTGACTTCATTGTACCTGTCGTTTGTCTTTTTATTGTCTTATTACGGTTGTTGTGTTTTTCATTGGCGTATTTTAGGTATTTTGTCGTTTAACCATTTTGTTTCAACCACATTTTCTAATTTGTTGTCGTTTATTATTTTTAGGTCGCTTTTATGTCGTTCTCATTTTTTTTTATTGTTTAATTTTTTATTTGTTCTCATTATTTGTGCCTTCTTCAATAATATAACCGCTTGCAATAAAATCTTCTGCAAAGACACTCTATAACAATCTAAATACCAGAAGTGAAAGACTTTCTTTTCCATCATTTTCGTGGCAAAAAAAAAAAAAGACCACATGGTAAATTCCATAAAACAAATAGAATATAAAAGAAAAAAACCTCAGAATCTGATCATTGTGGTAACTTCAAAAGAACCATTCAATTCCATAAAACATGTACAAATGCAAGACCTTTTCTGTACCTAATAGAACCATTCAATTTCCATTGCAAAAATTAACAAAATAAAATTAGAAAATAAAGGGCCCAACCGGGTTCGAACCGGTGACCTCTTGATCTGCAGTCAAATGCTCTACCACTGAGCTATAGACCCTTTTTGCCATATCTGGTCGACTTAAATCTTTAAATCTTAAAAAAAAGTTTAAAAAAAAAAATACCTATAAGCAAATCTTACAATCTGTATTTTGTATTTCCAAGAGTTGATCCCTAACGTGTCATGTAATCGAGTCTAGATTTAAATCCTGTAAAATTTAACTTTGATATATTGATAAATAATTATAGGTAGAATTCATAACATAAAAACTTGTGTATGTCAATCTATATTTGTTACAAAATAATGTGAAAAATAGTATAATCTTATTTTATATTTCAATACATTATGTTATCTATAGTTTTTATCGTTATTATTGTACTTTTAAAGTTGTGAAGTGAATTTTTAGTATTTAATTATATAAAAAATGAAAATGTTGTAATAATCATACGAGACAACAATCAATAAGAATCAAAAGATAAATTTAGCATGAAAGATAACAGTACATTGAAGAGCATTTTTTTCATTGAAATGTCATGATTTATCATTGGCACACTAATTTAACATTGCATTGGAGATGTTCTTATATAATATCTAACAAAAAGTGCTTAGCATACGTTTGGACTCACAACCCAAAACATACAATTATAATCCAGCTTTTATATTTTTCCTTCAACTTCACTATTTATACAGTTTTGTAACTTAAACTTAAAAAGTCCATAACTTTACATAGACAAGTCCAAATGAGATTTTTTTTTTTAATAAATTGCAAAGAATTTCTATATGAATGAAACAAGTTTCATATTGATATTTTTTTCCGAACATATTTTAAGTTTTTACAGTTTTTAACTCCAGTAATTCAAACGTTTCAATAAACATATAATTAATTTAAATCTAAATTCTACTATCTAAACATCAGCATCAAACGCATGCAGTTTTTCAAAAATCTATGTGATATCTTCTTTGTATTCAAAGAACCACCCTCGTTTCACTACTTTGACATTGAACAAAAAAAACATTAAAAAAAAAAAAATTTTGCAATTTCCCACAGCCTAAAACACATAACCCACTTTCAAAACTATCTAGAACTACTCCAAAAACTCACAATTTGAAGTTCTTTTAACGGCTATAATCTAGCTTACCAAATAAGTAACATAGACAGGTGCACTTAAACCAAGCCCCCCACACGTTACAATCCAGACACCAATTTCCCACGTGGCAAGTCAAACGCTTTACTCTATTGACACGTGTGTCAATAAATAAAATAAATAAATAAATAAATAATAAATAATAAAAAATAAATACTCCAACAAATCAAAGAACAGGCCTTATCCACTTTTTGCCCCCCATTTCAAATCCAATCCATTGCACCACCATTCTATAGACTCTCTCTCTCTCTCTCTAGATCTCTCTCTCTCTATGGCTCTGAGGATCGTCTACGGCGTGGTGTTCCTGTCCCTCTCCTGCGCCTGCATCAAGATCCTCCATCTCATGCTCCACCCTGTCTTCTACCTCACCACCTGATAATCATCAAACGGGCGGATCGGAAATGGGTTAGTCTCGGATTTTTTTTTTTTTTTGGGGGGGGGTATTTTCGTTGATGGGTTTTCATTATTTCAGTGAAAATTACCCATCTTTGTTATGCTTCTGGTTTTATAAAGTACAGTCTTGATATGGGTTAATTATGTGGGTGGGTTTGGATATATTATATATACATATATATTTTAAACTTGTAATTTGTGTCGGTTAGTTTTCTCTTTGGACATTGTTGATGCATTATGGTGGTACAATACCTTATATGATGGAGAAGAATTCTTATGCTCGATGAGATAATAAATTGTTAATTTTGTGTTGAACAAGATTTTGAGAATGTCTTTTGAAAAGGGTACTTGAAAAATGCCTGTTTTGTTAGCCAGTTGAGCTCTTTGGTTTTGATTTTAGAGAGGTTTTTATTTAGTTTTTAATTGGTGAACGGATTTACCAGTATTTTTATTATTATTATTTTTAAATTTTGGTATCTACCAAATCCTACATTGTGGAAATCTAAGTTGGAATGAATGAAGGTTGATTTTTAGCTATAATTGAATGGTGAACAAAATTAAGTCATTTTGTTTTTTAGGCCAATTAGTAGATCTATATATTCCGCTTATTGTCTTTTACAATATTTTGCACCAAATGCATCTAAAGCCTAAGAAAGGTTTAGCACAAATTGATCATTTGTCACTATTATAGATACAGTTTTAAACCATCAGATCACGTCTAAATCATCTTAAATTAATAAAAGAATGATAATTTAACAAAACACGATGAATGGTTCATAAAATCTTTTATTCTGTTTGCTGAGAGTTTGGAAGATAAAGAGTTTCATTGCTACTTTTTTTCAAAATTCTAAATTGTGCATTGCTTCACTCGTTCTAAAAGTAAGAGACTAATTAAAAAGAAATAGAAAAATGGTGGTCAGCAAATGAAATAGATGGTCTATAAAGCATCAAAATGCTTGCTTTTTAACCAACAACTTCTGAGGAATTAGAAAGAAAGAAGACGACAAGGAAAAAAAGTCTTATTCTATTCTACTCTCTCTCTCTGCAAATTTGATGGATGGGAGAGGAGTGAGAGGGAAAAGCAACTCTCCCCCATGTCCCCATCCCTTGGATGACAAGGCAAAAACATCTTTCTCTTTCGACAGTCTTTTTCTTTTTCTTGTTTCCTTCTTCTTTCTTTTCCTTTTTCATTTTCCTTCCCTTTTAACTTTTTCTTTTTCCAGCCCCTTTCCTTTCCTTTCCTTTCTTTTCCTTTCTTATCACTCCACAACAAGAACATTCAACAACTATTGTGGCATTCTTACAAAATTAATTAAACAACAAAAAGTATATTCACAATATGAAGCCGCCTATAGGGTAAAGGAAGCAGTCCGAGGAATATAAGCCACTACTATGTACTGAAGATTATTCTGTTTAGTTCATTATTATTGATTTTTATGAATTTCTGGTAAGTTGTAATTTGAAAAAGAATTTTGATTTTAACATTATCACCACCTTCAACATTTTGAAAGCTTTTTTTTTTTTTTGGTTCGGGAAAACTTGCTTGTACTTATAAGATAAGAGAAATATCCTCTTTTACAAAAGGGCCAATAAATTTTGACAACCAATTAAACCAAACATAATCAACAGAATCAAGTAAAGCATAACTAGTTAAAATGTGAGCTAATTATGATTTATTTAGTTAAGAGAAAGGTTTCCTTGATAGAGAATCCCCGTCCTTTTTTAGACAGGGATGGGGATGGTCTTAAAGGTCGGGATGGGGATGGGGAAGCAATCCTCGCTCTCATCCCTGGTTGGGTTTCTCTCAATCTTGTATCTTTATACTATGCTTCTTTTTTTTAAAATAAAATAAAAGTTTACATATTTAATTGCTTGGGATTTTTATTAAGTAATATTACGTTGTTGAGTGTTAATTAACAAGTATTATGATGATAAATTCTATGACAGACATTAATGATGCATGTATGATGTTTGATGATCTTTTTGAGCTTAAAAACAAGGAAGTTTATAGTTTCTAGTTAATGGAAATCATAAAAAAAAACATACGAATGTTCTTATGACCGACAACCGGACAAATCCGACAGTTATAATTTTTATTAAAACAACTAATTAACTTATTTGTAACTTTATATATTGTGTAACATGATAATATTTAGAAACTACTGAAACTACTGATGCAAAAGACATGTTTCACTTTAAAATGTTATAAAAAAAATTAATTAATTGTTACAACAACATTAAAAAAAAAAAACTACATGACTTTCCGTTGGAGAAGAGAGTATATGTAAAAACATAACTAATTAAGTAATTATGTTCAAGTAACCATCATGTTATTAAAAAAAAAAAAAAAAAAAAAAAAAGGTAAAGATGACATTAGTTGGCACTGTCACTCGCTCCATATCCCATTGGCCCTTGGGGTGTCAGTGTCTGAAAAGGGTAATATCGTAAAAATAAATACCGCTAACTTAGCCACGTGAGCAAATTAGGGGCAGTTGAAACGGTCTCTTCCAGATGCACGAAACAGTTAGTCCGGGCTACGGTTACAAGATTCCAACCATCCCATATATCGTATGACCATTTTATCCTTATTTATGTTATTATTATCATTATTTTTTAGGGAATATGGATTTTTTACGTTACTTTGGGCTTCCCTGTAATAATTTGAATTATAGATAACAATTTTTATAAAAGAAAATGAATAATTGATAAGAATTTACTCGCACACATTTTCAAAGGAAAAAAAGGAATTTACTGAAACCTATAATTATCGATTATTCATATAAATATATATATACACACACACACACACACACTAGATTTTATTCTAAAAACAGAAGAGATCCAAATTTTAAGATCCACAAGGCTTCATTCTATAAGAGAGAGAGAGAGAGAGAGAGAGAGAGAGAGAGAGAGAGAGAGAGAGAGAGAGAGAGAGAGAGAGAATCCACTAGATTTTTTTTTTTTTTTTGAAGGAATCCATTAGAAAAGTACCCGTGAATTTCTTTCTTTTTTCTTTTAAGAAGAAAAACCCGTGAATATTCAAATTAAGCAACAAATTAAATGTTTCCCAAAAAAAAATTATGCTCTTCTTCAAAAAAAAAAAAAAAAAAAAAAAGAAATTTGTTATCCTTTTCAAATATTGGGGATCAATTTCGAATTTAACCACAAGAATCCCAGATATTTTAAGCAGGTAAATTTTTAGTTGCTTACCAATTAATTATGAGAGGCAGAGGATGAGACAGAAAAAAAAGGTCACATATAATAAGTTAAGCCGTCTTTTTCTACCCAAAAACAGACATAATTTTTTTCTTTAAACGCCTTTTTCCTAAACAACGTCTCTTCGTCATCACGAGAATAAAAGAAACCAGAAAATGGTTTTGGTTTTTCACAATTTTCCTTGTCCACACCGCCCATTTTTAATTTTTTTTTTTTCCCCTTCCTTTTTTTCACATCATCCTTAAAAAAAAACAAAAAACTGAATTCATTCGTTTATTTATTTTGGTTTCAAAATCATAAAACCCCCCCAACAAACTTCTCCTTTTCCTAATTTCCTTCCTTTCCTCTTCCTAGGAATGTTCATTCTCTTATTCTGTACTTCTCTGTCTTTTTCCATGTTCTTCAAACTCTTCCATCCAAGCTGACAAAATTACACGACTTATAAGTTCTTTTTAGAGAGAGAAACCATATATATACATACATATATATATATATATATAGAGAGAGAGAGAGAGAGAGATGGAGAGTTCTTTGGGAGTTGGGTTCATGGCCGTGTTTGCTGTGACAGGAAGTGTTGTTCTTCTCGCTCATCAAATCCATAAGCGTCTCCTCTCTGACTTCATGAAAGACATGGAACTCGAATTGGGTGGTCGTTTTTTGCATTCCCATAGAAAATCAAGATTTAGAATTGGTACGAAATTCTTAACTTGTCCCCTTTTTTTCCTTCTATTTTTGTCAATTCTGTTTTTTTTTTTTTTTTTTTTTTTTTGGAGGTTCTTTTATTTTTGTCAATTCAAAACCTGTCCACTAGAATGTTGTTTGTGTTGGAGGCCAATTTTATGTGAACTTTTTGTACCTTAGAATTACTAGGGCTAAACTTGAAACTTGATTGTGTTGATCTTATTTATTTATTTTTTTTTTTTTGTTTTTTGTTTTGGTGATTAGGATCGGCGAAAAGAACGTCGAAGAAAACCGTTAGATTTGCCAATGATGTCGTCGAGCCCTCATCGAACAACAAGGAGTACCGGAGGAGGCACAAGGCCGAGAGCAGGCAGGTTTCAACAATGGAGGAGCCAAAGTTGAAGGACACTTCCATGCCACCCAATAGGCAAGCTTTGTATAGAGGGCTCATTGAGTCCAAGGCCCTTAAGGGCCAATATGTTCATTGATTTGAGTTTCCAATATGAAAGTTGGGATTTAAATCAAGAAATCCTATTTTAGTTTCTTTGTTCACTTGTTTGTTCAAAACTTTTATTATGTAATTTGGTGTAAAAATAAGATTAACATAGGGTCTTTGTGAATAATGGGAATATAACTCTAAAGTAGTTTTTTAAACTAATTTTTTTGACTTTCATGATTTGGAAAAATGTTATAAAGAATTCAATCGAATCTTGGTCCACATCAAAATGCAATGCTTCCTTTCTTTTCTTTTCCTTTTTTCCCTTTATTGTAGTCATTATGCCATTAAAAATAAATTTTAATGCAATTTAATATTGTTGAAGTAAAGAATCCAGCTTGTACTTATCATATTTAATGAATTCAATATTCAATTTATTACTAAATATAATCATAATTGTGATACTTAATTTGTTTTCTCCTGAAAAAGAGAAGGTTTTTCAAATTTATTTCTTATCTTTTTTTTTTTCTCGTGTCTTTTTTATTTTTTGTCCTTTTCTTTAGTCTCTTTGTGTCCCAGATACTCTTAGCAACAAATGAAACACTGCTAGGGAAAAGCTTTCTTTATTTTTATATTTGCTTTCAAGAAAAGTTCTTAATTCGATATTTGCTTTCATATTAAATTGTATTTTATTGGATGTACAACGGCATGAAATTTCTCATTTACAATATGTTACGTAAATGTGACGCACAAGTTATGTAATAACGACGATATATTTTATAGGACTTGAAAGTTTGACATAATAAACTATATTATATAACTTGTGCATCACATTCAAGTGACATACTGTAAACGAGAAGATTCTATGCCCTTACACAACAAGTAAGAGCCAATATTTGACGCAGACTTTAATTGACCAAATCAGTATTCAATCAAGATTCAATTAAACTAAGCTATCAAAACTTGTAATTGTTTTTTATGTCGGTCATTAACCAATCAATCTTTTTCCTTCACACTTCACCTTAACAACAACTACATATAGCCAAGTAATTCCTTATCCATGCTTATAGAAAATAGTCAACTGATTAGCATCCAAACCGTGGTTGAAGTCATTTCCTTACAGTAAATCCACATTCATGCCTTCAATATTGAGATTATTATAGTAAAAAACAAAAAAAAGAAAGAAGAAAAAAAAATATTATTATAGTAAATAATTAGAGTAAATAACAAGTTTAAAAATATTTAAAATAAATTAAAAAAATACTAGATAAATAATTTATTCTCTGTTTAAACAATAAGGAATTTATTTTCTAAGAATAAATAATTTATTCGCTAAAAATAAATAAATTTATCGTAAATACATTATAATTGGCTTAGAATATTTTTAAAACTTTTTTATATATGGGATTTATAATTAAAAAACATTTTTTTAGAATTTTTTTTAATAAATGGTCTAAATTTTAAAAATTAGTTAAAATGTTCTTTTTTTTTTTTAATTTAAATGGTCAATCAATTGTTTTAAATGTTCGATCAGTGATTGACCGCATGATAGTCAATCAGTGATTGATTTACGGTCAATCACTGATTAACCATAACGTAGATCACTAAATTTCATAGTCAATCACTGATTAAGCATTAGTCAATTACTAAATTTCATAGTCAACCACTGATTAACCAAATCTGAAAAATGACAAACAATCATTTTATTAAATAGTAAAAAATTAGGTCATCTATTAGATTAAGTGACTAAAAAAGACAACACAGTCTAATTTTTCTTTATTCTTAAAAATATCCTTTTTATTATTATTTGATTTGTATGTCATGATCAGTAATTACTTGCCGAGTATGGATAAGCTCTAGACTTTTTTATTTTTATTTATTTTTAGGAAAATAAAAATGAAAACTCTAGATTATTGTACGTCAATTCTGGTGCAATTGTCAAACATCTACTAATTAATAAGACAATCCTAACATAAACGAATTATGAGTTTCATGGGGCACCAATGCACTGTCCATAATTAGACTTTAGGAGGACGCAATACATGCAATTTCAAATTGACCACACCTTTTTTTTTTTTTTTTTACCCAAAAAAAAAATCACATCGTTTATTAGTTATTAATAACAACATTATGTCGTCGCTAATAATATCGTTCTTAAAGAGCTCTTTGCTAACAGTGATATAGCTTATATAATTAAACCAAGTATCAAATCCTCAACACTTGGAGAGGATGGTCTCATAATTATTTCATTTTTACCTTAGGAAAATAATATAGAAAACGTTTGTTGAAAATATTTATAAGTTCAAAATAAATATCAAAATTATCTTTTAAAAATGAGATCATCCGGAAAGTAAAAGAGGATTTTATGCCGTAAATCATTTCTCACAACAACGATATAACAGAAAATAGGATAAGCTAATCCTTCTTCTTTATTCATATATATTATACACACACACACACATATATATATATATATATATATCTATACACACACGCGCGCGCGGTTATATAGCATGTGACTCTCGTTTATTAATAAAACAACAAATATAGAATTCGGACAACCTAGGACCTTGTAATCTAGGACCTCGTACCGAAATCTCTTCCCTCCCACAGCTTTTTGCTTTATTGATTACATCATTGGTGCTAAAATTTTTTCAACAGCCATGTTCTTTGACTAAATGGCTTAAGTGATTGGATACTACTCTGACAAAAATTTACAATTATAATGCACTGTAATTATAAATAATATCATGTCATGTATTATTCATTTGAAGATTCTTTTTATGCTTAATAGGTCAAACGTAAATAATAATAGAATTATTAGAATTATGTGTTAAAATATATATATATATATATAAATATATCTTTTTCTACTGTGCATTTATGAAATAAGTTTCATTAGAAATGCATAGATTTTTTCTACAGAAAATAAATGTAAATATATATATGTATATATATAGTCTTCATTAAAAACTACATATGATTTTGTTTTATTATTATTGTGATGTGATAATAATAAAACTATATGTATATATAGTCTTCATTAAAAACTTTCACTATAGTTGTGTTTATAATTATTACGATCATTAGGACTAGAATTGAGATTTCTACTTCTATTTAATTTTGTGTGATGTCTAATTAATAATATATTTTTTCATAAAATAGATTATAAAGTATTTTAAATTTTTTAAATGATGTGACGTAATATGATTTATCTGATAATGTTTAGACATAAAGAACTAGATAGAAATTTTGAGTTTCCGAGATATAAATAAAATGACAATGATGATAGAATTACATTTATAACAATTAGAGATTGTAACTCCATATTGTCATAATTGTATCATCAAAACTTACATTCTAAACTTAAAATTGAATAGCAACAAATGAAATGGTGAATTTTTTTTTTTTTTTTTGAGAGAAAAATGATGAAAAAATTAAATTGTAACAATAACGGTAAACTGTACGTAAGTCCGTATTGTTATAATTACAGTGGGGGTAATATATATAAACTAGGGCTCCCTCCAATTACGAGGTCATTAATTGCAATCATATGTTATAAATTAGACAACTTAAGAAAGGAAATATGTGTAACAACATCGATCCAATTATGACATTCGGCCCTAAATCATACGCGTGGTTAAATTTGAATCACATAATTAATTTATCGAGTAGTCTACGGTAAGGTATCTTTATTTATGGCATATGTTTTATATCAAAATAAAAAAATATATAACATTGAGATAATATGATTCGTGGACTAGACCGATTGATTCGTGTTTTTTTTTTTTTTTTTTAATTTTAGGAATACCTGTACTTTACTTAGTCTAAATAACATAAAATTTAAAGAAAAATAAAAAAGACACAAAATGACCAAAAAAAAATGAAACTCCATTGTGAAATTATAAATAAATAAATAAAAAACCCCCTCAAAACTCGTTGATGAAACTCCAAAAAAAGCTTAGACAAAAACTTTTTTTTTTTTTTTATGAGGTTAAAAAAAACCAGGACAAAATTACCTTACGAAACTCCAACAAAAATTTGGAAGAAACTTAAGCCCCGTATTGTTGGTTTACTTTAACCAAACATTTCTAAATGCTTATTTTTTAAATCTCTTTTTCTCTAAAAATAATCACAAGTTTAAATTAGGTAATTTTTTAAAAATTGTATAGAATTACGAGAATAATATAACAAGATCTGTAATGTTATATATATATATATTTTTTTTTTTTTTTTTCCAAACATATTTTAAGGTTTTATATTTTTTTAACTCTAAATAGTTTATTTTCAATCAACTACATTGTGACATTCACTAATCTCTATAAAGAAAAGAGTAAGCTATGCAATTCCTCATTGCTGATAGTTTATAAGTAAAAAAACCACTTTCAAATGGTACAAGGCCTTTTAAGGTAAAGCTCAACAACAAAACCCGTGTGGGCCGAGGTAAAAAATGAACAATATCATATTAAAAAGAGTCATGAATCGGTATATGCACATTTTTAAAACTCAATTCAATTTTAATTAAATATCTTCAAAACTCCAATTCAACAAATTACCGTCGATACTTTCATAATGTACGTTTATTTAACGGGATGCTCTGACTGTAAAAGTTTCCAATTATAATTTGGGTGATTTTACAATGAGAGCCTCTAACTTTCCTTCAATGGGGGTAAAAAATTTTGACCATCCGATTGATTTTCGACGATTGAGATTAAAACGACGCATAAAAAAAATCATAAAACCTATCATACCAAATTATCATTTTACAAAACATTTCAAAAAATTTAAAAAAAAAAAAATGGAAGCCCCTCCCCCCCGGCAGCCACCTCCACCGAGCCACCGTGATGGCTCCCGGAGTGAACTCGGCGAGGCCATAGTGGCAACGGCACCGGCGTTCTCAATCGTCGACTGTCCACCCCATGTCGCCCACTGCTTGAATCGCTTCCTCGCGTCGACGTCGTCGGCTTGGGGTTCGTTCCCACCTGTAATCAACTAGAAGCCACAGTCGCGCTGGAATAACGGCCGTCGCTCACAGCCACCGCCGCCACAGCCTAGATCAGGAGCTCGCGCCCTCTGTTGCTTCTCTGCTATCTAGCGCGAGCCACCCATCGCCCACCGGGAGATCTCGCCGTTGTGTCCTCGTCGACGGTGAGCCAGCCCAACACAGGCGTGAACTAGCCCGTCGACGGTATTCTCGACGGCCACAGCCGTGAATCACCCACTGGAGATGGGTCTCTTCTCCTCTGCACCGCCTCTGACTGACGAAGAACCAAGCTGACGCTGCGAAGACCAACACACTCGCGAAAACCCACACCGCCATGAATCAGTGCACGAAGATCTTGGAGTTTCTCGCAGTGATTCCGAAGAGCCTTACTCGCCGATCGAGATTTGCATAAATGTCGCGACTGTGAGGGTTGCCGGAGAAGGCAAGCGCGATGATCTGCCACCTCCGACGAACTGCTTCCTTCGCCGAGCCGGTGAACGGGAAGAAAGGCTGAGGGTTTTTTTCTTTTTCTGTTTGTAATTGTTTTGTAATCATATGCAGTGGGATGCACCATAAATTTCGTGTTCACAAAACATATTAACCGTTTAAATAAAATGTGATGATTGAAAATTTTTACCACATTAACGAAGTAAAATAAAAAGTCTCATTATAAAACTCCCCTTATAATTTATCACTAGTACACGTGAAAAAAGAGTCGTCCACTGATGGCGAAATTACCCCATGACAAAAAGGAATGTAAAATTCACATTTCCAATGTATGTACATAGTCTATAGTACCAGTACACATTGTCGTTTGTACATGGCATCAAAAAAATAGGAGAAAGTGGGGCCCATTTCCATAAACCCCCCAAGATCAAGTCAGACAGTCAATATGAATCTCACCTGATGATCGGAGAGGCTCTGGTTCATTCAGCCAGGTAGTTCTGCAGTAGAACGGTGTTCCAGTGCTCCGTATCCTACGTTAACCCTACTCTCACTTTGTCGCGGTCAAAAATCTCTGAAATTTATAAATGTTGTAGCCACGTGGCGGCACATAAGTGGGCCAGGTTGAGATTTCTTGACTCCCCAGGTCACGCCACGTCACAACAGTTCACGGTACTTTCGTGCAAGGCGATGATTGAGTCAGTCTCCACGCGCTGTTTCAGCGCGTGCATTTCGGTTACGACGGGATAAATTTTGACACGTCAGTAGTGGCCCACACAGCTTATCTAGAAGAATTGAATTCTGAAAAACAAAGTTTATTACAAAAAAAAAAAAAAAAACTACAAAATTCCTAAGCCGACCTACGAGTTAATTAATTAATCAATCAATTGATTAATATTTTTGATAAGTCAATTAAATATTTTTTTAGTTGTGGTTCTTGGTATTGAAATAAATTGATTAAATAATTAGTTTTGTGAAATAAATAAAGGCCACGTTTAGTGCCAAACAAGATTTTGTGTGTGGGATATGACAGGTGGTAGTGGCTTGTGGGCAAGGTTTCTTTGATGATATGAAATAGGGAAATTGTTTTTTAGAAAAGGTAGGGAAGAAATTTTTTTTTTTTTTTTAATCCAAGGTAGGGAAATGTTTGGTAAAAATAAATTTTATTATAATTATTTAATAAAAAAATTAATTTTGTCGGAAAAAAGAAGCTCAATTTAAATTAAAAAAAAGGAGCTAAAAAAAATGTGTGATTTTCTCTTGCAAAATAAAAAGTAATTTTTTGCAAGTTATTAAACTCTTGTGAATCAAATAAGTGGATGGCATGAGATGCATTGTGAAGGCATGCCGCATGGAGGCATGCTTGGAAGTCATATATGGAATCCATAGTCACGCACACACACACATAAATATATATATGTGTGTGTGTGTGTATGTGTGAAGATTTGTTTTTAATAATAGTTTGAATGTATATTATTCCTCTATATATATTGAAGAAGATATAATTTTGTTTAGATTATCCTAGCAATTATTTTTTATTGTATATTATATTATCTCCCAAGCCCCTATGCAATCATACAATTGTGGATATTTGAACCCTATTTTATAATTCCCAAGTTGGCAAAGGTTTTATTTAATATTCTTATTGTTTTTTTTCCCCTTTTAAAGTTAAATTAATACAAGTAAAGTATTTAGCGAAAAAAAAAAAAAAAAAAAGTAAAAGTTAAACTCTTATTGTATCAATGTGTGGATTTGTGAGACTCCTATTATAGTGTCTAATGTTGTTTTCCTTGATGTTATTGTTTAATAAAATAGCTCTTATAAAAAAAATAAAAAAAAAAAGTTAAGCTGAAAATTATGAGTCAGAACTCTAATGTGACATGGACAGTTACTTTTCGTTTCACACTGTAAATTGAAGGCATCTCCATCCATAAAAATTTTCTAACAAAATCACACAAATTTTCAAACAAATCTTTTCCAATTTCAATTTGGACTTGGAAAATCTCAACACTACTCTATCTTTCTTTATTAAATACAAACACCCATATACCAATATGAATTACTCAAATAAATTACTTTAATATAACTTTTTTTATTGGTAAATTACTTTAATCTAAGTCGGTCACTTTTCAAAGGCATATTTGGGAAAGGTTTTGGAAATATGGTTGGCATTAGAAATGAGATGTAATTTTAGAAATGTGTATTTAAGAGAAAAAAACTGTATGGAGTAAATGTATGTAAAATTTTTGAATATGGTATAATAGTATCAATATGAATTTTATTTTATTATTCTTGAAATTCTATATAATTAAAAAAAATTTCTTTTTAACTTAAAATAATAAAGTTAGTAATTTTTAAAATGTGAGTTTATTTTAGATATTTAGAGTTCGTTTGGTGAAACAGTTTGAGTTGAAATTTTTAAATTTAAATTGATTGACTTTTTAAAAACTAGTTATAATTTTTGTTGACTTTTCAGAAAAAGACAAAAACTGAGATGAAAAAATACAATTTAGTTTGAGTTAAAACATTTCACTAAACAAACCATTAGAGATATAAATAGTAAAAAATAATTTTAATTTGAAGAGAAAGATAAAATCAGTTGCCAAATCTTCCATCAACTGGTCCTAAGAGTTTTTTTTTTTTTTAATTATTATTTTTTCATAAAAAGGCAACGTCACTATTGAAAGAGGCAAGCATCATGACATTCCAATACTTTTTTTTTTTGGGCTATTATTTTCTTAATTAATATGATATTTGAGTACACATAATTATTATTTTTTTTTTGAATAAAAAAAATATGGAGATGCTTCCATTATTTTTTAATTTCTAGGTATAGGTACGGTAAAAAGACATTATTTATATTAATTTATTTCAATTTATCGTCTGAAATCTAATTTATCATCATCAAATTAATATTTCAACAACTAAAATTAAACAAAACTTAAAAAAAAATAACAAGAGTCGAACCCAAATAAATAAATAAAATTTATCTTTCTCAATCCATCTACTCCCGTGGTTGTTATATAATTATTCATTTTATATAAATAGACATTTGTCTCTCTACTCTTGATTTTTTTAACTCGACTCTCTCTTTCTCAACTCTCTCTGCGGCTTGCCCTCACGTTTACTTGTCTTGAAGCGTTTATCTTTTCTTTTCTTTTTTATATATTACCAAAATTAAAAATTAGGCCCCCTTTTTTTCTTTCCCTCACAAAATAAACAAAACAAATAAATAAGTAGTCTCCAACCATCTGTCCGACGTCCTCGTCTCTCCCCTCTCCTCCTCTCTATCTCTCTCTCTCTCTCTCTCTCTCTCTCTGATTTTCCACATTCTCCTACTTCCCCAAATTTCCTCAACAGAAAATCTCTCTCTCTCTCTCTCTCTTTCTCGTATATTTCTCCGTGCTTACAGGGAACTCCTAAATAAAGCAAAATAACCAGAAATATCATCATCAATAAAAGAACGGTCTCTCAACAGAGGAAAAAAAAAAAAAAAATCCGAGCTTTTGCTTGGCCGTGTCACTCTGTGCACGGCCGCAGAGAATCCCAGCTCCACCACCGTCTTCTTCATTTTCACCTTCCTTGGTCTTCCATGGAGGCCAAGCTCCTATATTCTCTGTCCAAGAAAAATGGTTCTTTGGTGATCTGAATCCAGCGAAGGGATTTGAAATTCATTTGGATTTCAAATTTCAAAAAAAAAAAATTTTTTTTTTGATTCGTTTTGATTCGAATTCTTTTTTTTCCCTTCTGAAGATTCTTATTCTTGAAGATTCCTCGAATTTCAATCCCAAATGCGAAGAGAATCAACGGAGTGAGAAGCGAAAAGAAAAATTTTCTTTTCCGTTTTTTTCCCGAGAAAGGCCGGAGATTTCCCAGCAACCAAACAGCAAGAGAGGGAGAGAGAGCTTCGGGCGATTCCCGATTCCCAATCATCATGTCGAGGGGGGCGCAGCAGATAATTCTCCGCCACCCGTCGTCGAACCGGCGGCAGCCGCTCCTCGGCGCGGCGCCGCCGGCGACGTTATCGTACTCCAGGGGCGGGTCGTCCCGGCGCCTGGCGGAGGTCGCCGGAGGGACGGCGGCTGAGTGCGCCGCCGTGTGCTGCTGCTGTCCGTGCGGGCTCCTAAACCTCCTGGTGCTGGCCGTGTACAAGATCCCGGCGGGGCTCTGCCGGCGGGCGATGAGGAAGAAGCGCCGCCGCCGGGTGACCAAGAAGGGAGGCGCTCTCCCGCCGCCTCCGCCGCCGCCGCCGCTGTGCCGGAGACGCGGCGACGAGAACGAAATATGGCAGAAGATTCACCCCGTGATCACCGGAAACGGCGTCGTTTTGGCGTGTGGTGAAAATGAAAACGACAAGGAAGTTGAGGAGTTGGAGAAGGAGATGTGGGAGAGGTTTTACAGCACTGGGTTTTGGAGAAGCCCTTCTCAAAGAGAATTACCACCTTTGACCACTACTACATAAAAATAAAAAATAAAAAACAAGTCATGTTTTTTTTTTTTATTGGAACTTGAACAGAGATTTTCAACATTTTTGTTTATCATAGTGTCTTCGTTTGTGTTTTGATTCTTTTTTTAGCTCGATATTGTTATTAATATCATTATTGAGAAATGGTCGTGGTCTTGTTCTTGTTCTTGATCTTGGTGTATATACAATGGGATTTGAAATCGAAGTGTATGTATGTGAGTTGAAAATTGTGAGAGTGGAAATGTGTTGAGAAGAAGGATTCAATGAGATTTAAGTCGTATCTTTGGTTATTAAATGTGGTCTAATTATGTGGTGTGTGTGTGTCTGTGTATATATATATATATATTTTCTTGAATTTGTTAAATGACTAGTTGAAAGCTTTATTTAAGTTTTAATGAGTATGAACAGTGTACTGGCTATAACTATTAGATCGTCATTGGCTATGACTAATTATAGGGCGGTTTTCCTACCAAAAAATTATAGGGCCGTTTGGAATTATTAATATAAAGATTAATGTTACCATATCATTGTTGTCCAACACCATATGTTATTAGATATTAAATTTTTCATTATATAAAAACGATATTGATGAGAGAACATAAGAATATTTTGTGTAATATAAAGACTCGTTTGGGGTAATATATATATATATATATATAAAATAAAACAAAAAATGCAAGTTAAGATTCCAACTAGTTTCTATAGTCTCTGTTTGGTTAATTCATGTTTATTACTCTTTTTCAAATTTATAATTACAATTTACAACTTCATATAACCCTAATTCGTTGCCTAAACTACTCGGAGGAAACGAGATTTTGAATAAGCCAAACAAGAGGCTTTCGATCTTTTTATTTAATTATTTTTAATTATAAGTAGAAGATAAATCGGATCAACCATTTTGAATAAGGTTAATTTTGAACGTGACTTTGGCAGCTGAATCCTTTTTTTATGACTTTGATCAAATTTTGTCAACTTAGTTAACCCCCTTTTTAATAGACTAAAAAAAGTAGCCTTTTTCCGTTATGAGTAGGAGAAAAAAAGCAAATAGGGAGACTATTTTAGACAAGATTTTAGTTAATTAATAATGGCTACAAAATGAAGTTCCCATGGGCATGTTAGAAGTTTATGCTACTTTGCTTTTTATGAGGCAATTGGGCCCCAAATTTGGCTGTCTATATATATATATATATATATTGCATATCATCTAGGAATAGTGGAACATTTGCATGATATTTGCTTAAAACATTGGGACCTCATGTTTGGGAGTACAATAATATTATGGCTTTTCTAGAGGCAACACATAAGGTTGGCTAATAAAAGAACCTTAAAACTCTTTTCTAAAGACACATTTAAATGGATGTTTGTCTTCGTTCTATTGGAACCACAAATTTGCTTTTCCTTTTCGTCCTATCTTTTTTCTGTTTTTATGTTGATATGTGGGCCTTGTAACTTAGTACCTCAATCTTAAAGACATCATGTCGAGTTATCACTGAACTAAGCTTGTAATCACCATCTAATATTAGTTTTATTTAATGTAAAATATCTCAAAAATTATTTCCGTTTGGCAAAGCTTTTGTGGCTTGTGGAAAAATAGAAGTAAAAACTATGATTTTTCAATTAATTTTTGTAATTACATTTTAAAAAAAGCTTATCAGGTCAAAATAATTGATAAAATTTTTAATAAGTAATAAAAATATTGTAATAAAGTTTATAAATATTTTAATAAAACTCTTATATAAGTTTTAAAGTTTAAACTTTTAAATAGCTTTTTTAAGAATCTATATTTCTTGCTTTGATTGAAAGCTCTTGTAAAGAGTCAAAATATGATGGATATTATATATCAAATTTACATGTTTTAAATGTTAATCATGGGAATTCTATGTACCGGAAAGATTATATTTCGAACCTGAAATTGTCAATTTTATATATATTTCTTATTATGATGATTTTAATCAAATATAACGTTCAGAATTATACACTATCATTTAGAATATCCTACCATAAAATTTTATCAAACTAAACACTATGAAATCTAACATAATCTAAAAAAGCTAAAGTTCTTTTTTCCAAAAAAAAAGTAACTATGAGTAGATAATTTTTCTTGCCCTGTCCTAAAATTGCCTTGGCGGTAAAACCCGTTACCTCGTATAATTTTAGGAGTGGTAATATTCGAGTGACAAGACAGGGAAAAAGACAACAAACCTAATAAAAGTAAGATATCAATTGTTGGAGCCAATTTGTCCGTAACCCTATTGTCATGAAAAGAGAAGGCATATGTCCTGAGATAAATCTTACAATTGGGTCAAAAAAGAATACTGTGTCGATCACGGGTATACCCCCTAAAATTCACCCCGCTTTCTTGTGTTCTCTTCGTGGAGATTTCTACGATATGAACTGTATATTTTTTTTAACTATTCAGATAGAAAACTTGATATATTAAATTTTTTAACGGTTTAATTTATATATTTCAATAGTTTTGTATTGTATTCATCGCAAAATTTTATTATCGACAATCATATAATCAATAGATTAAAAATTAAACTAAGAATTAAAACCGTAGTTCTCTTTGATAGTGAAAAGAAACATAATTATGATAATTTTTATCTTTTTTCAAGGTATGAAAAAGTATAATATGAGTAGCACTTTTCTTATTAACTATTTGTATATTAGATAGTGTCACAATTGTATATATTTTGATTTTAATCGTATTAAACATTAGAAATATGCAGTACAAATAGACGTATTCCAATTTTTTTTTCTTACTGTTTTTTTTTTTAAAGTAAAACCTCTTAATTTACAGTATGAATAAGAAAAAAAATTTAACCGTTTAATTTATGACAATTCATATTAAAGATTTATAATTAAATAATTAAAATAACAGTTATTAGGGATGGTGAAAAAATAGATGGTCGTCCTGTACAAAGTCTCATTTTTCTTAGGAGGACATGGATGAAAGAATTGTACTTTTCTTTTGGTCTGACTAATTGAAAAGTTGAAGAGGACCCGACCCTATTTTGTTATTTAGCATTAATGGGTGAGTGTCCCATCCAGGTGGTGAAAACTGAAAGACCCAGGTGGGTTCCGGTTCAGAACCTCTCTCTCTCTCTCTCTGTGTTTCTCTCTCTGTGCAGCCACTTTGGATGGCACTGACTGGCTTGGGGGCTGCGAGGCCCGTGTTAACTGTCCCTTTCCTTGGACCACACCACACCCAACCACCGCGCCCCCCCCCCCCCCCCCCGCGGGTGGGTTGGGACCCTTTACCTGTCCTATCACAAGGCCTAGCTAGGTACCCCCCCCCCCCCCTTTTGGCCCTTTTAATTGCCCTTACGACACTACTTTCTACTCTTGCCTTTCCCTCTTTTAGATCCATGAGAAGGGCTTTGGGAGAGAATTTTTGGTCTTTTCGTGCTTTTGCCAGCCATATATTTGGTAAATTAGCAAATGATTTATTTTCCAAAACTCTTAACATGTGTTTGGTGAACAGATTAAAATTGAATTTTTTAAGTTGAAATTGAGTTAAATTGAATATATGTTTGGTGATGTATTTGAATTATCGAAACTAAAAAGTTTAAAAACTTTAAATATGTTCGAAAAAAATATCACTATAGAGCTTATTCCGTTCGTTTTGAAATTTTATGTAATTATTTTTTAAAAAAAATCTCATTTGGACTTGTATATATTAAGTTATGGACTTTTGAAGTTTGAGTTACAAAACTGTGAATAGTAAAAATGTGGTTGATTTTTTAGAAAAAAACAAAAATGAATTGAATTTTTTAGGTTTCGATTAAATTGGACCTTAGGTCCAGACACATGCTTAATTGAAGAGTGAATACTCTTTTTATACTAGTGGTTGAGAAGTACGAGTTTCACGCGTGTGAGATAGACAAAAAAAAAAACGTCACGTGATAATTGATGATCTATCACTTGACGGGTTACGAGACTGTCATATGACAATCTTATAGCAATGACGAAAAGTCACTGTATTTGCTCTTTTAATTATAGTTAAAGATTTATATACATTGTAATTTCAATTATCGGATTAACTTTTCAACTATATGAAACATGAATACGAGTAATTCTATTTTGTGTGTTCGTGAACACTCACAAATTATGTCATATGTTATAATAAAGCTTTTTATTATGCATTTCTATTATATTCTCTCAAAGTTGCATATATTTTGGTTTGGAACCCTCTGCCTGTCCTCTCACAAGGTTGGGTTCCCTCCTATGAATTGTCCTCATAACACCACCCTTGCTTTTGATAAGGACTTGGTGAAAAATGAGGTCTTATAGTGCTTTTGCCTGCTCAATTTTCGGTAAATCTGTAAATTTATTTTTTTAAAAAAATTATTTTTGGTAAACAGCACTATATGAATGTTGTAAGTGTAAACTTTCATAAATTGCAATTATTGAAAATTTGATAATTTTTGTGCACCTGACATGCTTTTGTTGTCATTTAAAATTATAATTTCTGCCCTTTAAACGAGTGCATGTACGTGCTCAAACTTGTTTTTGTCCAAGTTTTAATAGTTTTCGTGGATTTAGGCCACTCTACCATACCTTTTAAACTTTGAGGTAATTTACTAAGAAAAAAAATCAGGAAATAATTTTCTTATATGTGAAAAGTTCAATAGACCTTATATAATTGGAGAATGAGAAAAGATAATGTAAATTCTCACATTTTTTTTTTAGCATTGCAAATTTTTTAAATAGATCAGGACTAACAAATTTAAATGAAACGACATTGTGCATATAAAATGACGTGTATTATCTTCATTAAAAATTACAATGTTTATATTTGAAACAAGCTGACATTACTTGTACGAGAATACTTATGTCCTTTAGGTTGGGTTGATAATGTGCTCGTTCTCTTCGCTGAATGTTTGGGTTCGAGTCATCACCACTGTATTGGTCGGGGTATATAGGCAATCCATTTCGTGAGAGATTCATATATTACGCTGCGAGGCATCCACCTCCCCATTGTTATTTGGACATTCCAATCTCTATCCCTATAACCCTTTTTTTTCAGCAAAAAAATATATTTATACAGTTGTTTTCTTTAATATGAGACACTCTTTTTTTTTTTTTTTTAAATCAAAATCAAAAGTTTAGGTAACAATTTGTTAATTTTCAAAAAAGTATAAATAAATAAAAACTAACACCAAAAAATTATAATCCTTACGGCTTGATCGCTGCAACTAATACAGTGTGTTTTGCACATATCAAACCCATGCATATTGTTGGAACTAAATAAATTTTGTTATCATTATTATAATTATTTTATTATTATGTCAGTGATGAATAGAACTGCTTAAGAATCATTTAGTCCGTGTTTGACAAATGCGATCGAATTCACAATTCAAAAAAAAAAAAATTAACAATATTTTTCTCCTATAAAACTCTAAGGCCCGTTTGGTTTATGAGTTTGAGTTAAGATTTATAAATTTAAATAGTGATTTTGGTTGACTTTTTTAGAAAGATAAAAAATTTTAAAAAAAAGATAAAAATTAAATTAATATTGATGAGTTTGAACTCATCAATCAAACTAAGCCTAAGAATTTATGTTCAAACTCATTGGTAATATTATACAGTGAATCATTCTGTGCTCTTTAAGTCTACATCAAGCTCAATAGCTAAATTACAATTACTCCTGTAGAAATGCCAGTATTCCTGTAGAAACAGTAAAAGTTGTACAACATAAAGAGATGTTGGCACAACTTTATTATTTGATATTTAGGGTTATCGGGCCACGTGTCCCAAATGAATGCCATAGATTTCTGAATATTCATTGTCATATCATGTGATATAAAGCATATAGTTTTGTCACTTGTTTGGCTGAACAAAAGTAGTTTTCCATCGCGAGCATCCCGGGCATTTGCTTCTCACATGACCATAAACATGTTTATTTTCATAATAACACTTTTCTTTTTTGTTGAGTAAATTCATAATAACACTTTTCATTTGTAATAATATTAAGTTGCTATCTCGTATGTACTTGCTAAATTGATCATCTAGATGCTCCCTCAATTGAGATGACGGATATATATTGATAATTTTGATGTGTGAATCCTTAAGAAATAAATTATCTCGTCTATTATTATATGATTGACTCGAATCTTTATGTTATAGAGAAAAACGAAAAGTATTATCACCTTATTAAATGAGCGGTGGCCTATAAGAGAATTGTTTTAAGTGATAAGTATGAAATCATTTGCATTAGCCTGCCATGCAATATCCCTAATTGGTAGGCCCTGGTTGTTAAGCAGCGGTTTATATTACTTCATATCTTAGTTAATTTCAATATTATTTTCTTTGTTAAAATGTTTAGAGATGATCAACATTTTTTTTAAGTACTAGGATCTTAAACGTCATCATGAAGATATAAGAAATAAAAGATTATAAGCGGGATTGAACCCTCGCCATCATGTAAAAAAATCCACATAAACCCCTTCCCCATGCCATTAAACCTCGAGGCCTTTAGGCTTAGTAGTTATCAATCAACTACCCTAAACCGTTTTTATTTTGATTTTCGTATTCAACCTTGTTATACTTTTTTACTTAGAAGTCAAAAAAATTGAAACTATTATAACTGGGATAACAATAGAATGTGTTCTTGAAAAGCAATCGTAACAAATCACCCTTTTCTTTCTGTCTCTATCCAAACTCTGGCAAGTTTTTCTACTAAAGAGGGATATCATTTTTTCTTTTAATTTATATTGTAATTTTTAGTATTTTGATAATGAACATATTTCTACTTACCTCCCAATCCGTAACGAGGATAGCATTTTTTTTTCCCACTCAAATCTCTATTTAGTTCTGGTTTGTTATTTAAGGCTGTCGGTTTTGTGCCTTTTTAATGTGTTTCGTTAATGGTTTAACTGTCATTTACATTTCAATTCCTGGGCCTTTATGGTTATATTATGGTTCTTGTAGTTTTAGCAATTTTGTTTTTGGTTTTAATATATGTTGACGATTTTTTTTTAATTTTAAGAACTATACATCTTGTGGTGAAGTTGGAATTATTACTAATTTTTGTTCACCACATTTAAAAAAAAATAAGAATAGAAGATTTGCACTATATAATTTATGATGGAATCTAAATGTAAAATTATCGTTAAATTATTTATATAACCACGATTTATTAACGATCTCAATAGCCGTGTTGGTACTCCATTGCTTTTTTGTTAGTTGTCGTTCCGGGCTTCGCTGCTCCCAATGTTCTTTGTCGCTCGCCAGTTTGCTGTGGCCTGCTTTTTACTGTCCTTCCAGTTTGTTGACGTCTGCCTTATATCTGGTTTTGACGTCTTCTTGTTTCATCGTCGTTATATTTATTTGTTGTCGCTTGCATTTTCTATTTCTGTTGTTCGACCTTTTATTTTATTTTTCAGTTGGGTTCCCATCTAATTTCAATTGTCGTTTTCTTCTTTTTCTTTCTTATTTTTTATTTCTTCCAACAATGTTTGCTTTTTTTAATTTGTTCGGCAACTGTTCTCTCTTCTTTTCGTCGTTTTCTATCTTCACGTCGTATGGCATGTTATCGTCGTTCGCCTTTCTTTGTCGTTTCTACAAATCGTTTGGCATTTTTTTTGTCGTTTTCTATTTTTTCTGATGTTTGCATTTTCATTGTCGTTCTGGATTCTTAAATCTGATGGTTTCCTATTTTTACTGTCCTACTTCTTCATGATATTGTTTGATTTGATATTATGTTTTATTTCGTATAAGATTACGCTTCCCTCTTTATTTCTCATTTTCTTTTTGCTGTCGTTTCCTGCTACATTTGTTTGCTTATGATGTCGTTTTCAGTTTTTTACTAGGGCGTACTGTCGCTTTCTGCTGGTTTTTTGTCAATATTTTACTTTGAAAAATGGCCCTAAAACAAAAAAATAATTTATAAATTACTCTCATATAATGTTTTTCCAACTACTTTTTGTTTATGGATTATTAAATGAGGAATCATTCAAGTAACAACGTAAAAGTTCAAGAGAGTTTAATTTAAAGGCTTTTTGTGAAAACATCTCAAGATATAAAATATGTGATGACTCCTAATTCGGAGTCCCAAATTGAACACATTATGCATATTTTATAAAAGAAAACCCCTTTCATTGTCGTCATCCCAAGTAATAGTTGCATAGCTGCATAAAATTTCTTGTGTACATACATATCAAACTTGTCAATATGTTAAACTAAAAAGGTGTTCTTAAGAGTTACCAAAAAAAAAAAAAAAAAAAAAAAAAAAGGTGCCTTTCTATTTTTGTGATAGATAGTTGTGTCGAATAATTACAATTTTGTTCTCATGTTTTAATTTTTTTGTCTTATAATTTTGTTTTTTTATTTTATTTTATAAGGTGGTCTTTTAATCTTTCAAAAAAAAAATTTTGTTCTATAAGATATGTGACCTGACAATGTTTTGGTTCAACTGGAGCATTGTTGTGGTGAACTCAGCTTTCTAGTGAATCTTACATGATCAGATGATTTGTAAAGGTCTTTTCAAAACAAGTTTTATACATGCTCGAATATTAGTATGTTGAAGAACTTTACCCTTATTAGGTTTCAGTTTATGTATTATTCTCTTTGAATTTCATCACATTTTACTAGTGGATTTCATCTCAATTGAGCATTTATCTCATGTACCACAGATTACTGGCATTTAAAAGCTTTGTTTAGTTGAATACAATTTCCACTTAAAAAAAAATAAAACAAAGAATTATATATCATGTAAAAGAATAGAGGAAAACAGTTAGCTAAATATTTTCAGATAAAGATTCTAATCAAATAGAAGGCTAAAGAAGCTACTTCGTAAAACGTAGAGCTAGATATCTCATTTGGTTAATAAATGTAGATTATTAAACATTGTAAAAACATTATGGTTGTAAGTAATATATATGTGAGTTCAAACAACCAACTTCTTTTTCAATTCGTCTCTTTTCCATTTTTTTTCCCTTCTGTCTCGCAAGCTCTCACCCCTCCCTTGCCAATGGTGCCAAGCTATCATCGAGCACACCAGCCAAACACGGATCTTGCATAAAAAAGGATACACCTGCGAGGCTACAACTAGGGATGCCATATATATGTGTGTGTGTGTGTGTATATATATATATATATATATATATATTTCATAGGAATGGGGTCCTAAAAGTACCCACCCTTTAATATGACAAGGATGGGGGATTGTCAACGGGGTCTGGAAAAGGATGGGAACAACTCTTGTCCCTAAACGGAGTTGGGACGGGGCGGTGACAGGAGAACAATCCCCGCCCCACCCCGATATATATATATATATATATATTGAAGGAAAAAAAAATCATAATTATCATTTATTTTCAACATGTATTCTAGTATTAATCTTAATCTCTAACTCTGTGTTCTATACTTCTTTGTTACAATTTGATTTGTTTTGTGAGATCGATTAACTGAAAATTTAATTTATGATGAAATTCAACTTCTTATTTTGCTTCTAGCTTGCTAAAAGTTTTATAGATTATGAAGGGGGTGGGGGATTCGGAGCAAGTATGGGAAAACATTCACAATATTAATTCCCGTCACATTTTTTATTTAAGAGGGGATGGGGATGATTGATGTGAAGTGGTGGAAGAGAATGGTAAAGCATTTTCAGTCGCGTCCTTTTGCCATTCCTATGTGTGACACTAATTTTCAACAAAGAGCATTGGAGAATTGATAGAGAAGAGAGAAGGGAGAATCAAGAGATGAGAAGGAAATAAGTGTTTTCTTTTAACTTTAAGTTTCAAGTTTTGGACACTGGTTCGTAAAGTGTAAATATATATATATATATATATATATATATGTATAAAGCAAAAAAGAGGGGATAATTTGAAGTAAAATTTAAATTAAGAGGACTTTGTGAGAACATCTGCAAAAAAAATGAACTACGTGAGTTTTTCTTAATAATTACCCTAAAAAATGACTATGTACATTTAAATTACACTATAACTTAAAATATTAACAGCTTAAAAATATTAACAGATTCTTCTTATTTTCCCTTCATTTCTTGGTAAACCAACGACAATCATATATGTGGTAACAAAAAATAACGTCATATATATATATATATATATATAAAATCAATTAAAAACGAATACCCATGATTCCAATCCTTCCAACTTTCGAGGAAACTTGGGATGGGCCCTGAAACCGACAATCCCATCCATAACACTATTTCCTACCTTCACTAATGTTATTTTCTTGTCCTTTCGTATATCCATTGAAAGTATTGTTTTAATTGGATAAATTTTTAGTAAATTAATTTATAATTGGAGCGGTTATAAATAACGTGTTGCAAATTTTTGAGAAAATTTAAAAATAAATAACCAAAAATTAAACTGCTACAAAAATAATCCGATTAAAATATTATAAGTACCTTTATTAAAATTTTCTTTTCATAAATTGAAATTTGGCAGAGTTAGGTCCACTGTTCAACAACTTATTCACGATGAATTCATTCCCATACATAAATTCTTTGGCAGCCAATAAATGATCACGTACGACCATACCAACCAAAACTAGAGTGGTCAAATATATATATAGTACAAACCATTTCACTTGTGGAATTTTTAAGTACAAGATCCAAGAGCATCTTTGTCAATCTCAAATTTCTAACATTTTAAATAGCGTAATTAATTTTTAATATATTATTGTTTTTGTGTTAAATTCTGTACATGTCAAATTTTAACATTTGATTTTTGTTAATGGGTATAAAAATTTCTTCGTTTAATCATTCCAACGTTATCATTTTAAGATTCAACATTAAAATTTTATTTTGTTTTGAAATTTTATAATTTGAACGTGAAAAAAAGGATAGAAGATTTGTAAAGAATAATGGGAAACATGAATGAGATTAAAAAAAAATTAATAATAAAATCTTGCTTAGTATTATAAGGAAAGAAAATAGAAGATAAATTGAAGAACTATTTTATTAACTTATAGTAGAATTTTGTTCTGAAAATGAATATAAGAAGGAAAATTTCATATTCGTGCAGCTAGTAGCATGTTTTCTCTTTTAAAAATCTGCCTACTTTCCAATGGAATGAAATGATAAGCCTAGAGTGAAAAGAGAGAGAAGTGATAAGAGAGACAAGAATAAAAGTAGTGGACTCGTCGGAGTTCCGGGATCGTTTTAGGCCGTGTCGTCGGGCTTCCGTCCTTGAAATCTAGTCTCCAAACTCGTTAAACTGTGGACTTTTTTGTGATAGGGACAATGTTAGTCTCCAAACTCGTTAAACTGTGGACTTTTTGTGATAGGACAATGTGCAATGTGGAGGTTCTGTCGGGCTAGATCGAAGGTGGAGATGGAGATTGTTGATTGTTATTTTGGAGCATAATTATTGACACTTCTATCATCCGGCAATCAAAATCATTCGAGATTTGATTTATGTGGCAGTGGAATTCTTGTGTTGGTGGTGATTAGGTCTTCCAAAAACAACAGTGGTGGCACAATGGGCCTACAAGCCACTATTCGAGGCATCGCTTTGACTACACCGTGCGTCTCACTGCTCTACTGCTTTCTCTGGTGGCTCTTTCGTTAGTCATCCCATTGTAGGAGGTTTTGTCACAGTGCTTGAGATTTTTCTTTCCCTTTTTTACGTGTTTATGGTTTGTAATAATGGTGTGTTTTACCCCAATTAGGTGACATAGATGTAGCAGAATTGGGAAGAACTCAAGCCAAATCCTTGGCTAAAGAGAAAGACCCCCAAAATGGAAAGGAAAAACCAATACTCTAATTTTAATATTAAATATTCAATAATCGTCCATTACACTTCTTGTCTTAGGCTATATAGCCTCACTAAAAATAACAAAAACAACACTAAAACAAAGAAACAACACCTAAATGAAATAACAAAAGTTTAACAAAAAATAACAAAACAAGCTAATAGTAATAAGCATCACATTATTTCATGTTTTTTAATGTTGGGTGGTGTTTTTTAGTTCGCTATATTTGTTTCTTAGCAGTGTTTTGTAGGGCTTTGGTGCTGTAGCTCAATTTTGGTAGATCAGATTTTCCCAATAATTGAAGAGATTTAATTAAAAAGCATTTTATGTGCTCAGTAGTTGATATACCTATTTAGGTGTACATTTGCGAAATTCAGTATGCATATCTCCTTAAACACCATTTGAGTTTACTAGTGTAACTATTATCTTACGTGATCATGATTTCTTATAATTTGAAGTATTTATGTTCATATCTCTTGATTAGGAATATATGCTCTCTTCTATTTTTTCATCACTTTTCTCTATTACTAAACAGAATTATAATTCTTTTTTTTTTTCTTCTTTCAAAATCCTTCTACTTATTTTCTATTTTCATTTTCATCTCTACCAAAAATGTGTTGATGAAGGAAAGAGTTTTTAATATATTCCAAGTACCGCCCAACGTGGGTTGGACGACAAATTTGTTTTGTTTTTCTCCAACAGTCAACATTAGCCACTCAAGCATTATTTAAAATAAAAAAAAATAAAAAATAAAAAAATAAAAACCAATAACTTTTTCTCTTAAAAAATAAAGACATTAGCCTCTCAATATAGAATTTAGGAAAGTGTAATAATCTTATTTGCGCGTTTCACAAGTCACAAAAAGATCACAAAAGTATTGGTTATCTACAATAAACAAAGACAACAAATATTGTGGGCTTGTGGTGGAGATTTGGTTCCTTTGACTATAAGATATTAAATATAAAGTTGTTTTTGGAATACAGTTAAGATAACAAATAATAATAATTAAGCCAATTATTACGCATCAAATTTAGATTAAAATTAGTCCTCTTTTTTTGGACCATCCAGATTAATATTCTTGCTCTATCTCTACACGTCTTTTATTTCTTGGTCCAATTGAAGTCTCTTTCAAGGGCTGCCAATTTTTTAAAGGAGAAAAGGGTTAGTGAACTACTAATTGTATGAGAATTTGGGGTAGTATGAGAAAATACTTTGTTGATATAATTATGAATTTTTAAAGCAAAATAGTGATTGAGGGTTAAAAATTGTGTTATATCTTGTCTAATAATATAAGACTTTTTTTTTCCCTTCGTATTCACATAAAGTAATATACAAACGATTTTTTTAACAAGACAGATCGATCACAAGATTTTTTAAAAGAAAAATCTTAATAAACTTTTGAATTAATTTATTAAAATATAATTTTTAGGTAATTATTAACAGAAAAGATATGGCTATAAGATGATGGAACAAAAGCAGATGAGGAGCCCTTTATTTTTCTTTTGTTTTTTTTTTTAGTTGACCTACCAATCAGCTTCTTCCATCTTACCTAAGGAAATGGGTGTTATGCCACTAGAACATGACAAGTGACAATCCATCAAGAAATTTCATATCACATCAAAACAGCATTTTTGGATGTGGGCTTTATCTTGGGTTTGATTCTTGATTTGGAGTTTTGGATCATTCAAAAATGATGTTTATCTTTGAAAAATAAAAAAATAAAAATAAAAAATAAAAGTGTTAAGCATGAATTTTTGTAATTGTTTATTATTTCTTTGGAAGCTACTGTATCATAAAGTAAAGATGGGGGGGGGGGGGGGGGGGGGTGGGTGGGGGTGGTATGCTTGGTTATGATTGGGAATTTATGAATTATGAATTTACACATAATGGACGAATATTATAACACTGAAATTGAAGAAATGATATAACGTAACAAAAGATTGGGACAAACAATTTAATTTGTTTTCCTCTTTTTTTAATTAATATTTACATTACTAAATTTGGATATTTACTAGTTTAGTTGAATAGTAAACAATGATTGAATGACGTTCCAGCTATAAAGCAAAGAGTACTTTAAGTCAACAAATTTATCTGGCATTCAGAAAAAGAAAGAAATCAAAGCCCACAATCATAGAAATAATTACAGATAAAATAAGGATTTTTTAAGAATACCTTAAAAAAATCATATTTCTAAAATATTATCTTATTTATGATTGTATCAGAATTTTTATCTTCTTATAATATCAAATAAAAAGATGGGAAAATCTGTGGTAGAGTACCTTTTAGGAACTCTACCACAACTTACGGTAGGGGTTTGTTTTTGACCGTTAAGATTCAATCGAACGGTTAAAATATTGATGATGTATGATACTCATCATACACCTTACCTCACATAATCATTCCCGCCCAAACTATTCCCCATCGCCGGCGATCTCCTAGCCGCCGGCGACGGACACCGGCGACTCACTCCCGACGCCGGCGACCCACCTCCGGCATCAACTCCGGCGCCGGCGACGAAATTTTTTTTCTCTCTCTTCCCCTTTCTTCTCTTCCCCTCTCTCTTCCCCAGCCCCCCCCAGCCCCGGCGGCCCCGACCCCAGCCCACCCCCCCTCGCCGTCGGCCCCAGACCCTCGCCGGCCCGGCGCCCCCCCAGCCCCCCCGGCGCCCCCCCGACCCTCTCTCTTCCCCTTTCTCTCTCTCTCTTCTCTCTCTTCCCTCTCTCTCTCTTCCCCAGCCCCCCCAGCCCCGGCGGCCCCGACCCCAGCCCACCCCCCCTCACCGTCGGCCCCCGACCCTCGCCGGCCCGGCGCCCCCCCAGCCCCCCCCGGCGCCCCCCCGACCCTCTTCTTCCCCTTTCTCTCTCTTCCCCTCTCTCTCTTCCCCAGCCCCCCCAGCCCCGGCGGCGCCGACCCCAGCCCACCCCCCCTCGCCGTCGGCCCCCCGAACCCCCGCCGGCCCGGCGCCCCCCAGCCCCCCCCCCCCGCGCCCCCCCGACTCTCTCTCTTCCCTTCTCTCTTTTTTTTTTTACTGACTTTGTTACAATAAGGGTGAGTCTATGGATTCTCAAATGCACTCTCAAATTTGACCCGTACGATTGAAATCTAACGGCTCAAAATTTGACCCTATGGGTAGGGGCTCTCAATGAACCCCTATCACAGCTACTCCCTAAAAAGATATCAAACAAAAATATGAATAATAGGACAAAATTCTAAATATATACAAAAACAGCTACTCTCACAATACCTTAATAAAATAAGAACAAAAAGGAAGGCCATTTCTTAAATATGGTTGATGCTTTGGGAAATTAAGAATTTGTAAATTTTTGCCCCTAAAAAAAAGAATATGTAATTTTTAAAGGCTGCGTGTGTGGGTGAAAATGCAAAAGTGAGACTTTTGAGGCCTTACTCTCTTTTTCACAATCGGTGCACGGATTAAGGAGAAAAAAGAAAATTTTGTAGTAATGCAATTTCAATTTTTAAATTATCATGCTCATGATAAGATCATATGTGATTACGAAAAGGACAATTTAATAAACAGTTTTAAATTAGTGATACTTTTATAGTACTAATTATTAAATCTTTAAGATGTGACAATAAATTATCATCTTTATTTTATATTGGTATTTTTATAAATACAATTTTTTTATTTTGATTGAAATGACTTCCTAACAAATATAAACATTATCTAAAGAAGAACTAAGAAATATCCAACAATGCAACATAGTGAACCATAATTTTGAATAAAAATACCATTGATAAATAAAATATTGTTTAAAATGATTATAAAATATTTAAAACTGCACTAATAATAGTAAATAATATGATTGTAAGTATAATTTAATTATAGTTTAATATCTTATTATATCATGATTAATAAGACGAAGAGTTCAAAATATAACTTTTAAATTAAAATAGTGTTATTAAAAAAAAACAAAAAAAAACCATAATCTATTGACACGGGGCTCTTAAGGATCTAACTCCTTATCCCAAACGATCATTCAAAAAAAAAAAAAGGGAGGAGGACATGGTCATCATCTTACTCTTATGAATTCAAGAAAAATAAATAAATAAATAGGAAAATAAAGTATAAAAAAAAAAAAAAAGGGTTAAAAACAACAACAAACCCATCATTAAAAAATAAAAAATGTCCTAAAAAAATATAAAAAAATGGAAAAGGAAAAGAAAAGAAAAAAAACAAACCCATCATTAAAGGTGGAGGTGGACATGATATTCCTCACATTTCGGTTCCACTCTCTCTCTTTCTCTCTCCTATTTCTCTCTTTCTTTATCTCTCTTTATCATCATCATCATTGAATTCCGGGAGTTTCTTCTCATTGTCTGGAATGGATCGCTAGTTGGGTTGTTGGGTTGTGTGATTAGGAGACCGGAGCTCGATCTGCTTCCTTTCGTGGGCGTACTCTGGTCTTCTTGACCCCATTTTTTCTGGACTTTTTTCTTTCCAATTCCTTCAAATGGAGGTAATCAAACAAACAAACCCATAAATTTTTTTTTCTTGCACTTTAATTCCTATGTTAAATTCCTTTCCTTTTCATCTTCTGCACCTCTAATTTACAAGGTGCTTTTTGTGGATGTCTTTTGCTTTTTTTCTTTTACTTTTGTATTCTTCATACCATTTTCTCATCTGGGTTTTACCTACTTGTTTCAAAGATTACTGCTTTTCTTGAATTTTTGTCTAAAGTTCTATACTTTCTTCAAATTTCAGTCATTTGGTTATGTTCTTCTCCTGGTTTTTTAAAGATAAAATATTTTGTTCTGGTTTAAAATATTTTTTCTTGACTTGTTTCTGATTAACTACTAGTAATTCTTATCGTTGGCAATTAGAATATGTAGCAAAATTGTGTAGCCAATCCTAATCAGTCAGGATTATGATTGAGCTGAATTTCCAAATTAGCTTTTTTAAGGGGTTTTGGGTTTCATGAATGTCTCAAGTTCCTGTTATTACGTTCTTATTGGTTTTGTTTCTATTATTGTGAGTATTAGAAGAGGGAAAAAAAGAGACTCCTTTTAAACTTGTCCAGAGTATATTTTGATGCAATTTACAAATTAAAGGATGAACTGTTAATTATTTTCAGATATAGAGGTTATTTCCAAAAAGAAAAAAAGAAAAAAAAAATTGAGAAAAACACAAGAGAGGTTTTAGTAGTTATTAATTACCGTTGTGTAGCTAATCCTAAAAATTCAGGTTTACCATTTAGCTGAGTTTCTGAATTTGCTATTATGAGTTGTTTTGGTTGGTTTCATGAATGGTAGGAGATCTGTGTCTTGTTACAATTTCTTCTGAACTTGGCATTGCCCTTAAAATGGATGGCTCTTCTTTCTTGGGTTGCAATAGTTTTCTTTCCAAGAATTTATAATAGTCTGCAGTGAAATTTTTTTTTTTTTTTTAAGGTTATTTTGGTTTGATCTGTTCTAAATTTGGTGAAGTATTTGGTTTTTTAGGTTCAGGATATGGAAGTGGGGAAGAATACCGAAAGTCACTTGACGTCGGCGGCTGCATTTGTGGACGGGGGAATACAAGATCCTTGTGAGGACACTTGCAGCATATGCCTGGAGGAGTTCTCTGAAAGTGACCCCGCTTCGGTAATGTCTTTTTAGATTGTCTTCGTCTAATTGGACATTCATTTGACAAGCACACTTTTGCACATTAACTTTAGGCTTCATACTTTGTGTTTTTTGCGAATGAGTGTTCCTTCAATTCGGTTTTTGTCCCGTGTCTTGCAGGTCACTATTTGCAAGCACGAGTTTCACCTCCAGTGCATTCTTGAATGGTAATTAATTAAACCATATTTTATCATGTATGGACTCATTATTTATATTCTCATTTTGAATGTTTGACAACTTGATATCCTTCATTTCATGTGTTGTATCCTGATTTTGATTACCTATTGTTGATTCTTGGTAAATATATTTTTATTTTTTATTTTTTTTTATTTTTAAGAAAAGGAAAAGAAAAGTGGCATTCTCATTTTTCCTCTTTCCGACTGCATAACGATGATTTTGTTGTCACTTTTTTTAATTGCTTGTTAATTCAAAACCTATTTTTTAATTTAACAGTACTACCTAAGCTAGGTTAGTCTGGTTGTATACTAGCTTAATTGGGTTTATGGACTTTAAAATCTAACACTAAGCTTCGTCCGGTAGGTGCCAAAGAAGCTCTCAGTGCCCCATGTGTTGGCAACCCATTAGCCTGAAGGATCCTGCCAGGTTTTTTACTCTCTTTTTTTTTTGGGTCACTGACCTCTCTCCCGGTTGACGTTTTGTAATTATTTATCTGATGTGTATATTGTGGCAGTCAAGAATTACTGGAGGCAGTGGAACGAGAAAGGAACTTCAGAGTCACTCCATCTAGGAATACCACTATATTTCATCATCCCACTCTCGGTGATTTTGAGTTGCAGCATGTTTGTTCTCTAACTATACCCCTTTTATTCCTAATTAATTTTGATCTGTCACTAAATATATTATTGCAAGCTTAACAACTTTTAGCACTAAAAAGGAAGAAATAAAGAGGATAAAGTTATAGTCAGTTTCAGCTGGATTTTCAAGTTTGCTTACGTGGTTTATTCCATACGATGCAGTTACCTGTTGGAGCTAACGATGCTGAACTTGAAGAGAGAATAATACAGCACTTGGCTGCTGCCGCCGCAATGGGGAGGGCCCACCACGTTCGTAGAAGGGATAGCCAGAGGGTCGATCATCAGCTCATGCTCGTCCGCATTTCTTGGTATTTTCCACTCACCCTAGCGCAGCTTCTTCTGGTCCTGTTTCTGCTTCGAGTGAGGAGTCAGAAACTGTTGCAGTTACTGTAGCCACTCCATCTCCTCCTCTCCCATCTGGCGGAGATGAAGCGTCGCAGCAGATTCCTCACTTGCCCTTCGTTCAAACTAATCAAAATTCTTCTTCAGCGTCGGGATCCAATTTGGTTCCCACAAATCGTCAAGGAACTTCCTTAATGAACCGGTAGTCAATGTTTTTCGTTTTGATCTTTTGGTTATTGTTATAAATATTGTTTTGGCTAAGTTCATACCTTTATTTATATCAATAATTATCATCTGTCTGTAGGAACTCCGTTAGTCACTCTTCACCAGATAGTGCAGGACCATCGGACTTGCAGTCATTCTCCGAATCTCTGAAATCTAGATTTAATGCTATGTCAATGAAGTACGTTTTTTTTTATACTTGATATTCATGGTGGATTTTGTGGCTGCAAGGTTGTACCACGGACTTGTTAATCTGCATTTCTTTTTATTGTTGTTTTTATATGTTTATCAGATACAAAGAATCATTTTCAAAGAGCACAAGAGGGTGGAAAGAAAGGCTGTTCTCTCGTAACAATTCCATGACCGATGCTCGACCTGAAGTTCGCAGGGAAGCGACTACAGGAATCGCCAGTGTATGCCATATGGTGGAACCTCGTGAAACCAGAGAAGATGCTAGACCAAGTCATAATTTATTTGGTGATTCTACTGCAGAGCAAAGCAACCAGAACAATGCAGAGTCTCGTGGAGAAGACTCATTAAATGACAGGAACACGCAACCTACTCGTGTTGCGAGTTCGGCCTCATGCTAAGCTGTTTAAAATTGTTTCCGCAGGAGCATCTATCCTCAGCATTTCAATTTTTGAAGGTCAGTAGCGAATCATGATGTAAAGAAGTATATACTAGGACCTCGAGTATAGCTTATGCTTCGAGTTACACTCATATATTTGTTGATGAATCTAACTTATGTTTCGAGTTTAAATTTGGAATTTCAGGTAAAACCCTTTTTTCTAGACATGATTTGCTGAGGATGAGATGCTTTTGCACCTGAGTTTCCGCTAGTCTGTGGTGATTATGATATGTTTGTAGCCGAAATAAGAGAGAGGAAGTGGGGAGAGAATAGCCTCCATCTGGACAGAGACTAATCTATAAATACGATTGTACTATTTTGTATGTATAATTGTTTATATACTACATGTAACCCGAAAATTCAGCGCATAAATGTGTTTCTAAAACCATATCTGGATGGTCAGTTCTTGGCATTTGTTTATTCTGGATGTTATTCAAAGGAAAAGTGTGAAACTTGGATCTTTAAGGGCTTGATGTTTTACTGTGACTGACCCTGTCCACTGCTATTCTTATCTTTTGCATATACATGCGAGGATTCCCGGACTGGACTGAGCGCGAGTGGGGAGTTGCCGTTGGGTTTGAAAGCGTTGTCAGATGCTTGATTCCTCCTGTGGTTCTGTGGTGCGAAAGCCATCGCTGGCTAAACAGCTATTTGATTATGTCATTTTGAGCTTTGCTCTAACCGAAGCTATTGCGTTGCTCTACCTGACACTGTATACGGGTTGGCTGGGAAAGAAGTGCTTTTTCGGTTGCGAAATTTAAGTGCGGTATCTTTCTGTTTTACTGGCATTATGATTTTGTTTCTCTCTATGACTTAAAACTTGATACATTCAGATTCTTTGCGTTAAAAGAGAGATCTTAAAAATAGGAGAAACTGAAAGTGCCAAAGTCGGGATTTAGGCCCCTAAAGAACAAAGCACTCTAAAATATTAAGAGATGGTGCAAAATTATGTACTACACTTTCCTTGATAAGGAGAGGAAATAGAGATGGAAATAAAAATATTCAAGCGTCGTATCGATGATGAGCTAAGCCTCCTCCGCGCACAACGACGTGGTTTGTCTCGGTGGTGCCCAGTTCGTCACGCAATTTTCTCTACCGTAGAAAGCTTGGTGATTAAAAAAAAAAAAAGGGTGTTTAAAAAGTCTCCACTTTATATGTATGAGAGCTAGATAGTGGAGCCAAGAAACTTTTTAAGCACCGTCTTTTTTTTAGTTGTTCTTTTGTCTTCCGACCAAGATCAAGGTACCATTTTTCCTCTCTAAAATCCCTTTTTTCTTTTTTTTTTTTTTTTTTTTTTTTTTTTTTTTTTTGCTCTCCTGTTTTCTTTGTACCGAAAAAAGCAAAATCTTTAAAGGAAAGAGAAGAAAAGAGAATGCAATACAATTTTGATAAGCATTAACTAGACACCTCTAAGCAATTCCACTTCTAATCGTAATTGCCTGAAAGGCGGTTTATTTTTTTTATTTTTATTTTTTTTCAATAACAAAACTAAAATTAAATGAACACGTTTAAGTAAGCACTATTGTGCGGGCCCCACTCTTGAACTCTACTCCCAGCCTCCATCAGAGTCGGGCTTGAAGGCCTCATTTTTTGCAGGAAAGCAATGCAATAGTCCAAGCCTTGAAAAATAAAAAAATAAAAACTTACTTCTTCTTCTTTTTATTGCAATTGTGTTATGATAGCTATAGTCTAATTAATTGTATTTGAGCTCTTTTTTCTTCTTATTCTTTTGAGTATTTTGCGATAAGGTATACAAAATTAGTCTTTCGTTAGAAATCGATTTTAAATTGTTAAATATGTATCATATGACATTAAATTTATATATTTTTTATATTTTAACAGTGACTCTAATCTTATAACGATATGAAACTCACATTACCAATAAAGTATTCCTATTATAAAAATCTCCATAAAATTCCTATAAATCATCATTTAAAAAAATAACAATAAATAAGACCGGTCAAATTGTTATCCTATCGGATAATTCTAACCACACTTACTTTACTTTTTTTTGGGTAGTTTTGGGGCCAGGGACAATATTTCAAAATCATGTCCCTCCCTATCCCATTTGCGGTCCTGTTCTTACCATTTTTGCTTAAATTTTCAGGCAATCAAGATTGTAAAGTTTGTTGGACCCCTGCAAACCTAATGGGAGTAAATAATGCACCTATTATTTCTATTGAAGTAAAGCAATTGAATTATGTTTCTTTGAAAAAGTTTCTCGAGTATGTGGATTTAGAAGTTTCATATTGCTCTTAAAAAAAAATTCGAATCTCACATCTTTAAATATATATATATATATATTAAATCACTTTATTTAACAAGTTGACATTTTAAGATTAAAGCTTAATCTCTTAACAGTCTCGTATTTCTTTTTTCTCCCTAATAATCATAGGTCTCACTCTCTCTCTCTCTCACAACTTATTTGGCACGTCTTCTTTTCTGCCCCTTCACGTAGCATGTGAATTATGCTTCTTGGAAGAGTTTCTCAAGTAAGCTGATTTGGCCCTTTCTTTTCTAGCAAAAAGGAACATCAAAAACCTTTGCTAATGTTTAAGCTACACGTCAAGCGAATACCAGGTGAACCAACTTTATCTTTTTGGTTTAATATATAAATGAATCAACTTTTTTTTTTTTTTTTTTTTTTAATTATTAGCTAATAGAATCAACTCTGTTTATGTCCACTACCCCTGTTTAGCAATTTTTGTCATATAATTTTTCAAGTGGTGCTACTATCTTTAATAGTAGTTTTAATGCTGTAATTCCAATGTCGGACAAACAAAATTGCAAGATCAAATTATTAAATGGACCTTTTTATTATTACATTGAAAGAATAATCTTCCTGTTAGTGTTAAGACTACACCATTTTGATAATTTTTTTTAGAGGCATATAACGTTCTAAAAAAGTTTAATACCAAGAAATTTGATTATTATTTTTCCAGTTGCAATATTATGTTCAATAAATTTCATTTTACATTTTTATTTTTATGTATTACGTTGAAAGTATATCCCATTTGAAAGACATAGCCAAAGCCATTAAAATGGCGCTGCTCTTTTTTTTTTTTTTTTTTTCCTCTGATTAATTATGTAGTCTTTACACGTGCACAACAAATGACTATGCTGGAAGTAGGGATGATAATGGAGCATGGTGGTCTTCTTCAAAACCCGCTTCACAAATAAAGTATGATTTATAATTGTCATGTTGACCGTTTAAATTACGAGGACAGGATGGGGTATCCTCCTTGCAGATTCGAAATACCTGTGAGGTCTCTCATTTACCCAATTATTATTAATTTTCATCAAAGAAAAAATAATATATATGTGCAAGATTTTAAGCTAAAATAAAATGATATCATAGTTTTCAACTCTTTCCTATATCTAACACATTAAAGTTTAATACTTAAAATTATATATGTTATAAAACATCATATATAATATCTTTAATATGAAATAACATATAACTTAACAAGATGGATGATTGAGATTAGGGTTCGGACCACCTAAATCCATCCCAACCTCATAAATCGTGATAGGTTAAATTTTTAATGTATTTATGACTCGAATATGTTTAAATCATAGTTTTTCCCGTTCATTTAAAGTGGATCCCCCTCCAATTAATGGGTTAAATGGAGAAAATTGTTGATTGGAAGCCAAGAGGTACTCCACTAAGCAACTATATGGAAGATAATAATAATAATAATAATAATAAAATTAAAATTAAAAAACAAAACAAAACAAAACAAAACAAAACCTCTTTTTGCCGTTAAAGCAGGCCAAGCCCAACATTCCCACTAAAATGGGCCAAAAAATGGACTAGGTCCAACACGTGGCGTGTGTTGGTGGGTGTGTAGTGTTAAAGTGCACAAATAAAAAAAAAACAAAAAAAAAAAAAACAAAACGTGGCTTTGGGAACTTGGAAGTAAACTTTCTGGCCAAAGATTGGTGGGACCCGCCAAAGATGATTACAGCAGAGGTTCTAAAAACAACTACTATCTACCCGGCAATCTTCCAACTTGGGCTCTCTTTCACAAAGTAGGCCCCAAAATAAAACTTCCTTTCAAATTTTATTTATTTATTTATTTATTTTTATTTTTTTGGAATCCCAACTCGGGGCTAGCTAACTTTGGCATGTCTCTTTCTGCTTTGGATTTCAATAATGTTGGCTTATAAGATAGTTTTGCCAACACCAACTTCCCAAAAGAATTAATTAAAAAATAATTAGAAAAAAACTACAAAACATGTTCACAATTTACAAACATGCTTCTCTTAACTTAAGCGTTGGAAATTGTAATTTTCTTTTAGAGGTTTCAACTTGTGTATAATTCTTTTAGTGTTTGGGATTTTATTTTTTTATTTTTTTATTTCATGGCACAAAATGAGAACTAATGCTAATTCTTTTCAAGTCTAATCACCACAACTAATAAAACGTAAAAAGTAGCACCCTTATGTTTTTTGTTGTGACATAACCATCGAAACTCTTTCAATTATAAGTGTTAATAAATAAATCGAAGCATGAATGGACTAAACGAGCGATGTGAACTTTGAGCAAGGTCATTAATGAGTGACTTTCTTTATAATAATGTCGCTTTCATGCAAACCCAATATCATGATCAAGTTTCATTATTATTATTTTTAGTATGCTACTCTTACAAATTTTATGGAGGATTTAGTTCTTAACTTTGTAACATTGTATGAAAGGAGTTTAACCGGGTTAATACTTTTCTTCTTTTGAAAAGAAGACATTGATTTAATGTCGGAAAAATAATATATCATCAATAAAACGTGACATCATATGAATGGGGTGCAAATTTTCTTGCTTTCTTTGAACAATACCCACTACCAAACAGATTCTCTTTTCTCCTCCCCGACTATATTCTAGCTTTAAAAATAAAAATTAAAATAAAAAAAAAACCCCCACCAACTCTTAAAAAAAAATACGAAAACAAAAATCGACCAAGTTTTAGTAATAATTTTAGTTCACATTTAATGAAGCTCGACTTAGGGATCGTTTGGGAATTAACTCTTGACAAAGTTTTTCAATAGTTTTTTTGTCTTTTTCTTAAAAAAATAAACGAATTTTACTATTTACAACTCCAAACTTCTATTTTTCATTTTCCAAAAACTTGAACCTTAAAAGTCTATAACTTTCTTATTTCAAATCGAAATGAGATGTTTATTTTAAATTATATAAAATTACAAGAAAAACTAAATAAGATCTATATGTTTATGTTTTTTTAAACATATTTAACTACGACAGTTCATTTTTTAACTAAACTCACGTATCAAACCTGAACTCTTTTTCAATCAAAAATTTCAAAACTCACTCCAATTTAAGTTGGTGTTCCAAAACATGTCCTTAAAGTTAGCACATGAACGTGACCAAACACATAAGTATGATCTTATTTCATTTTCCAAATATTTGGTGTATTTCAACTAATTTAATTAATTGAAACTAAATTCCAGATGATTCCATACTTCAAATAGAAACCTAGCTGTGAATATTTTCCGTAATTTGCAAACTAAAAACTCAAGTTATACATTTTTATTAGGACTATATTCATAGAACTGTCGGTGCAAGAAAATGCACATAGGTGTTTATTTTGAAGGTGTAATTGACCAGCACAAAATTCATAAATCTTAAAAATAAAAGGAAAAAAAATTGAAAGACTTCGTATGAGGTATTTGTTTGCATGCATTTGTTTGAGAAATTAAATAAGAAGACGATTTCTGGATATTTATTTTAAAAATAAGCCGAACTTGTTAATTTATAACATAATCGATGGCACTAAAATATAGATCATTAGAGATCCGGATTATTAATGATTAATATTGACTAAAAACATATTGATATCGGTCAATCACAAATTTCAACATGTGACGTTAAATTAAAAATAATAATAAAAAAAAAGGCATTTTCCCATGTATGCCTTTCAACTTCTACCAATAAACTTATATTAGTTAGGAAAATAAAGCAATTAATTAAATATTTAAAATTTTAACTTTAAAACTTCAGATCAACGTGTTTGTATTCTTTTCAAAACTTTTAAGTAAATAACAAATAGTACAATCAACTATAAATGCGACTATTAAGTCATAACTTTTTATTAGTTTATTGGCGTTCATCAACAACCACTTCTTGTATCAGAAAGAGACGCCGTTAAATAGTGCATTGAACAAGTATTAAATCATTTTTGTTTTGTTTTTTTATTTTGACAACTATTATATGGGCTAAAACTTTTTGTTTTTTTGTTTTTTTTTGTTCATGTTTTCCTAAAAAAAAGAAAAAAAAATGTTAAAGACTTGAGAGACCGAACTGAAGCAAAGCTGAATTTGGCCAAAAAGTCATTTTCTAGGTAGACATTTTTTAGTTGTAAGTGAAGGTTTTACGTAAAAAAGTGTCTTTGGTTAGTAGAGATTCTGCGAGAAGGACGGCCTCTTAATAGTTCCTTTGCTGCTCGAGGCATGATCTTTCAAATCCGCATAAATAGGAAAAAAAAATTTGGAAAACTTTTAACCACAAAAAAATGAAAAGGATTTACTGATAATGCATGTTTTTTTGAATATTAAATCCAATTAAAATAAAATCATAACAAAGAAAAAATAAAACTAAAAGGATTTAAGAAAGATTTTTCTTTTTTGAATTTAGAAAGGAAAAAAATTTAAATTAAGTGTGAAATTACAGTTATTAATCAAAATCGAGTTTTATAAATAATATATATTTTAATAGGAACTCTAAATAGTGCTTTTCATAGTTACTTCATTGAGCCGCAAAATCAATGTCAATAATTTTCACCTAGTCTTTTTGTTTCATCAAAGAGCTAGTTGTTTTCTTTTATTATTTGATCATTTTTACTTGTGGATTCATAAAATAAAAATGTGTGCTTTTAACTTATGCATCTTTTATACATATATACATATACAAAGTGTATCATTATTTTTTCCTTTAGTGGTATTATCTTTTACTTTTATAAATAATACACATTAATCTTCCAATGTGCCATAATTGAGCGATCATGTTCTACTTTTGTGAAAACACTATACATATTCTTTTTTGTTTTTTTTCCCTTGAGAAAATTAATATCAATCAATTTGATGTTTATATTGAGTAATAATTATAATTAGCAGAACAAATTAAGTAATGGAAACAAAATCAGATTTTAGAGAAAGTCAGCTGAAGGTTCTGAGTCTGAGGGTGACAAACTATCTGCCAGCGGGCAACCCGTCACCGTTTTGGGAATTAATAAATTAATAAAATTAAATTAAAGCGGAAAGACTAAGTTTCACGCGCCCCACTCGAGCGTGAAGGAGACGTGTTTTGTAGCTTAGCGTACAACTGAGGTCATTTGTTCACCACACCGACACCTCCTTTCTCGGCTCCTAGTCTTTCGACTCGGCTCGGCTCGGCTCGCATTCCACTTCTTCTTTGCTTGGAATCCACTCTCATTCTCTCCTCTTTTTCATTTACCTTTTAATAATTACACGAGTTGATTTTTTTATTTTAGCACCTAAATTATACACCTTGTCTCGTTTTGACATATGAATTTCTAAAATGTTGCATATTGCACCTTGGTCTATTTAAAAGTTCAACGTTTGAGACGTCGTGAAATAGTTTAAAAAAAAAAGACGGAATCAACCACGTTTCCCTTGCATGCCTAACTAATGAATGTATTTGAAAGATTGAAATAAAAAATTACAAAATTGTTCTAATTTTATATGAGTCTGTTGGCTAACCAATGATATGAGGATTAAATTTATTTATTTATATTTTTTTTATAACTTTTATGTTGATTTGTCTAAAATACTCATTATTAACTAAACATGCAAGGGCCATCTTTTTTTTTCCTTAAAAAATATCTAGGGATAGCACCCCATTACTTCCCGTATTAAAGCACCCCAAGGTAAAATTAGGGACTCGAATCTCAGACCAAAGCAAAGGGTCATGTGATTAATATTACATTGGATTTTAACGATCTTATGACAGAAAATATCAAATGTTAGACTTTTTTACGTAACGAAATTCAATAACTAAAATGGGAGAATAAACTATTACCCTTCATTAGATATGAATGGATTCTTCAAGATAAAATTTCAAAATTGGTAACCTTGAAACTTCAAAAAAAAAAAAAAAAAAAAGGGGTAACGTTGAGTTTCAATCTTCTCAACATTTGAAAATAATCAACTTTAATTATTTTAAATATTTTGATATTTATTTGTCTTTGAATCAAACGCACAATTGCAGCGGGAAAAAAAAAAAAAAAATTCCTTTCAGCACAATTAATTTTAACTTGAAAAAAGGGGGAAGCATCAACCGTACCTCTACTCAAACTTACAAATTTCTACTTCATTTAACATTGAAGAAATTAAAAGTTCTTTATTCATCAAATACACGAGTAATCAATCATAATCGAAATAGAAGAGCACATACAATTAAGACATTTTAAATGCCTATTTTTTGGTCTTGAAAAAAGGATTACATTTCCTATGTAATTCATTTAGGCCCATTTGGGGACATATGGAGATGATATTTTGATTACTGGGTTAGAAATGCATGTTTGGAGAGAAAACTTTTGAAAAAGTTATGTAATACAGAAAATAGTTCAAAAATTTAAAATGTGTTCGGAAAAAAAATATGCAAAATGGATATTGTCTTGTTTGTCTCGTCATTACTAGCATTTTAACTAGTGAGGGAGTCATGATTTATTGATAGGGAAGCCAAATATATTTTTATAATCAACATTATACTAACATATAACAGTTTTTTATACAAATTTTTTGCCTAATAAAATATAGAGAACTATTGAGTTTTTTAAAAATAAAAGAGAAAGAAAATTTGATATAAAGATGAGATTTTGAAATCTAGATAGTGTTTTATCATCTGGAGATGTCGCCTCAAACGGGGCCAACCACTAATAATGCCTTTAAATATTGATCATAATAATAGTAATTAACATAAGAATGAGTGTGATTAGATGTTTTAAATGCTTGTTTTTAACTTTAAAAGAAGATCACATTTCCAAGTGTACATAATTTAAACTACACCAATAAAAAGGTCTTTGTTCATCAAATGTACAACTGAATCGATAATATATATATATATATATATATAAATACAATACGATTACTTAAAATTAAAAAAAAAAAATTGTCAAAACGCCTCACTTTATTACTATATACTAAAGGAGAGGGAAGTTTTATTGTTCTTTGAACAGTAACAAGCAGTGTTTTTTTTTTTTTCCTTTCGCAGGCTTAGCTACAGGAATACACAGTCTCGCACAGTGAAATTAAGGTTTTGCCCTTCTGTTTTCTTCTTTTTTTTGGACCCGCCCAGTGAAATGCCCATTTTACCCCTCCTAGGCTGCTCTGCCACTGTCCCCGACTGTGTCATTCACTGTTCAATGAACATTTTTTTTTTAATTTTATTTTTATACTTTTGTTGTTGTTGTATTTATTTATTTAATTTTTTTTTTTTACTTTTGCTGTTGTTTTTTTTTTTTTAACTTTTGGTGCTTTGTTATGTTTTTTTTTTTAACTTTTACTGCTTTGTTTTATTGCTCAGTAAATATTTTTTTTAAAATTTTTGTTGCTTTGTTACAGTTGTTTTTTTTTATTTTATTTTATAATTTTTACTGTTTTACTATAGTAAAAAGATGTAATATTTCACTGTTTAATAAACAATGATTTTTATTTTTATTTTTTAAATTTTTGTTGCTTTTGCTGTATGGTTCTTTTTTTCCTACAGTAATGCACAGTAACTATTTTTTTTACATTAAACTGTCGATTTTGCCCCTATCCTATGCACTGATTTTGGCTTATCTACAGTGGATGGACGGTTTTGTCCTCACTTATTTTGCCTTTTTTTTTTTACGTTAAATTTTAGACATTAGATTCCGATCTATTGTTATATTGTGTTTTTGCCCACTTTACCTTTTTTTTTTTTTTTAAAACAATTTTTTACTTTAAATTTTTTATCTTTATTTCGGATTTTTTTTTTTTGTCTTTTTGTTTCTTTTGTTCTATTTTTTTAAGACATATTTTTTTTAAGGATTCTGCATGCAATTTTTTTCTTTTTGTTTGTTTTGTTTTATATTTTAGAAATCATTTTTTTTTAGTTTTGCATGTATATAACCTAATAAAAAAAATTTTATTTTTTTTAAAACGGTAAAAAAAAAGAAAATGAGTTATATATTTTATTTTATTATAATGTTTTGTTAAGGTTAGTTTTTTCCGATTCTTTTGAGTTTAAAGATTTTTGTTCTTTTTTTTTTTTTGTTTTTTGCTTTATTTTTTGCATAATTTTTTTTCTTTAAATGAGTATAACTATAGAATATTTTTTTCCTTTTGCTTTTGTTTTCATTTTTATTATTGTTAGTACTATTGTCATTTTGATTTTGCATCTTCATTGTTGCAAGAGATCTTGAGAAGAATTATATTGATTATAATTTAATATTTATCTTAACCAACTGTTTTTATCATATAATATTCAGTTTATTTATTTATTTTTTTCTTTATTCCCGTGTAAGGTACGGGTATTAAACTCGTTCAACCTAAAAGAAAAGTCACATTTCCAAAAGTTTTTAAACATTCCCCACACTTTCACTCATATGTTGCTTCATCACAACTCTTATTGGTGGAGAAAATTTTAAAGTAAAAGTAAAAGAGCCAACCCCTCTTAAGTGTTTTTTCTTTTGGCTCATAACTCCTTTTAAGAGTTACTTAAGTTCTCTTTTACAATCCAGCAACAAAAAAGTGCTATTTTACATTTCCAGCAAAAAGGAAAAAAAAGTATTATCTTATATATTGAAGAAAACATCAATCAAAATAATTCAAATGTTTTTAGTCAATTCAAAGATTGTTCTTGCAATCTACAATAAGTAATAATGCTAATTTAGACAATAATTAGCGTTTAGTACAATAATTTTCATAATCCACCGGCTACCACGGATGGTGGGAAGAAAAAGAATAAACCATAAAGAAACTCTACCACCAATGGTGTCATTGCAATAAGGAGGGACAATTTGCTTTGTGTTCTTTCTCTCACCCGTCACAAAATTTTGTTCCACATTGTTATTTGGAATGATTAGATTATGTGTTTAATGTGTATGGACTAAAAGGATAATTGACAAGATTGTGTATTGATTTTCCCTTTTGTTATATCTATAGTTTCAATCTATTTTAAAATGATTTTGGATGAGAATGCAAGGACATCATTTTTTTTTCCTAGAAAAAAAGGATCGTTTTTATAAATGACCTTCGAGCTATACAATTTGTTTAATTTTGGTCCAGGATTTTTAATTTTACATATTACGTTCCCCTAAACTTTTCTACTATTATGTTAACTGTCCATCTATCAATATTCTATAAAAAAATGGACAAAAACTGAACACATTATGATCACGTGTACTTTATTATAAGTCAAATCGTAATTAAAAATTTTTTTAAAGAAAAATTCTACCTCCATCGGATATATTTAGAAAGTAACTATATATATTCATGAAAGATATAGCGCATCATAGATAAGTTTTGATTTATAGTTTTTATTTAAAAAAAAGTTTAATTATAATTTTAATCTTATTTAAATTTCACGTAATCTAAACGTGTGCAATTTCTATTAATTATTAATAGAATATTACCATAGGAATCGTTTGTGTAATAGTAAAAAATTTGAAATAGTATTACGTGTAACATTAAATATCAAGGACCAACATGAGACTCAATATATAATTCAAAGACATTTGTGAAAGTAAAAAAAAAAAATTATATATATATATATATTTTTTTTTGTGCTAAATTTTGCTGAAAGATACCCTTTTGTTTGTGGGAATTGCTAAAAGGTGCCTACGTCAGTTAGACTACCTTCCATCGACCCCGAGTGGGTAAAGCTATTAAAAAAAGTTAGCGGTGGAGAGAAGTGCAAGTAAACCAACAAACGGCTCGGCTCGGCTCGGCTCGGCTCAAAGTAAGAGCCAACCGTGTGGTCCCCACATCCAGCCTGTCTCGACTCACTAACACACACACACACACACACACAAAGACCTCTCAAAAAGTCGTCTTCTTCCTCATCTCTCTCTTAAGAGCATCACTTCATCTCAAGTCTTTCTTCGCTTTGCTTTCCCAAACCCAAGCCTCCTCCCCAACCTCCTCCTCCTTCTCATTCTCTATTTTCCCTTCCCTCCCATTTTTCCCTCCTATATTTTCACACCCTCTAAACACCAATTTTTTTATACAACCCCAATACACTCACACTTTATCTTGAGCCGCCATGGATTCTCCATTCTATGGCGTCTCCATTATCTTCTCCCTCTTCCTCTTCCTCATCCTCTCCCCCCACACTCTCGCCGCATTACCCAAAACCTCCTCCTCCTCGTCGTCGGCGTCAACCTCCGGTCAGATTAACTCCAACTCCGTCCTTGTCGCTCTCCTCGATTCCCACTACACAGAGCTCGCCGAGCTCGTTGAGAAGGGGCTTCTGTTGCAGACTCTGGAAGACGCCGTCGGAAAACACAACGTCACCATCTTCGCGCCGAGGAACGAAGCCCTAGAGCACCAGCTCGACCCGGAGTTCAAGCGCTTCTTGCTCGAGCCCGGGAATCTCAAATCGCTCCAGACCCTCCTCATGTTCCACATTATCCCCAAGCGAGTCGGCTCCGGCGACTGGCCCGTCTCCGGCTCGGACCCGGTCCGCCACCGGACGCTTTCCTCCGAGCACGTGCATTTCGCCTTCAAGGGCTCTGGCGAGAAGCTCGTCGATTCGGCGACGATCGTCCGTCCCGACGACGTCGTCCGCCCCGACGGAGTCATCCACGGCATCGAGAGGCTCCTGATTCCCCGATCGGTTCAGGAGGATTTCAACCGGAGAAGGAATCTGAGATCGATTTCGGCGGTTCTTCCCGAGGGCGCTCCGGAGGTTGATCCGAGGACTCACCGCCTGAAGAAACCGGCGGCTCCGGTCCCGGCGGGAGCTCCTCCGGTGCTTCCGATCTACGACGCGTTGGCTCCCGGACCTTCTCTGGCTCCGGCGCCGGCTCCCGGACCCGGTGGACCCCACGGCCACTTCGATGGCATGGCTCAGGTCAAGGATTTCATCCACACTCTGTTGCATTACGGAGGTTACAACGAAATGGCCGATATTCTGGTCAATTTGACCTCTCTCGCCACCGAAATGGGGCGGCTTGTCTCCGAGGGTTACGTGATCACGGTTCTGGCGCCGAACGACGAGGCCATGGCGAAGCTGACGACGGACCAGTTGAGCGAGCCCGGCGCGCCGGAGCAGATCGTGTACTACCACATAATCCCGGAGTACCAAACGGAGGAGAGCATGTACAATGCGGTGAGAAGGTTCGGGAAGGTTCGGTACGACACTCTCAGGCTGCCTCACAAGGTCGTGGCTCAGGAAGCCGACGGGTCGGTGAAGTTCGGGAACGGTGACGGGTCGGCGTATTTGTTCGATCCCGATATTTACACCGACGGGAGGATTTCCGTCCAGGGGATTGACAGCGTTCTGTTCCCGCCGGACGAGGAGCCGACAACTTCAGATAAGAAGAGTAGTCCTCTCGTCAAAGTCGCCGTCAAGCCCGCCCGACGAGGTAAAATAATTGCCTGAAAGTTGTAATTTCTCATTTAAGTTGGTTGGTATTATTTCTTTTTAACGAAATTAGGTGAAATGCTAGATTAGATGACGAAATTGAACAGGATTTAGGCCGATGTTGGGGTTAAATGATTGGTGTTATATTATAGTGGTATAAACATAGTGTGAAAGTTTATGATTGTGTTTTGCGTGTTGAAAAACTAGGATCCACTTCTTAGTCATCATCAGTGGTGGGGAGAATATGCCAATCTTGTTTTTGTTGCTACATTCTATAGATGAGTGCTTTAAGAGACAAAAAATCTTCCACTAGAGAGTAAAATATGGTGAATTTTCTGGGTTCTGAAATGTCGGTGAAAAGTGGTGAAAAAAAATTTAGTGGCTTCACGGGCTTTGTTTGTCTTCAAGATAAAAGAACTATAAAAAGAGTTAGAGAGAGAAAGAAGAGAGAGATTTGACGTTTGAGACAAGAAAAGGTTTGTGTTGTGCCCAAGACCATGTGACCAAACATTTTTGCAAACTGGAGATTTGCCCAAATTAGGCCAGGTCTGCCACAGCTGTGCGGCTGCGGTTTCGTTTCCCCACCATAACCTCTGATTCCCAAAAAGCAAATTGTATTATTAAATTCCAACCCCATTTCGCTTTCTACTCTTTAATCATGTTAAAAATATTAGCTGGCATTTTTTGTTATGTCTTTCATTGCCTCTTTTATTAGCTGACCATGATTTTTCTATGTGGGGTTTATTTATTTATATTTATCTATTTTATTGATCTGCTGGGTAGATCTTGAATTAGCCAAACTCTGCACTTATCATTGATTTTTTTCAGTTCTCTATTTAATATAAAGTTTTTGGGTTAGGGAATTTGTTTTATTGTTCTTTTTTGGGTTTGACTTACCACTTACAAATTGGCCTTTTTTTTTTCTTTTTTTTTTTTTTTTTTTAACAGGAAAGTTGATGGAAGTAGCGTGTAATATGCTTGGAGTTTTTGGACAGCATTCTCGGTTCTCTTCATGTCAATAAAGAAAAAGCTCTCTCAAGTAAAAACCTCCCAAAACAAAGGGGAAAAAATTGTCTTGTAAAAACAATTCATAAATGGTACAAAAACAGTTAATATGCCCGTTTCATTATTGTGTAATTTTGATTCAAATTCTCATCCTTCATTTTTGCTGAACAAGGGTTTGTTGTATATATATGCAGTGTAGATTGGCTTTGCCTACTACAGTGAAGAATATATAAAGATGAGAGAAAGAGAGAGAGAGAGAGAGAGAGCATTTCCTTTGAAGAATTTTTCTTTACTTTACAGTCCCACAGAAACAGAGATTAAAAAGTGTTTACTGTTGTTTTTGTCATAAACAAATCACTGTAATTACATATCATTTTTTAAAATATTTTTTTGTGTTCTTTTTTTGGGGTTTTCACTATTGTGTGCGTGAACAACTTGGAATGCTTTTCTTAATTATATCATTGTCATATTCAAAGGTTGGGTTCTTTGTCTATTCATTGATTGGGAATCAAATAATCCAATTATTATAATTGCTGTCATTATTTTTTTCTTCTCTCTTTCAATAGCTATGCTCTGCAACTACAAGTGTCGGCAGGAATATGAAAGTCGAACTTCACTTTGGTGTTTGGTTTATTTGGAAAACGAAATGATGTGGAAGTGGTTGGATGACATTTTCTTTCCCTTGTTAAGAAAAGAGTTAGATTGATACCATTCTGGTTCCTATTCCTATCATTTATAAAAGAAATCACGAGGCTCACTAATTGAATGAAAATTGATTCGTCTTAAATTTTCTTAAAAAAAATTAGTTTAGTTTATATATACAAAAAAAATTTATATACAAATTATGATGAGTTTAGCATGTTTGGTTGGTTTGCTCCAACCAAACAATTCTCATTATTTTTTTTGGGGTTTTTTTTAAAAATAAATTCAATTTTACTATTTACATATCATACTTTATAAAATCTCAAACTTCTATAACTTTGTTATTTATGTCTTACCGCTATGTTAATGGTGGTTAGATGACTTATTTAGTAGGTGATTAAGACCGCGTAAGTTGGTGGTGGTCTTTCATGGGCTGGTATTGTTTTGTCATACTATTATAATAGAACTAGAGAAAATCAGCAAAAAGATAACAAACCTAATCAATTATTGATTCTCTTCTCTCCTTTCTTAAAGCTTGCCACGTTAATTTGTTTAATAATAATGTGTTGTGCAATTTTTGTGCTAAAAAGCCAAAGTTTTTGAATAGTCGTGGGATGGCTGTTGGGATGGTCTAATCTCGTGGATGTTGTGATTGTCTCTTCTAACGTCCTTAACTCTAATTGGGTGTATGTCTCCATATTCATGTATGCATATATGATTTTGGGGGCGTTCTTTCTTGAGCCTACCAAACTTTTTCATGCTCCACCGACAGTCTTTGGTATTTGCATTTATGATTGAAATATAAAGGGCAAAAAAAAAAAAAAAAAAAAAAAGAAAAAAAAAAAAAAAAAGAGATATAGCGGCTAAAGATTTTGCTATAGGAGAATAAGGGCTTGGTGGCCTATTATTTCAACAAGTTATATTATTGAAATGTTGTGAGAGTATTTGAATGATCTGTAAATTTTTTTTTTTTTTCAGTTTTCAAAAAAGTTTATTTTCAAAATTAAAAAATAAGATTTCCGGTAAAAATTCTTCTTAATAAACTTTAAAACTAAAAAATATTTAAATAAGAGATTATTAACTTTATTTATTAAATTTTTAGTATACATTAAAAACTTAAAAAAATCATTGTGATCTCATAAGCTTTTTTTATTTTGTTCCAAATACTTATTAAAAGCCATAATATTTATTTCATTTTTTGTATTGGCTAAAGCAAAAACAAAAGTTCTGTTAAACGGACTCTTAGTAAAATATCAACTAATTAAGTCGCTAAATGCAAAACTAAATTAAGTTGGTAAAATATTTTAGTTTTAAATTTAAGAATCATGAAACATAATTTATCTTTATCTTTTAATGATCTAACCATTTAAAATGTAATTGTGCATCCTATATAATTAAAAGGCAGGGGGGGGGGGGGGGGGAGGGGGCTCAGAAAATGAGACATAAAAATTCATGTCACAACCACCTTTTTAATTTTTTAATTTTAATTTTAAGTACTTATGGGTTTCTAGAGGAATATGTTGGTGGTCTAGAAACAACTATCGATCATTTGTGGAGAATTAGATTATCTTCTGTTTGGAAGGTACTATTGCTACTACAAAGGCTATGAACTTAGAAATGAAGAAAAATTTGTATGAACTTAGAAATGAAGAAAAATTTGAGAAAATGACCTTAAATCTTAGAACCCTGAATCAATTTGTCTATTAATTATTGGTAGAAAATTGATATGTTACCATATCACAAGCCTATTTTCATTGATACATATATAGATTATTTATGATTATGCGTTCCATAAAAAAAAAAAAAAAAAAAAAAGGGATAAAATTTGTTTTCTATTTTTTCATACCGTAACGCAAAATTCACAACTCTCTTTTAATAGTCAACTTAGCTTAGGAATATGGTTGTGAGAGACAAGGAATTTTCTCGAGATGTCTAGTTTTTGCCTTGATCTTGTTTGGAGTAAAATTCCTCTCTACAAAATTTGCAATTACCCTACTCGAAGCCAAGTGTCACCAACTCTATTTCCCAACACTAGCATAGTCTGATAAATTCCTCGGTCAATATCTTAAAAAAGAAAAAGAAAAAATAAAAAGGCTGGTCAAGACTATAATTATTTGATCTCATCGTAATATTATTAGATGTGAGGCCTAACGGTAATAGATTATTGTGACAGGTCCATGATCAAAGATTTGAATGATGAGTGACTCTTTTGAGATTTTAAATGTGAAAATTTGTTTTCTATTAACCTAATACATGATGAAGAGTGCCTGTGATCACGCCCCATGTATACTTACCGTTAGCACATTTTATAATATTAGGGTGAAGCGCTATTCATCAAATGATAGGGTTAGTCTGTAAGACCTTTAACGAACATTCTTATCAGTATCTGAGGAGTCTTTTGTGATAACATTCATGGAAAGTATGTTAATACTAATTGTTCCCAGACTTTTTTCAGGAAAAAAAAAAAAAAAACAAATATCTCATCCGAGTCACTTACTTATGAATGGTTCTTTTTCTTTTATTTTCTTTCTCTCTCTCTCTCTCTCTCTCTTTCTTTTCTTTCTTTTTTTTTTTTTTGAATCATAGCTAGAGTTTCAAAAAGGCTCCAGTGTAAAGCTAGGCCACCCTACCAATTAAAAGAGCTGGGCTAATTTGTGCAGCCCACAATCCCAAAAAAGCTGTGGGTTGGGCCCGGCTAGCCCGGCCCAATTTGTCGGCGTAGGACAGGCTGACCCATTTCGTCGAAGTGGAGACCCTTCCATCTGAACTAATTCACATTGTAAAACTTGTAATTGATTGTAATCAAGATTCATAAAGTGCATGTTTTTGGACGAGCTTTCTAAACACTGCTGCTTTGGCTTCTGAATCTAAAAATTACTTATAAAAATGTTTATATGATCTGTCCAAATAGAAGAGTTTTCCGTCAAAGCTAGAAAATATGATTTTGAAAAAAGCTCTTTCGAATAGATTTTAAAACTTGTATTAGAGTTTAAGTTAGACATTATAATATTTATATTAGCATTTTTATTACTTATTGAGAAATTTTAATATCGTTTTGATTTCAAAATCTCTTCTTAAAATATGGTTTTCAAATACTTACTGAGAAACCAAAAATTTTGCTTCTTTTTTTTTTTTTTTTCCCTACTAACTAAAAGCAAGAGCAAAAACTCTACCAAACGGGTCCAATAATTAAAAATAAAAGTGCTTTCAAACAACCTCCTTCCTCTTTGATTTTTCGAGCTATTTTGACTCGTACTGAATACAAATATACACATAATCCTCCTGTCACATAGCTTTCATCTAGATAGAATATGAAGTATGGAAATATCCCGATTTGCAAACTTGAACAGACCTTTAGTTCATATTTGCTATCCTTTTTTCATGTCTCTTTAGTTGCTCGTCCAATTAATTTTTGACTTCTCACTTAACTGTTTAAGTATTTGGAATATATAGTTCATACATATATATGCATATTTTCAAAGTTCCATATTAATGCCTATTCACGTGCTCAGATTATTGTATTTATATAAAATAACAACTTATCATTAGAAGGATAATAGGGAACAACAGATCTCGACTCATAGATTGGCAAAATGATCACAAATTTCTCTAGTTGTGGAAGTAGATCGTGACTAACAAGGATGTTTCCGATGGAGGGCAATTAGGATTTGCAAGTGTACTAAACATGGAACAAAGAAAATACTGGAAAACGGGAAAAAAAAGATCCTTAGTACTGAAGAATGTTTAATGCTAAGCATTGATGTCAAGTTAGCCCTCCTAGCTAGCAGAATCTCCATTAGTTTTGATTCCTTCCTTCGGTTAAACTACGACGGAAGCACTCCAAGTGGGACGGTTCGAAGAAGAAGGTGAAGTAACTGTTCCATTGGTGGCAAAACCAGGCTTAGGTCTAGTCCCATTTTCTCAATGCTTTTCTTCATGCCATCGCCACGAGCTCCAAATTGCCGGGAAGGAAAACGCTCCCAGAAAAGAACGCCCTTCGGTTGCGAGACGGAGACGGATCTGTGCTCTTCAAATGCCTATCCTTTATAGCTTCGGTGTTTCTTTGTGACACCATTGTTAGCACAAGTCCCTTAAATGAAAGTCCTAAGAATCTATTAGTATTATTGATCTCTTAATTACATATATTAATTGTTAATATGTGGAAGTTCTGATCAGTCAGTCTTCTAAGGAGGTTCAAACTGAACTCATGTATGTGACAAATTACGGGGATGACTTATGCCTAGGGGTGGTGAAAGGCCAATCAAGATCGGATATAGTTGGTTTTTTGTGAAATCTATTTCAGTAGAGCATATGATGTCACTGGCACGAGATAGATTTAATGCTCGTATAGAGTATCTTGATTTCAATAAATTTTTTTTTTAAAGAGGAGACGTGATGGGTATAGTGGTAGTGATGATTTTCTTGTTTAATGTGTGTTTTTCCAATTTTGATTACGTTATTGATTTTGAGTTACCGGGTTTTTTTTTATAGTTTTTTTTTTTGGGGCAAACTTGATAATTTGTATTAAAAGTGTTACTTAATGATGATTCAGATGATATATGTTTTTTTTTTTTTTCCCCTGATGAGATGTATTATTTACTTTTATGATTTATGATCAAGATGCTGCAGGTTATGGGATCCAAATGTTCTATCTATTTTTTGGTGTCCCAAATAGTATCTAATCAATAATATTACGTCATGTTATTTTAAAAAATTTGAAATGCTTTATATCTGATTTTTTATATTTAAAATCTAACCTAATTCAATGATGTGTCAAAATATAATTGTCATGGACACGATATGGGATGATAAAATTGGACATCTAGGTTATGTGATGCATGATTGTAGAGTAAAAATGGCATCGAATCTTTGTTAAAAAAAGCAAATTGTTTTTTTTTTTCGCACATTGACTATTAATACATAACAAGTTCTCTTAATAAATATTAAACAAGTATTGATAAAAACAATATTTCTAAATATTATAACAATTTTTTTTATAATTTTTATTTTTTTTCGGTACGAGGTCTGACTTCGAAGTGAAGTTAATTCTTGCTGTATTATCGTATGATTTTTTACTCGTATGGATTAATAGAATTAGATTCACATTACACAATATAGATATTAATAATATGTTGTAATACCCTCAATTGATGCGTTATACATTATATATTAATATATATGTATTTATATATTCATATACACACTATTTCATTCCTAGATTCCTAGATGGCAATATCATGAATCACGATTTGATTAATAATTCAAATATAATAAAATTGAATAGTACGACTTCAACGCTGTGAACTGCGTTTGTTGGCACATTCAATCCCCAAGAGAGGACAGTTGGCCCAATACTTTTTTTTTTTTTAAACAAAAAAAAACGGAAATAGTAATCAATAATATTTACAGTATATAACTAAAAATACTCTTATTATTATTATTATTTTTTTTTTTTTTGAGATATGAATGTGAACACTTAACGTGTGTAAATTGTTAAAATGAGAATTAATAATAGTTATTGATGATCACGATCTCAACAGTATTTTCTGGGGTTCTTTTTTCCTCATAATTTCGTTATCATTTTCTCTTCTAAAAACACTTCTGATATCTGCGTTAATTAATGTAACAAGCAAGTTGAATATAAACAAGTACCGCAAATCCAAGTCTATTCCTTTTAATTTGTCACACCAGATGGAGGACACAACTTCTATAGCATCCTCCTCAATTCGTTCCTCATCTAAACCTCGAGTCTTTCTCAGTTTCAGGGGACACTCGCAGACCGTTCACCAACTTTTTATACGACGCTTTACGGCCGAAAGGATATGAGATCTTCAAGGATGACATAAGCATGGAAAAAGGAAGCGACATCGTTCCAGAGCTATAGGGCTATCGAAGCCTCGAAGTTTGGCATCGTCGTTTTCTCGAAACATATGCTTCTTCTACTTGGTGTCTGATGGAGCTCGCGAAGATTGTGGATTGCAGGAAAAATCGGGGGCTAACAGTCTACCCGGTTTTCTACCAAGTCGATCCAGCCTACCTAAGAAAGCTAAGAGGAAAGTTTGTAGGGAAGGCCTTTGACAAACACAAGAAAGACTACCCAATGGAGATGGGGATCCAGCTCCTGTGTCCCCTGATTCCTATCACTTTCATGTCCCTCTAATAATATCATGACACGTCAATTAAAAATGTGTATTTAAGTATAATATCATTTCAAATTAATTATAAGATTTTATTAGTTACACACGTGTCATATTAATATTGGAGGAACATGAATGTAGACATAGATACAGAGACATATGAACTAAATTCTGGAGATGAAAGCTGTTACCGAATTAGGCGGTATCAACGGTCAGCATGTAAACAAATATACTTACGAATCTAGATCGATCTATCTATCTACTACTACTAGTACTTTTTTTTAACCAAAAAAAATAAAAATGATTGACATCTAAATCTAATCTAGTTTAGTTTTGTTTTGATTTTTGTCATTAGTATAAAATATTATCAGCGACACCAAATTACTCGTTTGGTTGAAAGACTTCATATAATTGTAGTCTACACAATTTTTTTTTGTTATTTCACTAGCATTACTTCGGCATGTTTGTTAGGAAGGAGAAAAAATAAGATAAATTAAAAGATAAAAACTTGTAATGATAGAGAGAAAAATGTTGAATAAGAGAAATAACAAATTTATTAGGTAAATGAAAAAATTACTAGGCCTATGTTTAGCAAATTTATTCAAGTTGAAAAAATTCAACTCAGTTTTTGTTCTTTTTTGGAAAGTCAACTTAGTTTCAGTATCTACCTTTACTATAACTTAAAACACAAACTTTAAAAGTTCATAACTTTGTATATACAAGTTTAAATGAGATTTTTTTTTTTAACATTGCATCGACTTTCGGGATGAACTAAAAAAGATCGATATTGATTTTTTTCCTGAAAACATTTCAAATTTTCGTACTTTTTAATTCCAATAAGCCAAACGTATACAACCACACAACTGAACTCCAACTCAAAATTTTCAACTTAAGTGGACCAACTAAATGCAGGCTAGGTAAATGTTATATTTAAAAATGTAAACAAATCATTCAACTGGTAAATCTGACGTAAATAAATCATTTTCCTGATAAATCTATTATTTAATCTAAATGTTTAAAAAATCTGTTATTTACTTCAACTATTTTATGAAAATTGCTGTTTGCTTCTTTCTCCCATGGATAATTACTTTTAAAGAAACAAAATTTTTCTAGGAATTTTAAACTAGAAAACTTGATCATGAGGGAGTGAAATATGAGAAAAATTGAGGCAAAACTTCCAACTAAGGCACAATTTCAACAGAGCACATTGGCTCCTCTTGCAAGCAACATGGTGATGTAATAGACCCAATCTACCTTATAATTTTGAGGCAAAACTTCTAATTAAGGCACAATTTCAGTAGAGCACATTATAAATACGGAGTAGTCTTGACATAAAAAAAAAAAAAAAAAAAAGTACTGGTTCAAAAGTAGTAGTTAATGTATTAGAGACGACATGATATAGAGTAACATTGATAATATCAACTCTTTTAGATAATCTCTCTCCAAATAATGTGTTTTATGTTAATTACTTAGTAACAATTGTTATTAATACTCCACCTAAATTTTCTTTCTTAATTTATTTTTACTTTCATCAAAATTTCTATTAATTTTTTATTTTGAACTTATGGGTGGATGATTTGAATTCTACACCTTTAGATGGAATCATGTGTGGTATTATCGTTAGACTATATCTGTAACCACTTCTTCTAATTTTTTTTACAAATGATTTTTTTTTTTTGTACTTTATCAATTTGGAAAACTTAAAAACAGTAACGAAGATTGATAATATATTGCTACTAACTAGTATTTTATTCAGTTAATGATTTTCTTAATTACACCGACTATAATTTTTCTCAATTTTTTTTTGCCCTTTAAATTTAATATCTAGTTTAACAATCCTATAGCGTTTCTCACCCATCCAAGTTCCTTCATACGGATAGAGGCAGACGATACAAGTTTTTCTAAATTTAATTGTGTTGAAAAGTAATGTGTTTTTTTTGTTTTTGTTTTTTTGTAAAATAAAAAGAAATATTTTTAAAAGTAAAATGAATTGAGGTGGGAAATTGAGGTGGTGTATTTATAAAAGTTGTTACTAAGTAATTAGTGTAAATTAAACATAATCTTTAGCTAGAAAAGGTATAAAACACATTAGGAGCGTGATTATTTAGAACAATTAACAAAATACATGGTACAAATATCAATTATTTACTAAATGAGTGTATCACGTTGTCCAAACTACTGAATAATTTCTAGACTTATGCATGACTAGGAGACCAAATGTGCATAATTGAATATGAATTTGAAGTTATGATCACCAAAAAATGTGAAAAATAAGATTATCTTACTTTATATTCAATGTGTAATGCTATTTCTGATGTTATTTTTATTTTTTGTCATCATTATATACTTTGAAACTCTTCAAAATAATTTTTTAGTATTTAAAAAATTTCAAAATGAAAATGCTTTAATGATTAGATTAAAAAAAATAAGACACCAATCAATATGAGTCAAATGTTTAATTTGACGTTAGTTATACTTGGTTTATCATATAGTAAATTTGCCACAAAGTTTGAGGGGGGGAAAAAAAAAAAAAAAAAAGAAATCAGGGCAAAGGAGTCGTGGGGGGAGGACGAGGAGATGATGCCTCTGTGGTTCATGAACACAGTGACCAAACATGTTTTACTAGTAGAAGGTTTTTGTTTTTTGTTTTTAAATTTTTATCAGCAGCAGTTTCGTTCAGAGAAGAAAACAAAAAGATCGGGGGCTCAAGATTATAATGTGGAAAACTGAGCATTGACTATTGTTGATAATAGTAGTTGATGGTTGGGTTATTTGATTGGATCTTCTTCTGAATTTATCTCAATTTTCATGTTTTTTTATTTAATTTTTATTAGTTTTCATTAATATTTTCGTTACCTACGTGATTCTCGTTATCTACTTCAATAACTTTATCCCTATAATAAAAAAATATTTTAAAAAAACTTTATCCCACGATTTCCAAAAGTTTTGTCCTCACTCTCCTATGCTTATAACAGGCTGGAGGCGAGGGTTAATTTACTTCAAATATTCACGCAGATGGCCAAAGAATCCGACAAAGTATTTCAAAAAATTAAAATGATGATAGTCTCAAAAAAATAAAAAAAATAAAAATGGTGATGAAATACTGATCAGGGCGCTTATGTATATTTACATAATACATGTTGTAACACCAAGAAAAGGGATGGATATTGAGTCGAACCAACTTTTTTTTTTTTAACATATATCTTTCAACCTAATTATGAAAAAATCTTTTTAAATCTAATCAATCCAATTCAATTTATTTATTTTATGATCGTCCAATCCAATCTAGTCTATAATCTATTGGATTGGATCGAATGATTGGATTATACCAATATTTTCATAAGAACTTATTAAAATCTCCTCAAAAACAAATCACATTTTGTAGACATCAATTTAGTTCTCCAGTATTTGTTCATCATATAACATTAAACCAAAATCACCCAACACTAAACGAACACCGACAAAAAATGCCAGTTCAGGGACAACTGTTGATACAAATATAGTCAAAACATCTCGTTCTATAAAAGAAAGTATTTTGTATAATATATAATATATAATTATTTTATATGAAAGATATAGTTGGCAGATGGTTGAGAAAGGAAAAATGGATAAATCAAGAGGGCATGGTGGTAATTTCGCTTTGTTGATGCCAATGGAGGGCATGTTGTCAGGTTGACTACTGGACATGTAAATGAAGGGTGAGGAAATGTGGTGAAATTATCAGGTCATGTAAAAAAACTCGTGCATTACTAGTAAAATCAATGAGTCAAATTTTGTTTTGTCTTCTCAGTTGTTTTTAAGTAGTAGTTTCTAAAATCCTTCAATGGACCGTAGTTGGAATTATTTGTTAGAAAATATTGGCTAGCATGTCTTTTAAGTAGTTCACAAGATGATGATAGTAACATTTAGTAATTATAATAAAATAAAAAAAATTACTCAAATAGTCATATTTTTTATCCATTGATTAATATGACATCAATTCTCTTGACCAACATGCACACAAAATTTAGTTTAATTTTATGTTATATTGGTCAAGTATTAATTTTTTATATCCTATAAGTGTAATGGTCTTTATATTTATATCATTCATGTATTTTCCACTTAATAATATAGTTAAGTAAAGCTAGATTATGTCTACTCAAGTTATTTATAAGATGAAAATTTTAAAATTCCTGAAATACTTTTGTTTGGAATTTATTTGAAATATATTCAGCTTCCGGTTTTTCAAGTAGTTCACACGATCAAAATAGCAAATTTTGTATTAATTCTTCATGGACCGAAGGTTGTTGAAAAAAATATACATACATACATAAATATATATATTTGGAGTACTAAGCTTTACAAGTCGTTGACGTGATCAAATAAATAGTTGTCGCTACCATATGCAGATGAAAAGAGGTTTATTTGGTTTTACATTCTATCTTATCTCTTTATGAAAAGTCAACAAAAATTATAATTAGTTTTTAAAAAGTCAACCAATTCCAACTTAAAAATTTCAATTCCAACCAGCGATCCAAATACAAGTGTAGTCAGTAATGTGAAATGAGATTGATTAAATTGTCCCTTTTTTTCCTCTATCAAGTTTTTCCCACTAGGTTTTTGGCAAAAGGTCCTTAATTAATTAATTAAGAGAGTGGATTTTTTTTTTTTTTTTTGGAGTTCCGGTTGATTTTTTTAAAAATTCTTTTTGTGTTTTTAATATTTTTTAGGGGTTTTTTTTTTCTCTTATAATTTTCTTTTTTATTAACAAGTTTGAGTAGAGTTATACTGGGATGAGTTTTACTAATGGGTGCCAATTTTTATGAGGTTGGTAATCTCCAATATAAATTGTCTTCTCTAACCATTTACATTAACTTACCCTGCTATAGTTTCCCTCATTAATACTACTCCCCTTATGTTGTTTCTGGCAGGAAATTTTCCTTCGACAGTTGTGTTTCTGACGTCAATTCTGGCAAATCTCAATGTCAAATTGTGAATTTATTTCACATCGCTAAGTTATTGAGTTGTTGCGGTATTTATAGGTGAATTGGGCACTTCTCTCTCTGGAGATAAGTTCGATTAAAGGTCCATTTAACATCGTATCAGAGCTAGATACTAGGCGCAAGGGAGGGTAATATCGAGTTGTTGTGATGTTTATATATGGATTGGACACCCTCTAATTTCCTTAAGCTAGCTTTTGGGAATGAATTTTTACTCAAGTTAAATCCTTCAAGTTTTGTCCATATTCATTTTCAAAATGTTTTTTGTACCACTAATTTTGATGACACCGAGAGTTGACTTTGACTTGCAAAAATCGAATTAGTGTAGTTTGCATAGATAATAGATATCCGTAAATTACTAGTTTATTTTTCAATCCAGATGTTGGAGATTTTAAACTGTTAGCTGTTCTCCAAGTTCCAATGCAAATTGGATTTCCCTTTGAGGGAAAGAAACATAGAGGAAGTAAATAGTCATGGCCTTGAGAGCTTTTTGAGGCAAAAGGGAACTCTTTAATCATTAGTTTGTACACTATTTGAAGACAAGAAAAAAAAAAAAAGTTATTTAACAACATCCTATAAAAAAAAAAAAAAAAAAAAAAAAAGCCTCTCATGGAATGGAGCACTCAAAGTAGAATTGATTTTTTTTTTCCCCCCTAAAAAACAATTCCAAAGTTCCACATGATGATTCTATATAACTATAAAAAGCACACCGAGTAATTACAATAAATCTCAAGGTACCAATAAGTGACTTTTACCAATGATTCATAACCGCTATATTCACAGTAAAATTGGAGCTTAAGAAAGTTTCTTAAAACAAAAAAATAAAAATAAAAATAAAAATAAAGGCTATGAACACAAGATATCATCAGACGAATCTGTCCTCAAACGCCAACGGCAACTTCCTGAGGCATGATCTCATGAGCATGAGGAATCGGTTCTGTCGCATTCATTTCAGACTCTTGGTTGGTCTTTTCATTTTGGTCGTGGCTTTGTTCGGTTTCTCTGAGGCATTCTTTCTGGTTTTGTTGTTCTTCGGTGGCGGATTTTTGCCTTTGTCTTGACAGGCGTGGCTTCAGCTTTGCTAGCCGCGGTTTCTCGAGAGTAAACCTTCGGCTGTGACTTCCTAATTGGCTTCTTCGAAACCTAAAAATTCTCTTCACTCCCCTTGTTTGAATTGTAAGATTCGTAAAACATGAAAAAGGTAAAAATCGTAATAACAATTTGCTGGGGTTATTAAAACATTCAACGAATCTGGCGCACAAATGTTCAATAAATACAAAAGTTCAAGTACTAGTGAACATTTTTTACACCAGATTCCTTGCATCTTCAACAACCCCAACAAACTATTATTACAATTTCGACATAGTAGTCCTTTCAACCAAAAAAATAAATAATATATATAAAAAATAAAAAAAATAAAAATTGACATTAAAAAAAGTACTAGTCTTGGTTCAAAAGTAGTATTTAATGAATTAGAGACATTAGAAGTAACATTGGTAATATGAACTCTTTTAGATAATTTGTCTCTTAATAATGTGTTTTTGTTTTTTTGGTAAAAAAAAAATTATATTTTTAGAAGTAAATGAATTGAGGCAGGAAATTTAGGTTGAGTACTTATAAAAGTCATTACTAAGTAACTAATGTAAATTAAACACATTCTTTAGCTAGAAAAATGTTAAACACATTAGGAGTGATTATTTAGAACAACTGACATAATACATGATACAAATATCAATTATTTAGGAAATGGGTGTATCACGTTGTCTAGTTTACTTGAATAATTTCTAGACTTACACATGATTAGGAGACCACAAGTGCATAATTAAATATGAATTTGAAGTTATTAAGTATATGTCAATGTCAATGTTAAATTTGTCACCAAAAAATGTAAAAAACAACATTATCATACGTAATACTCCACTATGTAATGTTATTTTTGATATTATTTTTATTTCTTTTTTGTCATAATCATTACGCTTTATAACTCATAAAAATATACTTTTAGTATTTAAAAAATTTTAAAAATGAAAAATATGTTAATGAGTAGATTAAAAAATAAGACACCAATCAATAATATAAATCAAAAGTTAAATTTGACATGAGTTATATTTGATTTACCATATGGTAAATTTATCACAAAGTTTATTACAAGATAAATTAGAAAATAACACTTTGTTAAAGAACACTTAAAAAAAATCAAAATGCTAAAATTTATTGTTTATACATCAGTTAGTATTTAATTGGAGATGCTAATTTCGTTTTAAGTGGAACTCACCACAACGGGTTTTATGCTATCCCTGTAGAGATCCTAGTCATTTAAGTATATCCGAATGACCCAAAATTAATTGGGAGTCGATTGGGAGGACCATAGCAATGCCATGTATATATTTATATATGAATTAAGCTAGGAAATTGTTCCGGATTTCATATCTCATTGATTGTCCCCCAATAATATCATATCATATCATCTGAACTTAAAAATTTAGTTATGTAAAAAATACTAAATTTTAATAGTTCTTGAACATATTAATAAGTTATCAAATATGAAAATGAGACAACAAATTTGAATTCAGAAAACATTAATGATGTTGAACATCATGCCCTAATAAAGGATAAGGCCCACAACATGAGATTTACAGTATCCCATCTTCTATTAGTTGTAATTTTCAACATCATTGATACTTCAAAGCATTTTTGTTCATATGTTCACACGCACACTATCACATTACCACGGAATATAGATTCCTACTGGATCGATCTAGGGCAGTGTTATCTAAAAGGAATCACGTTTCGATTGATGATACAATAGAGATTAAAAAAAAAAATTTTGAATAGCACGACTTCAACACCGTCACCCACGTTTGTTGGCTCAATGACCAAGATGATAATTATTCATTTTCTACTCGTTCGGTACGTTGAATTGAAAAAAAAAAAAAAACACAGTAATAGTAGAGAGCCAGAGCAGAAGCCTTCGTACTAATATTTGTTGGTGATAATAAATATTCATTTTCTACTTGTTCCGTACATTGACTTAGACCATATACATAAACGGGTCAATTCTGGCGCCTAAAATTTGGATTCGTACTAAAAGTAGTTGGTGAATTAGTGAGAATTACTTTCTGATCATTAATGGATGTTTGATAGAGTTTACTGAAAATTATTTTAGCTTCTTAAGTTTAAAAACTGTTTTAAAAATATTTGAATTATTTATGAGAAGACCTTATCGTCTCTAATTAAACCAAAAAATATCATTCATGTGGATTATTAAAATAAATTACTCAAACAAAATGCACGTGCCCAAACACTGGTAATAATTAAAAAAGGAAGGACTGTCAAAGGGAGTCTTCTAGAATTATAACAATAACCACCGACTTCTCACACCTATATATATTATAGGCCATCCAAAGAATTATAAATGTAGATAGCCAAAACAAAATTGAGGAGTTTTATAATGAGACTTTCTCATTTTATTTTATAATGGGTTAAAAATTTTGACCGTTGGATTGATTTCGAACTATGAAGATTAAAAAGGTTCACCAAATTATGTATTACTTTTCTAAATATTCATTCACGTTTGTTCCCACTTTCTTCCAAATTAAGTCAAGTGTTTTGTCTTGTCCCATCACTTCATCACCTAAGTCAAGCCTAATATTATAGCCTCAAGTCTACAACCCACTACAATATTACAACAAACTTCCCGCAACCACCGATTATAATTTCCAGCCTATCCTTAGCTTACACTCACTCCATCAGACTAGTTCCCACGTCAACTTCACCCCAACTATTCACACACACACAAAAATAGCCATCATATTTATGTAACACCAGCTTATGCTTATTATTATGTAACATCATATTTATAAGTTTGTGATAAGGTAGAATATAATCAAGTTAAAATTGCAAGTCCACCCAAGTCGTTCCTATGAAGAACAATGAATCATCGTCGTCTAAAAAACCTCAAGTCTTTCTGAGTTTCAGGGGTGAGGATACTCGTACAAGTTTCACGAACCACTTATACGATGCCTTGCAGCCGAAAGGATACGAGATCTTCATGGATAGCAAAAGCCTAAGGAGAGGGAAAGACATTGCGCCGGAGCTGTTTGCTGCTATCGAAGCATCACAGTTTGCGATTGTTGTCTTCTCGAAAACCTATGCTTTTTCAAAATGGTGTCTGAAGGAGCTCGTCAAGATTCTGGATTGCAGAAGAAATCAGGGGCTAGCGGTCTACCCGGTTTTCTATCATGTCGATCCAGCCGACCTGAGAAAGCTAAGAGGAGAGTTCGTAGGCGAGGCCTTTATCAAACACAAGACAAATCTTAACCCTATGGAGATGAAGACAGTGGAATCATGGCAGAAGGCTGTTACTCAATTAGCTGACATCTCCGGTTGCCATGTCTTGGAATATACGTACGTATCTACTACATCCATATTATACTCTCTTTTTTTCTTCTTCCTTTTTTTTTTTTTTTTTTTTTTTTTTTTTTTTTATTGACATCTAATCTATGCATTATTTCTATTAACGAGTATTGTTTTTTGTTTTTAATTTTTTTTCAATAGATATAGAAAACATGTTTGTTTGGTAATAATTAGATTTTGCCTTTTGTTTTTAAAAATTACATATATCTTAAAAAGAAAATGTTTGGTGACTCTAGTTTTTTTTTTTTTTTTTTTTTTTTTTTTTGAGGGGGAAAAAAAAGAAGGAAAACATCATTTTTGGTAACAATATATATACACTTTTGGTTAACCCGATTTCGATGCAAGTCCTTGCCCGTAGATTTAATCAACAACCTCATCGTTGACCACTGTTCATCGGCCTGACCTTGGTGCAGGTCCGTCCCAACCGTGGCCGAGCTTGTCCACGCCATCGCCGTCCATGTCCAGTCTTATCGACCTAACTCCGATCACAATTCCCACACCTTGAATGAGGTGAGAGAGTGCGATAAGAGAAATTGAGGTGAGAGTACACGATGAGGGTGAATAACGAGAGAGAATTATGAGAGATATGAGGTGAGTGATTATGATGAGAATGAAGGCAGAAAGAGAAATTGATAATCAAATCTGCTATCACATTTTTCTATCTCAATATCTATCCACTCAAATAGTATTTTGATAATTTATCAATTTATTTAAGAATTTTTTAATAATTAATTTTTTTTATGTGGTTAAATTATTAAATTCAAATGACATGACACAAATACTATTGACAGATGATATATAAGACATGAAATTCGTAATAGCAGATCTTGATTTCAGAAAACGGGTATAGAGAAAATAAGGAGGGTGAATGAAGAAATAAATGATGTGAGAGAATAAGGTGAGAAAAAGTACGGAGAGAAAGGAAGAGTGACCCCGATCATTTGGTCTAACCTCAGAGCCGATTCTAGTATTAGTCTTGCACAACCATCGACTACTTACTAGTGATCACAAAGTATAATTTTTGTTTAAAAAGTTTTGAAATCAAGAAGTTTTTGTTTCCATAATAAAAAAGAAAAATGAAAAGAATTTAAAAAAAGAAAGATCACCAAATATGTTTTCAAAATAAATTTTCACTCTTCTCTTTAAAAAAAAAAAAATCTGTTTAAATAATTATACCTAACGAACTTTTATTTTAGGGTACAATCATGCTTGTTTTTGATTTCATATTTTGAAGTAATCAATAAAGTAGCATAAAATATTATCAGCAACCCCAAATTAACTTTATGGTAGGAAAAACTTTAATTAATCTGCACATAATTTTATATTATGTTCGATAGGAGGAGAAAATAGGATACAAGAGATATAGAAAATTACAATGATAGATACAATTTTTTTTATTTCTTTTTTTTTTTTTGGTTATTTGGTATAAGAGAGAGAATATAAATGAATTAGTGGATTATTACAATAATTATTATTTTTAATGGAACTCCATATTTCATTAAAGTAGTTTAGCCAAGACTGAGGGCCCGTTTACGAAGACTGTTGGAGATGGAGTTTTGGAGGTTGGGTTGAAAATGTGTGTTTAGGGAAATATTTTTGACAATGAATTATGATATAAAAAAAGGTGCAAAATTTAAAATGTGTTCGGAAATATTATGCAAGAATCATCTCATTTCGATTTGAAATGAGAATGTTATGGACTTTCAAATTTGAGTGTTTGAAAATAGAATAGAAATGAAGTGAGATATAGAATCAAGAGTTTTGGATTACACAATTTATGTTTATTATTTTCTTGTCATAATGTCATAGTGATTAGTTTAATTTTGATTTACAAACATGATAATTAATAAACAAATAATTTTTTTTTAATTTTAAAGCACAACTATGAAAGGGTATACAAAGAAACTTATTACGACTCCAAATCATGTCCACAATGAATCGTACTCACTCCAATTACGCGTAAATAAACTCAAAGGTACAAACAAAATCCACACAATCCATTACAAGGTGCAATCCATCTCTCTCTAAACCCCAGTTTAGATATGGTAACCTTTTGGAAGCCCTACTCCACTCGATCATAAGCTTTATGTTTAATTTAAGTGCTAAGTAACCCTCCTTGCCGCACACTTTTTTACACACAGAATGCATAAGTTCAAAAGCCACAATGACGTTATCACTAAAAAGCCACCATGAAACAAAAGCACTTGAAGTGTCGGAAATAACACGAGGTAAAATTGCCTTGAGACGATTGGCTAAAGCCTTACTAATAATCTTGTAGTTACATTACAAAGACTAATAGGCCGAGTACCATAAACGTTTTTGGCAATTTAATCTTTGGAATTAAGACAACAAAAAAAAAAAAGTATTATTTTCCTCCTCCATAGCGATCGTCGACCATTCAAGACATCTAGACAAAACTCCGTTACATAAGCTCCCACCATGTCCTAATAACGTATTCGATCATCGAAAGCCTTGTGAAAACCATTTAGGTCATGTGGTCTTAAATGGATCCATCATGAACACATCAACTCAAATCTCTTTAGGGGTGAATGGAAGATCAACTTTTAGAGTGAGAAAATTCACTAATTTGGAAACTAGAAATTTTAGGTGGGGAATAATTGAAAAAAAATTGAGGCAAAACTTTTAACTTATAAGGCATAATTTCAATAGACAGACAGCACATTGGTCTGGGATAGCTTCCTCCTTTTCCCCTCCCCCTCCCCTAGCCTGAGCCTAATATTGTGGCTTCGATCTCTTACATGCAACATGTCGTTGATGTGATAGACCCGATCTACTTAATAATTTTCTTATTGAATAGAATGATTTTTTTGTCTAGTATTGTGTGTGAAATTTCTTTTTCATTCGTGGAAAAATTTGAGGTGATTTTCCTTTCAAGGATTTTGGCTTAAACGGATAAAATTTATTTGAGTTGCTTCTGCAGGTACGAGTCAGAAGTTCTTGGAGAGATAGTTAAAGAGGTTTCAGAAACTTTGGACCCTATGCTCTTACCAAATGTCATCAAGGACAACGTTGGAATTGAATCTCGAATAGATGAACTCGGGTTATATTTACATAGAGAAGTCGATGATGTTCGCGTTGTAGGGATCTGGGGCATTGGAGGGATTGGAAAGACGGTTATTGTGAAAGAAGTTTTTGAAAGATTCGTTGCAACTTTGATGCTAGCGGTATCTTTTTCAATATCAGTAAAGAACATAAGCATAGCAACAGATGTCAACATTGTATGATTCGCTTACAAGAGCAAATTCATGAACATTTTTTCAAATGCAAAGGAAACATACAGACTGTTGATCTGGGAGCTACGAAAATAAAGCAAGGACTAAGTTCCAAGAAGGTGCTTATCGTTCTAGACGATGTTGATAAACCAGAACTAATAGAGGCTGTAGCTGGGAAGCCTGGCGAACAACATGATTGGTTTGGTTCGAAGAGTAGAATCATCGTGACAACGAGGAATAGGGAATTGTTGAAGGAATACGGCGATAATTATAGTAACATATATGAGGTCAAGAAACTAACTAATGATGAAGGACTTCAATTCTTTTACCAGAAAGTCTTCAAGAATAAATATCCTCCAAATGATGTTTACAAAGAGCTGTCATCGAAATTCATAGAATATGCTTGTGGCCTCCCTTTGGCTCTTTCTGTTTTGAGTCGCTTGTTGTACGAAAAAAGTGAAGATCAATGGAACAAGGAACTGGAACACCTGGCGGACAATCCTAATGAAGACATCAGTAATGTGCTCCGATTGAGTTACGACGCATTACCCAAAATGTGCAAGCGAATCTTCTTGGACATCTCATGTTTCTTCAATGGAGAGGATGAATATCGTGTAATAAAGATATTTGAAAGTTGCAACTTCAATCCAGCCAGAGGGATACCTGCCCTTGTTGATAGATCTCTGATTACCATCCAAGGAGGAAAAGTCTTGGTGCATGATTTACTCAAACAAATGGCTTGGCACATCATTCGCGAAGAGATTGAGGACGGAAGACGCAGCAGGTCCTACCACCACGAAGACGCTCTTCGTCTGCTTGAGGAAAATAAGGTATGAATTCAATTGTATATTATTATATATTTATAACTAACTAGTTCAAGTAGGAGCAACTTTTTTCTTTTTTCCATATATATATAATTTCTTTTTGAAGAACTTGTACTTACAAATGTGTACGTAACTTTCGATCTTATGATAAAGAGAGAATAACAAAAATCTCACTTAGCTCTAATCGAATTGTGAGGGGTCACGGGGTTGATTTCATTGAGTTTGTAATAATATTTCGGACTGAATGCCCAAACATGGGACAAGGAGCACATGGTTAAAGGTGCAATTAGCAATGTTCTGAAGTTCAGGGCCAAAATGGGATAAGAAATGCAATTAGGGGGCTAAAAGTGAAATTAACCTAGCACAATTGCCAGATTTATGTTCTCTATTATGATCGTGAACTATTAGAGGTTGATTAAATCGTAGCACATTGTTAGACGGCCCAACTAAAGAAGTTACATTAATTTCTCGTACAGGAAACAACAACTGTTGAAGGGATATTCCTAACTTCGCCAAGTCAACAAGAAATAGATTCAGACCCATTCTTAAACCTGAAGTCCCTAAGATTATTGAAGATTTGTAACGTGAAGTTTTCAGGATTGGGTGATGAAGTTTTTCTTTCTAGAGAGTTGAGACTTTTGGAATGGCATGAATATCCTCTAAAGTCGATAGCCACAAGTTTTCGACTGAAAAGGCTAGTTGAACTCAGCATGCCTAATAGCCGCATTCAGCAACTGTGGAAGGAAACAACTGTAAGATCTCTCAATTGTTGATGTTGCTTATATCAATTTCCATATCATTTATGATTATTGAGTTTAGTACTTATAGTTTTTCTTTTTTCCTTACAATTTTCTAATAATGTGTTACAGCTTTTGAAAGACTTAGTACTGATCAATCTCAGCAATTGCGAATACCTGACTAAGATCCCAGACTTCAGTATGGTCCCAAATCTTGAGAAGTTGATCCTTGAAGGTTGTAAGAGTTTGTCAGAGATTCACCAATCAATCGAAGTCCTCGAACATCTTGTTTTGTGGAATGTGAAAGGTTGTAAAAATCTTCAAAGGCTACCCAAAAAGATCAGTTTGAAATCTCTTGCAACTTTCATTCTTTCGGGATGCTCAAATCTCAAGGAGTTCCCAGAGATTTCAGGAGATATGAAGAACCTGTCGGAGTTGAATTTAGATGGAACGGCTATACGAGAGTTGCCAATTTCTGTCAATCGCCTCACCGGGCTTACTTTGTTAAGCCTAAGGGAATGCAAGAACCTTTTAAGTCTTCCAAATGGCATCCTTTGTTCTCTGAAATCTCTAAAATCTCTCAATTTTTCGGGCTGCGTATCTATGGACCAATTGCCAGAAGACCTTCCGTTCTTGGAAATTTTAGAGGAGCTTTTTTTGGATGGGACTGCCATGAGAACATTTCCTTCGTCCATTCTGCTTTTGAAAAACCTGAAACTATTATCTTTACGACGATATGGAGTTGTTCCGCATAAGTTATGGAAATCACTATTATCTTTTTGCTCCTTACCATTGGAATTTTCTGAATTCTTAGATTTGAAGTTGCCGGATGACATCAGCTGCTTATCGTCATTACAACAACTGGATCTAAGCGAAAGCAATCTTCGGAGCATACCAGAAAGCATCTCTCAACTTTCCGAGCTAATAGATCTTCGCTTGTCGAAATGTAGAAATCTTCGGTCATTACCAAAGCATCTTCCCTCAAGCTTAAAAATTTTAGAGACATGTGATTGTCCCATGCTGACAACTGATGGCTTGGACAGTATGATAATAACGAGTGTTGGCAACAGATTCCAGCTAGTAGATTCTCGGAAATCATCAGGGGTTGATGGAGACTACACGTTGAAGGCGCCGCTTGCAATGACCCATGTTCATGCTGATTTACTCGTTGGGGAAAACATCAAGGTCTCTCTCTCTCTCTCTCTCTTGCACAAGTTGTACACATATCAAACATCTTTCCTTATTTTCCTTTTCGTTTGTTAATGCAGGAACTGATTGATGATGGAAGCATTTTCAAATTCGTTTCCCGTCTGGTAGAATTCCTGAATGGTTCCATCATTTGACTCGCGAATCTACATTAAGGATTGAACTCAATCCAGATGATCCTGATCGCAATCCAGATCGTAAAAGGATGAGGAAGGGATTTGCCCTATTTGCTGTTTTTGAAATCAAAGAGCATGAAAATTTTGAAAATGGCATTTCTCCTGAATTTAGGATTGACGAGCAGCGACTTATTGTAGACTTGAAAGACTTCATGGTTGGTTCATATGCAGTCTGTTTCTATCTACCATTAAGATGGTTTTCAGGGAAGTTAAATGCATTAAGTCGCGTTATGGAAACCTCAGTTTCAACAAATAGAACGGATATTGAGCTACGCATGTTCGGAATTCATGAAGTATTTGAGCAAGCTGTGGAAGATTTCAGTAATAAATTAGCTCAGAGTGCTAACGACCACTTGGAACTAGAACTGAATTTTATTCGACATTGCAAGAAATTATTAGATAGGGAAAATGAATTACTTGAAGGCTCAAGCGACATCGTTGAAGTCATGCGAAAACAATGCATAACAGATCCTAATCGCACTGCCTGGGACAACATATCTTCAAGTGGCCATAAAAATCTCATAAACGAAACATACTCATTGCTTACAAGACTCTTTCAGGTAGCTTATGTCTCTCTTTGTCCCTCTCTGATTTCCTAATTCCAAGACTAACAAACTCATTTGCGCATTAACAGGGAAGCTTCGCACGTCAAAACTCTTTTTCGTTGGCAATCCCTTCTCCAGTACTTTCCCAATGGTTCTTCCACCACAGCGTCGGGAATGAGACACTGTGCTACCTTCCTCCCAATATCTACAATGACAAGAGATGGCTAGGGCTTGGACTATATGTTCAATGTAAACGACGTCGATCTAATTCAGCTTCAAGTGAAGGTTCTCTTGAAGTTCGTTTGTTTGCCCATGGGGAACGGTGGTTTCCTATATTTAGTCATCGGTTCAAAACAAATATGGATAGTTTTGTTGCATTTCATATCGCCGGTGACGAACTGTCGGAATCGGTGAATGGTTGTAAAGGTATAAGCGCTTTCTTTCGACCCACTGCCTCAGATGTGGAAGTCAAAATGTGTGGAACCAGGCTGTTGTACGAGCAAGATTCGAAGTTGATAAGCAAGGAAATAATAGAGGACATATTTACGAGATCAGATCTCCTATCTCATGTCAATGAATTAGTGAAAGGGCAACTTGATCGTAATATTGCAGTGGAACAAGAAATCATGCTGACTGATGATCAACCAAGGTTGAATTGCAATATCCGTACACATCTTTTTATATATCTCTCTCTCTATATATATATATTTATATATACATATATATATATATATATATTTATACATACAACACACACACTCACACATGTCAAATATCAGTTGATTCACAGAGTCTAATGAAGATCTTAATCATGTGAACTATTGCAGGGAAAGGATAGTGTTGAAGTACCCGCAAGAACTTCTAACAAGTACTGAACAAGTAGCAAAAGACGTTTCAACTTCATTACATAATCGCATAAAGGAACATGCGGAGGGGCAAGGGAGAACTGTCGTCGACTCTGATCCAGTTTTATTTCACTCCAAAAAAATGTTTTTGGAGAATTGTGACCGCATCAAAGAAGTCCCTTCGACAAGGTTGTCAACTACTTTCAGCCATTTGCATATAATGGCTGAGACTCTACTCCAAGCAATTAATTCTGAAGACCAGACGGAAACTTTTTACAAATTTCTCGGAGAATTCTTCAAGCATCGTTTCCTGGTCACATTCAGCCGAAAAGGGCATTTCATATTTGTTTTGAGGCATTTTCATCCTAGCTTGCCATACAACTTATACTTCCCTCATGAGGGGATTCCAAACTGGTTTGTTCATAAAAAACTTAATTCTAAAGTGACAGTTGAACTTCCTCCAAATCTAAGTCATGAAAAGAGCTGGAGAGGGCTTGTTATATGCGCTTCTTTTTCCGTTAAAGAGCATGCTGACACGTCTCCGGAAGCATCTTTCAAGCTTCTCTGTCACTTAGCCAGCGAAGGACAATGTTTGAATCCCATCGCGCTATGTTCGATCACTAAAGATAAATTCAAGTGGTTGCATGATCAGCGGACGTTCATTTGGTTGGCCTACATTCCTCATTTTATGCTTACAGAGCTGTATGGAAAGCCTAGTGTGGAGGCTAGGATCTATAATTATTGCCCCAGCTTGATCGTGGACAAGTGCGGTATTCGCCTGTTGTACGAGGAAGATGTGGAAGGACTTGTGCAAATGATAATCCAGGGTTGCACTTCAGTCGTCAAACATTTGCATTCCTTCTGTAGAACGACTTAGCCAAGGTTTGTGTCTCTATCTCCCTCTCTTCGTCGGTCCCTATACTTTCATATTGCACTAAATTTTTTAGTAACTCTATTTGTATAGATCAGTATTTTATTTATAGTTTCCTCACTACAAGTTTATATTCGGATGAATTTTAGAAAGATAAATTCCTTTCAAATGTGTGCATATCAATTTATCGGTCTTTATGCCACATCATTTAAAAACTCAGAAATGTTTTAAACTAACTTTTCCAACTTTATTGTCCGAGTCTATTAAATGACATGGCATAATATGACTGGCTAAAATTCATTTGAAATACCAAAATTGGTCTGCGGATCTAAATCCTAATTTAAAGGATTTTATTGCAAGTATGTTTTTATTGAACTACTCAGCTCACCCCCTTGCTCCTTTTAACATCAGATCACTCCGAAGATCTTGCCTAGCAGGAAAAGTGCAGAACTGAAGCGGAAAATTGGCTGATGATATATCCATAATAGAATTGTTTTGTTTGAATGTGATTTTCTTTATTAAAAAAAAAAAAAAAAAAACGCATTTGTAAAACTCTCAAGACTATTTGATGGTTTTTCAGTTCGTTTGGAATAGTTCGTGCTTTATGGATTTTAAATTTCAATTTGTATAACAGAGCATATCTGTTTTGAATTCCAATAATTTTATCTTCGTCGGTGTTTAGATATTTAATTTATTGGAGCATTGACTTATTATTGTTTTGATCTCCTTAATTGATCTTTGGTTTATGTATTTCTAGTTCTTTTATTTTCTTTTTCCTATTAAAAAAAAATCAGTAGTATGTTTAAAAGTTGGGACTAGTTCATAAATGGACTCCATTAAATGATTGAATAACGACTTGCAAGTATTTAATTGCTACAGTGGCTAAACCAGATAAATATAATCATTTATCTTATATATATATATATACATATATATTTTTTGAAAAGAACATTTATATTATTTTTTTGAAACCAAATAGTTGACTCAAAATTCAAGGAAATAAAGGCTCGTAAATATGTACATGAGTGTAGTTCAGGGTTCAAATCTTGGATTTTTTTGAGCAATAAATTTTGGACTTTTCATCCCTTAATAGTAATAAAAAGATTTTTAAAAAATGTACTCCGACGTTCAAAGTGATGGTTGTTGTTGTTGTTGCTGCAGTTTTTTTTTTTTTTTTTTCTTAAGAAAAAGTTGGGGCTTACTTTTAACTTGAAGGAAAACGATGAGGACTCGAATTTTTCAATCAAGGATTTAAATAGGTATATTTCTAAGCGGTGGTGATCCAAAAGAAAGGTTTTTTCATACTGGATTCTTTTTTTTTTAATTTTTTAATTTGAGGTTAGAGATTCGAACTCTATAACTTATAATAGAATTATGTGTAAATTTATCATTAAAATATACATACAACCATTTTTATTTTTTTAATTGATGCTTCTTCTTAGGGTTCCTTGTCGGGTTCAATGCCTAACCTCATCAATGATAGTGAGCATGAATAAGAATAAGCATGTGTTTGGATTGCATTTGTTAAGTTTTTCATCTTAGTTTTTGTTTTTGTTTTTGTTTTTGCTTTTGTTTTGTTTTTGTTTTTTTTTTTCCTGAAAAGTCAACAAAAATTATATCAGTTTTTAACGATTAATCAAAGAGAAAAAAGATATTTTAACAAATTTTTAAAAACTTGAGCTTTTTAATTAATTTTTAAAAACTTGAGTCATTTATTAAAAAACTTACTAAAAAAAGGTCATTTAGTTATAAACCCATTTTAAAAAGAAATGACTTTTAATTTACTATTCAAACATCATTTTACAATCTTTTATGCATCCAAACGCCATCTCATTTTCAAAATTAAATGACTTTCTCATGTCAAATAAGAAAACAATCTATTTTCCAAACATACCATTTATTTATTTTTTTCCCCGTAAATTGCAATTGAAAATTTTGGGGAACCACACCACAACGTTTTCATATTTAAAATTAAATAATTAAAAAAAAAAAAACGAGTCATGAGTTGATCTCAGTGACGTAGAAAAATAGGAACAACTCAACAAAACGGAAGCATCCAATTCCTTAATTTGATAAAAACCGAAAATTATACAATGAAAGAGATGGAGATAACGCCTAAGAATTTTGGGTCAAATTGGTGGAACTTGATAATTTATGAAAGGCTCTAACTGCTAAATCTAGAAAGAGAATGGATTCATGCTCTTCGTGTACAAAGTTAGTAGGGTTTCAAATTGCATAAATAAGATTGATTTAATTGTCTTTTTTTTTTTTTTTTTTTTTTCCTCTATCAAGTTTTTCACACTAGGTTTTGGCAAAGGGTCCTAAATTATTTAATTAAAAGAGTATATATTTTTTTTTTTTTTTGTTCCGGTTGATTTTTTTTTTCTTTTTTGTGTTTTTATATTTTTTAAGGTTTTTTTTTTTCTCCTCTAATTTTCTTTTTTATTAACAATTTTGAGTAGAGTTATAGTGGGATGAGTTTTACTAATAGGTGCCAATTTTTATGGGGCTGGTAATCTCTAATATAAATTGTCTTCTCTAACCATTGCATTAACTTACCCTGCTATAGTTTCCCTCATTAATACTACTCCCCTTATGTCGTTTCTCGCAGAAAATTTCCATCCACAGTTGTGTTTCTGCCGTCAATTTTGGCAAATCTCTATGTATAATTGTGAATTTGTATTATATCACTAAGTTATTGAGTTGTTGCAGTGTTTATACGTGAATTGAACATCTCTCTCTTTGGGGATAAGTTCTATCGAATGCTCATTTAACGTTGTATCAAATCCAGATGCTAGGCACAATGGAGGGTAATATCAAGTTGTTTTTGTGTTTATATATGAATTAGACACCCTCTTCCCTTAAGCTAGCTTTTAGGAATGAGCTTTTACTCAAGTCCGTTTAACACTGAAATCTCCTTCAAGTTTTCATCTATATTCATTTTCAAAATGTTTTTGTCCCTATACTTTTGATGACTTCGAGAATTGACTTTGACTTGCAAACATCGAGCTATAGTTTGCATGGATAATAGATATTCGTAAATTACTAGTTTATGTATTACTCCAAATGTTGGAGATTTCAAACTGTTAGCTGTTCTCCAAGTTCCATTGCAAATTGGATTTCCCTTTGAAGGAAAGAAACATAGAGGAAGTAAATAGTCATGGCCTTAAGAGCTTTTTAAGGCAAAAGGGAGCTCTTTAATCGTTAGTTTGTACACTACTTTAAGACAAGGAAAAAAAAAAAATTTATTTAACAACCTTCTATATAAAAAAGCCTCTCATGGAATAGAGTACACAAAGAAGAATTGATTTTTTTTTCCCCCCTAAAAAACAATTCCAAAGTTCCACATGATGATTCTATATAACTATAAAAAGCACATTAAGTAATTACAATAAATCTCAAGGTACCAATAAGTGACTTTTACCAATGACTCATAACCGCTATATTCACAGTAAAATTAGAGCTTAAGAAAGTTTCTTAAAAAAAAAAATAAAATAAAATAAAATAAAAAATAAAAAGCTATGAACACAAGGTATCATCAGACGAATCTGTCCTCAAACACAAACGGCAATGATTTATGATGATGTATTATTTACTTTTATGATTTATGATCAAGATGCTGCAGGTTATGGGATCCAAATATTCTGTTCATTTTTTGGGTGTCCCAAATAGTATCTAATTAATAATATTACATAATATCATTTTCAAAAGTTTAAAATGCTTTATAACTGACTCTTTATATTTCAAAATCTAACTTTATTCAATGATGTGTCAAAATATAATTGTCATGGACACTATTTGAGACGACAAAATTAGATATCTAGGTTATGTGATGCATGCTTGTAAAATAAAAATGGCATCCAATCCTTTTTTAAAAAAAGGAATTTTTTTTTCCCCACGATGTGAACCGCGTTTGTTGGCCCATTCAATCCCCAAGAGAGGACAGCTGGCCCAATACTTTTTTTTTTTTTTCAAAACAAAAAACGGAAATAGTGATCAATAATATTTTCAATATATAACTAAAAATACTAATATTATTATTATTGGGATTATTATTTTTTGAGATATGAATGTGAACACTTAGCGTGTGTTAATTTTTAAAATGAGCATTAATAATAGTTATTGATGATCACGATCTCAGCAGTATTTTCTGGGGTTTTTTTTTCCTCATAATTTCTTTATCATTTTCTTTCTTAAAAACTTTCTGATATCCTCATTAATTAATGTAACAAGCAAGTTGAATATAAACAAGTACTGCAAGTCCAAGTCCCCTCCTCTTCATTTGTCACACTAGATGGAGGACACAACTTCTGTAGCATCCTCCTCAACTCGTTCCTCGTCTAAACCTCGAGTGTTTCTCAGTTTCAGGGATGGGGATACCCGCAGAACGTTCTCCAACTTTTTATACGACGCTTTGCAGCCGAAAGGATATGAGATCTTCAAGTATGACATAAGCATGGAGAAAGGGAGCGACATCGGTCCAGAGCTATTTGGGGTTCTCTAAGCCTCGAAGTTTGCCATCATCGTTTTCTCGAAAACATATGCTTCTTTTTCTTGGTGTTTGATGGAGCTCGCGAAGATTGTGGATTGCAGGAAAAATCGGGGGCTAACGGTCTACCTGGTTTTCTACCATGTCGATCCAGCCGACCTGAGAAAGCTAAGAGGAGAGTTTGTAGGGAAGGCCTTTGACAAACACTAGAAAAACTACTCTATGGAGATGGGGATCCAACTCATGTGTACACCTCATGTCCCTTTAATAATATCATGACACGTTAATTAAAAATGTGTATTTAAGTATAATATCATTTCAAATTAATTAAAAAAATTTATTAGTTACACACGTGTCATATTAGTATTGGAGGAACATGAATGTGGACACAAATACGGAGACATATGAACTAAATCCTGGAGATGGAGATGGTGGAATCATGGGAGAAGGCTGTTACTGAATTAGACATCATCAACAGTCAGCATTTAAACGAATATACTGTTAGAAAATATAGAGCATAAACAAAGAACAAGTGAATTCAAATATAATGCAAAGAAAATTGTTACAACCTAAACTCAACCTTAACTCGAAGGAAACAATACACAAAGAAAGTCGTCGAGGAACGTGAGACACGCTTTCCTTAAAACAGATTCGTCCTTTCCGGTAAGTGCACGAGGCTTCAACGGACGTCTGTCTCCCAGGATACAACGACAAACAACGGTAGCTAGCACGATCAAAATCGCTTCCGGCGAACTTGAGACCAAAGCTTTCCCTCTATCACCAAACTCAAAAACCCAACCACCACAAGAGAAAATGCTAGAACAAGAAAACAACAGAAAGAAAAACTTGTGCACTGGGATTTTTGTGTGTTCAAGTGTATGTTTTATGCTTGTGGAGGCCTCCTTTTATAGGCTAAAGGATGGGGTGTTACAAAAACCGAAATTCAATCCGGATTAATGAGATTAATTTCGAATTAATTATCCACTAAAGCTGCAATATGAACAATTTTTCGGAATATGAACAGATGATGACTGTTTATATTCTAAAAAAATATAAATCTGGAATTGTGTTGGAAAAGGAAAAAATTTTTTCCAAAACAAAGCCCGCGCGAGGGCAAACTTGACGAACCGACATTTGCGTCGCCCACATTGGGCCCCCAACTCATCGGGGTTGTGATTTGCACCCCCCCTGCGCGTAAGAGAGCATCTTGGGTTCACAATCTTACCCAAGTCCAAAGTGCAAATCCTTATAAAGTCCATCAAGCTTCCATGCCTAAGCAATGTGGGACTCCACATATATAAGAAACTTTCCAACAAAATTCTTATTCCAATGGGCACACTTTGAGCATCAATTTCTCATTCATCCGAATACCATTTTGAGTGTATAAATATATGATTTTGATCTCCTTGCAACGGAGAACGCAAATCCACCAAGACCCGTTAATTCTATTAAGTGAGTCCCACTCATATTTGGACCTCAAAATGGTTTAATAACCATTTTTCCAACATATACGTACGAATCTATATCGCTCTATCTATCTAATACTACTAGTACTTTTTTTTAACCAAAAAAAAAAATTTGACTGACATTTAAATCTAATCTAATCTAGTTTAGTTTTGTTTTCATTTTTGTCATTAGCATAAAGTATTATCAGCGACACCAAATTACTCGTATGGTAGAAAGACTATATATAATTGTAGTCTACACAATGTTTTTGTTATTTCACTAGCATTACTTCGACATGTTTGATAGGAAAGAGAAAAAATAAGATAAATTATTAGATAAAAACTTGTAATGATAGAAAAAAAAAATGCTGAATAAGAGAAATAACAAATTTATTAGGTAAATGAAAAACTTACTAGGCCTATGTTTGGCAAATTTGTCAAGTTGAAAAAACTCAACTTAATTTTTTGTTATTTTCTAGAAAGTTAACTTAGTTTTAGTATTTACAATTACTATAAATTAAAAACTCAAATTTTAAAAGTCCATAACTTTGTATATACAAGGATCCAAATGAGATTTTCTTTTTTAAATTGCATTAAGTTTTGAAATGAACTAAGTAAGATCCATATTGATTTTTTTTTCCTGAAAAACATTTCAAGTTTTCATACTTTTTAATTCCAAATCAATCAAACGCACATAAACAAACAACTCAACTCCAACTCAAATTTTCAACTTAAGTGGACCAACTAAATGCATCCTAGGTAAATGTTATATATATAAGATGTAAACAAATCATTTAACTGGTAAATCTGACGTAAATAAATCATTTTCCTGATAAATCCGTTATTTAGTCCAAATGTTTAAAAAATCTGATATTTACTTCAACTATTTTATGAAAACTGCTATTTAATTTTTTTCTCCCATGGATAATAACTTTTGAAGAAACAAAAGTTTTCTAGGAATTTTAAACTAGAAACTTGATCATGAGGGAGTGATATAGGGGAAAAATTGAGGCAAAACTTCTAACTAAGGCACAATTTCAATAAAGCACATTGCTCCTCTCTTGCAAGCAACATGTTGATGTGATAGACCCAATCTACCTCATAATTTTGTGGCAAAACTTCTAATTAAGGCACAATTTTAGTATAGCACATTATATGGAGTAGTCTTGACAAAAAAAAAAAAAAAAAATGTATTGGTTCATAAGTAGTAGTTAATGTATTAGAGACGACATGATATGGAGTAACATTGATAATATCAACTCTTTTAGATAATCTCTCTCGAAATAATGTGTTTTTTGTTAATTACTTAGTAACAATTGTTATTAATACTCCACCTAAATTTTCTTTCTTAATTTATTTTTACTTTCATCAAAATTTCTTTAATTTTTTTATTTTGAACTTAGGGGTGGGAAATTCGAACTCTACACCTTTAGATGAAATCATGTGTGATATTATCGTTAAGCTATGTCTGTAACCACTTCTTTTTTTTATTTTTATTTTTACAAATGTATTTTTTTTTTTATACTTTATCAATTTAGAAAACTTAAAAACAGTAACGAAGATTGATAATATATTGCTACTAACTATTATTTTATTCAGTTAATGATATTCTTAATTAAACCGATTAGAATTTTTCTCAAAGTTTTTTTTTTCCCTCTAAATTTAATAGCTAGTTTGACAATCCTATAGTGTTTTTTACTCATCCAAGTTCATACGGGTAGAGGCAGACGATACAAGTTTTTCTAAATTAAATTGTGTTAAAAAGTAATGGTTTTTTATTTTATTTTATTTTTTTATGGTAAATAAAAAGAAATATTTTTAAAAGTAAAATGAATTGAGGTGGGAAATTTAGGTGGTGTATTTATAAAAGTTGTTATTAAGTAATTAGTGTAAATTAAACACAATCTTTAGCTAGAAAAGATATAAAACACATTAGGAGAGTGATTATTTAGAACAATTAAGATAATACGTGATACAAATATCAATTATTTATTAAATGAGTGTATCACGTTGTCCAGACTACTAAATAATTTCTAGACTTATACATGACTAGGAGATCACATGTGCATAATTAAATATGAATTTGAATTTATGATCACCAAAAAATGTGAAAGATAAAATTATCTTACTTTATATTTAATGTATAATGCTATTTCTGATGTTATTTTTACTTTTTGACATCATTATTATGCTTTGAAACTCTTAAAAATATATTTTTAGTATTTAAAAAAAATTTAAAAATGAAAATGCTATAATGATTAGATTAAAAAAAAAAAGACACCAATGAATATGAGTCAAATATTTAATTTCACGTTAGTTATACTTGGTTTATCATATAGTAAATTTGCCTCAAAGTTTGAGGGGAAAAAAAAGAAAAAGAAAAAAAGAAATCAAGGCAAAGGAGTCTCGGGGGGAGGACGAGGAGATGATGCCTCTGTGGTTCATGAACACACTGACCAAACATGTTTTACTAGTAGAAGGTTTTGTCTTTTGTTTTTGTTTTTGTTTTTTGTTTTGTTTTGTTTTTTTGTTTTGTTTTTTAAATTTCATCAGCAGAAGTTTCGTTCAGAGAAGAGAACAAAAAGATCGGGAGCTCAAGATTATAATGTGGAAAACTGAGCATTGACTATTGTTGATAATAGTAGTTAATGGTTGGGTTCTTTGATTGGATCTTATTCCGAATTTATTTCAATTTTATGTTTTTTTTTTAATTTTTATTAGTTGTCATTAATATTTTCGTTAACTACGTGATTCTCGTTATCTACTTCAATAACTTTATCCCTATAATAAAAAATATATAAAAAAAAACTTTATCCCACGATTTCCGAAAGTTTTGTCCTCACTCTCCTATGCTTATAACAGGCTGGAGGCGAGGGTTAATTTACTTCAAATATTCACGCAGATGGCCAAAGAATCCGACAAAGTATTTCAAAAAATTAAAATGCTGATAGTCTCAAAACAAAAACAAAAAACAAAAAAAAAAAAAAAAATGGTGATGAAATACAGATCAGGGCGCTTATGTATATTTACATGATACATGTTGTAACACCATCGAATAGGGATGGATATTGAGTCGAACCAACTTTTTTTTTAAACATATATCTTTCAATCTAATTATGAAAAAAACTTTTTGAATCTAATCAATCCAATTTAATTTATTTATTTTATGATCATCTAGTTCAATCTAGTCTATAATCCATTGGATTGAATCGGATAATTGGATTATACCAATATTTTCATAACAACTCATTAAAACCTTCTCAAAAAGGCAAATCACATTTTGTAGACATTAATTTAATTCTCCAGTATTTGTTCATCATGTAACATCAAACCAAAATCACCCAACATAATAAATAAAATGAAAACTTTTAAGTTTTTAGAACATAATCCTTATCTAAATTAATTAGAAAAATAAACACAAAAACAAATATCATTGCACGCTTAGCACGACAAGCCCGCCAAGAAAAAACCTCTTTCAATTTGTCAATCTATTTTAATTTCTTCAATTCTAGGTAAGATTTCTGCAAAAATTACAAGAAAAAAAAAAAAAAAAAGACAAAACAAAAATTGAGTAATAAGATATAACGTAAAAAAAATACAAGGACAAAAGAACAATAGAAGTTAGAAAGCATTTATATTACATGGCTCTAACGATTCAATTTATTCCAATGATTCACACACATCATTTGGTCCACAATCACGAATCCAATTTTGAGTGCGAATAAGTGTTTGCACCGTCTTAGGAGATAAACAACTCCTCAATAGATCTAAGAAACGAACACGGACAAAAAAATGCCAGTTCAGGGACAACTGTTGATACAAATATAGTCAAAACATCTCGTTCTATAAAAGAAGTATTTAGTATAATATATAATATATAATTATTTTTATATGGAAGATATAGTTGGCAGATGGTTGAGAAAGGAAAAATAGATAAATCAAGAGGGCATGGTGGTAATTTCGCTTTGTTGATGCCAATGGAGGGCATGTTGTCAGGTTGACTACTGGACACGTAAATGAAGGGTGAAAAAATGTGGTGAAATTATCAGGTCATGTAAAAAACTCGTGCATTACTAGTAAAATCAATGAGTCAAATTTTGTTTTGTCTTCTCAGTTGTTTTTAAGTAGTAGTTTCTAAAATCCTTCATGGAACGTGGTCGGAATTATTTGTTAGTAAATTTTGGCTAGCATGTTTTTTAAGTAGTTCACATGATGATGATAGTAACATTTAGTAATTATAATAAAATTAAAAAATTACTCAAATAGTCATATTTTTTATCCATTGATTAATATGACACTAATTCTCTTGACCAACATGCACACAAAATTTAGTTTAATTTTATGTTATATTGGTCAAGTATTAATTTTTTGTATCCTATTAGTGTAATGGTCTTTACATTTATGTCATTTAAGTGTTTTTCCCTTAATAAAATAGTTAAGTAAAGCATTATGTCTACTCAAGTTATTTATAAGATGAAAATTTTAAAACCCCTCGTATACTTTTGTTTGGAATTTATTTGCAATATATTTCAGCTTCTGGTTTTTTAAGTAGTTCACACGATCAAAATAGCAATTTTTGTATACACGATCAAAATAGCAATTTTTGTATTAGTCCTTCATGGACCGAAGGTAGTCGTTGAAAAAAATATACATACATACATAAATATATATATTTGGAGCACTAAGCTTTACAAGTCGTTGACGTGATCAAATAAATAGTTGTCGCTACCATATGCATATGAAAAGAGGTTTATTTGGTTTTACATTTTATTTTCAACTAAACTGTATTTTATTTTTTGTTGGATTTTTGTCTCTTTATGAAAAATTAACAAAAATTATAATTAGTTTTTAAAAGGTCAACCAACTCCAACTTAAAAATTTCAATTCCAACCAACGATCCAAATGCAAGCGTAGTCAATAATGTGAAATGAGATTGATTAAATTGTCCCTTTTTTCCTCTATCAAGTTTTTCCCACTAGGTTTTTGGCAAAAGGTCCTTAATTAATTAATTAAGAGAGTAGATTTTTTTTTTTTTTTGGGGTTCCGGTTGATTTTTTTTTTTAATTCTTTATTGTGTTTTTAATATTTTTTAGGGGTTTTTTTTTTCTCTTATAATTTCTTTTTTATTAACAAGTTTGAGTAGAGTTATAGTGGGATGAGTTTTACTAATGGGTGCCAATTTTTATGGTGTTGATTATCTCCAATATAAATTGTCTTCTCTAACCATTTACATTAACTTACCCTGCTATAGTTTCCCTCATTAATACTACTCCCCTTATGTTGTTTCTGGCAGGAAATTTTCCTCCCCTTATGAATATAGCGGTTATGAGTCATAGAAGTTAACCAATGACTCATAACCGCTATATTCACAGTAAAAATGGAGCTTAAGAAAGTTGCGTAAAACAAAAAAATAAAAATAAAGGCTATGAACACAAGGTATCATCAGATGAATCAGTCATCAAACACCAACGGCAACTTCCTGAGGTATGATCTCATGAGCATGAGGAAACGGTTCCGTCGCATTCATTTCAGACTCTTGGTTGGTCTTTTCAATTTGGTCGTGGCTTTGTTCAGTTTCTCCTAGGCATTCTTTCTGGTTTTGTTGTTCTTCGGTGGCGGATTTTTGCCTTTGTCTTGACAGGCTTGGCTTCAGCTTTGCTAGCTAGCCGTGGTTTCTCGAGAGTGAACCTTAGGTTGTGACTTCCTAATTGGCTTCTTCGAAACGTTGGCTTCTTCAAAACGTGGACATCCATTTCACTCCCCCTCGTTTGAATTGTAAGATTCCTGAAACATAATAAAATGTCAAAAGCGTAATAAAAAATTGTTGGGGTTGTTAAAACATGCAACGAATCTGGCGCACATGTGTTCAATAAATACAAAAGTTCAAGTACTAGTGAACATTTTTTTTACACCAGATTCCTTGCATCTTCAACAACCCCAACAAAATATTATTACAATTTCGACATAGTAGTCCTTTCAACCAAAAATATAAATAAATAATAAAAAAAATAAAAATTGACATTAAAAAAAGAAAAGTACTAGTCTTGGTTCCAAAGTAGTAGTTAATTAATGAATTAGAGGCATATGAAGTAACATTTATAATATCAACTCTTTTAGCTAATTTGTCTCCTAATATTGTGTTTTAGGTTAATTACTTAGTAACAATTGTTATTAATACTCCACCAAAATTTTCTATCTTAATTATTTTAACTTTCATCAAAATTTCTTTTAATTTTGTACAAATTTTGTTTTTTGTTTTTTGTTTTACAGATTATCAATTTAGAAAATTTGAAGCAAGTAACAAAGATTGATAATGTATGGCTACTAACTAGTATTTTATTCAATTAACGATTTTCTTAATCACACCAATTGGAATTTTTCTCTAAATTTAATATAGCTAGCTTTTTTTTTTTTTTTTTTTTGGCTGAAAAAATTTAAAAGCTAGTTTAACAATCATATAGTGTTTCTCACTCACCCAAGTTCCTTCATACGGGTAGAGGCAGATGATACAGGTTTTTCTAAATTGTGTTGAAAAGTAATTTCTTTTTGTAAAATAAAAATAAATATTTTTAGAAGTAAATGAATTGAGGCAGGAAATTTAGGTTGAGTATTTATAAAAGTTTTTACTAAGTAACTAATGTAAATTAAACACATTCTTTAGCTAAAAAAAATGTTAAACACATTAGGAGAGTGATTATTTAGAACAACTGACATAATACATGATACAAATATCAATTATTTACTAAATGGGTGTATCATGTTGTCTAGTTTACTGAATAATTTCTAGACTTACACATGATTAGGAGACCCCAAGTGCATAATTAAATATGAATTTGAAGTTATTAAATATATGTCAATGTCATTGTTATATTTGTCATCAAAAAATGTAAAAAACAACATTATCATACGTTATACTCCAATATGTAATGTTATTTTTGATATTATTTTTATTTTTTTGTCATAACTATTATGCTTTACAACTCATAAAAATATACTTTTAGTATTTAAAAAATTTTAAAAATGAAAATATGTTAATGAGTAGATTAAAAAAATAAGACACCAATCAATAATATAAATCAAATGTTAAATTTGACATGAGTTATATTTGATTTACCTTATGGTAATTTTATCACAAAGTATATTACATGATAAATTAGAAAATAACACTATGTTAAAGAACACTTAAAAAAAAATCAAAATGCTAAAATTTATTGTTTATAAATCAGTTTAGTATTTAATTGGAGATGCTAATTTCGTTTTAAGTGGAAACTCACCACAACGGGCTTTGTACTATCCCAGCAGAGATCCTAACCATTTATGTAGAACCGAATGACTTAATTAATTGGGAGTTGATCGGGAGGACCACAGCAATGCCATGTATAAATATTTATATATGAATTAAGCTAGGAAATTGTTCCGGATTTCATATCTTATTGACTGTCCCCAATAATATCAGATCATATTATCTGAACTTAAAAAATTTAATTATGTAAAAAATATTAAATATTAATAGTTCTTGAACATATTAATAAGTTGTTAAACATGAAAATGAGACAGCAAATCTGAACTCATAAAATTATTAATGATGTTAAACATCATGCCCTAATAAATAGTAGGACCCACAACATAAGATCTACAATGTCTCATTTTTTATTAGTTGTAATATTTAATATCATTAATGCTTCAAAGTATTTTTATTTATATGTTCACACGCACACTATCACATTACTACGGAGTATGGATTCCTACTGGACCTAGGGCAGTGTTATCTAAAAGGAATCACGTTTCGATTGATGAAACAACAGAGAAAAATATAATAAGAGGGTGTTTGATATGTAAGTTTGAGTTGAAATATTTTGATTTTAATAGTAAATTTTTTTGAATTTTCAGAAAAGATAAATTTTTTTTAAAAATAGATAAAATTTTTTTTAAAAAAAAGATAAAAATTAAGTTGAAATATTTTGATTTGAGTGATATCACCGAACAAATTCTAAAATCGAATAGCACGACTTCAACACCGTCACCCACGTTTGTTGGCTCAATGACCAAGATGATAATTATTCATTTTCTGCTTGTTCGGTACATTGACTTAGACCATATGCATATACGGGTCAATTCTGGCACTTAAAACATGGATTCGTACTAATAGTAGTTGGTGATAATTGGTGAGAAATACTTTCTGATCCTTAATGGATTCGTACTAATAGTAGTTGGTGATAATTAGTGAGAATTACTATCTGATCATTAATGAATGTGTGTCAGAGTTTACTGAAAATTATTTTAGCTTTTTAAGTCTAGAAATTATTTTTAAAAATATTTGAATTATTTGTGAGAAGAGTTTATCGACTTTAATTAAGTCAAAAATTATTATTCATGTGGATTATTAAAATAAATTACTCAAACAAACTAGCAGGTGCATTTGCACGTGCCCAAACAACTGGCAATAATTAAAAAAGGACTGTCAAATGGAGTCCCACACCGTCAACTGGTACCCACTCCGTCACACTAGTTCCCACGTGAACTTCACCCCAACTATCACATACACACAAAAATAGCCATCATATTTATGTAACCCCAGCTTTTGCTTATTACTAGAAACCAAAATATCTGAAATTTCCACGGGAAGTGAAAATGAGGTTCAAATATGAGGTGATCAGCTGACTCAAACAAGATTGATATCATAATATTGTATTTGAATATAATAAATTACTTAAAATTTATAGAAGTCTAGGAGAATATATTATCTAAGCTTTTATGTGTTGTAATTTATTTTAAATTAAATTTCTTTTTTGGTAAGAATAAATACCATGCAAATACCGATATTTGTAAGGAAATTTCCAAAATTTTCTCGGTAATTGTCTGGTATTCTGTGAAAACTGCACCACGTTTAACCGAAATCGATATTTTCACCGATATTCTTCGATAGTTTGACAGATAAATATTACACCTCAAAGATATGTCAGGTACCCATCAAACATGAAAATTTTGGTGGAAATCTTGAAAATATTGTGGATATTTGTGACCATGGTTATATTGATCTTTTTTTTTTTTAATTTTTAAATAAATGGTAAGAGCAACTAACAACTAGTATCATATTATTATCTTGTAAAAAAAAGAGACAGCAAAACAATCAAAAAGTTAACGCATAAAATATGATAGAATATATTGTGTTAAGCATATAAAACAAAGCAGAATATTTATATCTATGAAAATACGTTATGAACAATTCGACAAACCTATATATATCATATTAATAATTATATTTAATTTTATTCAAATAACATATCATAATATTTGAATAAGGGTAGCGTCGCAGCCTAATCTCTAAAAAAATTAATCGCTCATTAATTGACTCACCCACTAATAGATGACATTACTTGGACAACTGAAGCCACTCACTCTACACTGCTATCATGATTACCATGTCGTTCACCTCTAACTTTTTTTTTTTTTTTTTTTTTTTTTTCCCCCCCCCTCTATCAGATGCATCCATTTGTCCTCATTATTTCACTTTATTACGTTTATACCATTCATGCATGAAGAAGGCAACTCCCTGCAGCCGATTTCTAATTCTTGTAAGTGCCATACAGCTCATGTAATTTATGCAAAACTCTGACAGTACATTGACCTTTCACATTGCAATTGTTCTACTCCATTGACACTTGTCGAAGTACCGGTGCAACTGATGCACCGAAGCCTTGGCATATATATGTATATATATATATATATTTGGAGTACTAAGCTTTATAAGTCAGTGACGTGATCAAATAAATAGTGGACGCTACTGTATGCAAAGAGGTTTGTTTGGTTTTATATTTTATCTTTAATTAATTTTTTTTTTGTTGTAGTTTTATTTTTTTTAATCAATTAAAATTATAATAAATTTTTAAAAAATCAATTAATTCTAATTTAAAATTTTAATTTCAACCAGCGATCAAAATGCAAGCATAATCATGAATGTTAATGACTATTTTAGCGTGTGCTGAAATGAAAAATGTATTTGATATAGTTAATTAGATGAATTAATAATTAAGCACGAATGAATGGTTAGGAAAAACATTATACCTTGTAGTTGTAAAACGTTAATGTTATCAGAAGCGCCCAGTCGGTTAAGAAGTAAAAATAGCTACTAATGGTAGACAATTACCAAATAAGTTAGGAGAAGGAAGGAGTGAAATTGTTTTCATGCATGGTCATGACAAACAAAATTTAGCCTAGTAATGAACAATAGCAGGAATAAACGGTGACGTAACCATTAAATATGGAGTGCAAAAAAATTCGAAATACTTTAGCATCCATTTGGATTGCATGTTTGAGTTATAAGTTTTGAATTTAGGGTCTGTTTGGTGTGTAAGTTTGAGTTAAGATTTATAAGTTTAAATAGTAAATTTTGTTGACTTTTCAGAAAAGACAAAAAACTTTTTGAGAAAAAGATAAAAACTTTTGGGGAAAAAAATAAAAAAAAAGTTTGAACCAAACCTGTTGCCAAACAGGCCCTTAGTTTAAATTAAATTGAAATGAACCTTTGAGTTGGACATTTGGTGTCCAAGTTTGAGATGCAAAGTTCATTTTGAATTGAGTATTTGGAAGAAAAAATTGGGTTTGAACCTGTGTTGGAAATGTGCCTCTAAATCAAAATTACATAATAAAATATGTAATTAAAATTTGTTTACTAACAAAGTTGCAATGAAACAGCACCACAAAAAAAAAAAAAAAAAAAAAAAATCCTCTTAACAATAAATAGAATATAATTTTTGTCCACACAAATAATTTTCTTGCCTAAAAATTCTACGTTGTTTGCTTGCCTAAAAATTATACTTTTCCCCCCGTCTGCTTCAAGGAAAAAAAAAAAAAAAAAAAAGTTCTTACTTAGCCCAAAATTCTATGTTGTATGGTTTTTATTATATATAACAGGTACAATTTGCTTGTGAAATGTGGTAGGAAAAAAAAAGTGGCATATATGAAATTGGCATGAAGAAAACGTGAATATGTGATAATGAATAATTTAACAAGTTTTGTCCCTATTTCAGCAACCTTACAAGGACACCAGGCAAAAAATAAAATAAAATAAAATAAATTGCACATAGGAAAAAGCAAGGAGGAGCACATGGGAGAGAATGAATTTGCACAGTAAACAGTAGTCCGATTTACTGTGGCAGCGGTAAAGAGGAGAGTTTGGACTGACCTGTATCACCAAATGCACAGTTCAAGGTTTGAACCAAGAACTTTGGGTCTCACCATTTCATTAATAAATGGGTCTGCTTTAAAGTCTCATTACGAATAACTCACCATCCAGAAGGAAAAATATATTATTTTTTCAGGATAAATTTCATGTTTTTTCCTTAATTTTGGGACTTGTTACCCTAAACTTTAATACTTTAATTTGTAACATACGTTTTTATGAACTTTAAAAAACATTAGCAAATGTTTCTTCTGCTTTGTTAAGTTTTGGGCGGAAAAAAAAGATGAGTTTTTATTTTTATTTTATTTGTTGTATGAAATAATTCCCCTTAACCTCACCAAAAAGCTCTGAAGCCAAACAAAAACTTCCTCAAATGATCTGTAATAAAAATAAAAAAAACCAATCATTTTAAAAACTGGATTTGAATGAGACGATTGATAGTATGAAGAACAATTAAAGGTTTTTCTTTTAAATTTATTTTAAATATTTAATCTTTAACATAAAAATATTTAATTTGTAATTTCACTCGTTATATAATTTCATTACCTCATAGCTTGACATGTAGCAATTGCTTTTAACAAAATTAATAGAGGGAGTGAATTTGCAAACGTTTTAAAATTCCGAGGGAAAGAATGTTACAAATTGAAGTTCTTATGACATTTTGTGATAAGGTCCTAAAGTTGAAAGGGTAAAAATGAAATTTAGATTCATGGCAGATTCATTATAATCAAGTTTTAATTAGCGGGAAAATTAAAATAAAATAAAACTGAATGGCACCAACTTCAACGCTGTGAACCGAGTGTGTTGAAACATTCCATCACCAAGATGACTGAAAATATAGTAATAGTATAGAGCTAGAGGAGAAGGCGAACGGAAGGAAGGATATAGATTTCTGCATATGTTTGGTTATTCATCTTCAATTCAACAATTCTAACTCAGTTTTTATCCTTTTAAAAAAAAAAAAAAAAAGTCAACAAAAAATTTTAACTAGTTTTTGAAAAGTCAACAAACTCCACCGATAAACCAAATGAGATTTTAGTTTATTGACACCCTCAATCTACTAATCTCCTACTCTTTTTAAATTAATTTTGTTACTACCAAATTATACATATAACAAAATTACTTTTAAAGAGAAATATATATTTTTTAAAATACTATGCATACACCTTACCCTAATAATTAAAAACAATTCTCTCTCTCTCTATATAGATACACACACACATATTAAACGGAATATGTAGTAAATAACTTATTTACAGAAACTAAAATTAAGTAAATAACATATTTATGAAACTGTTGAAACAATTAGCATATTTAGTTTTTTTTAAAGCATATTTACTAACAAATGAATTATGGAAAAATTAGGTAAATAGACAATTTTTAAGTAAATGCCTGAATTTTTTTTATTTAAGAAAATGACCATTGATCAATAATTGACTAACTGATTAATGATAGTTAATCAGTGATTGACCATAGTCAATCAGTGAAAGATACCTATTAATATTGGTGAATAATAACCATGATATGTTAATCAAACAATAGTTAATCATTGATTGGTTATTTTAAAAAAATGGCAATCTTTCTAATTTTATAATGTTTCAGTTTTTTTTTAAAAAGGTCATTTACTCACATATCCCACAAATTATTTACCTAATAAATGTAGGCAAATAATTTATTTACTGGGTAATTTAGTTACTCCTAGTAAAAACCGTCTTTACTTGAAAATGTGCTATTTATTTCAACAATTTCACCAGAAAAAAAAAAGTTATTTACTTTTTTTTTTTTTTGGGTTTGCGTAAATATGCTATTTTATCTCTTTCTCCCTGATAGAAATATATAAAATAGGGTCTTAATTTTGCCTTCAAATCCTATCTTGCAATCTTGATCCTCTTGACAACTGAATCAACCAATAAAACCCCAAACCTTCATAGTACATAATAAGGTAAGGGAAACACAGTCCATGTGGAGGGAAAAAAAACAAAAACAAAAACAAAACAATATTACCCTTGAAATACAAAAGCGACTTATATCAAACCAAATAATAATAATAATAATATAAAAAAGTTCTCTTCCAAAGACACATATATAGGATTGAATCCAATAACGTGACTCCGTTAAAGCACACATAAAAACAAGCAATTGCAGGAAACCAAGACTACAATTACGCAAAACAAAAATCATATCCCACCGATGAATAGAAAGATGAGCAGGGTCATTTTGTCTTCTTAGACACGATCTTCAAGTAATAAACCAAGAAAAGAAAAATAAGAAGATTCCAATTACTAAAAACCAAAAAAAAAAAAAAAAAAAAAAAAAAAAAGGACAACTAAAACGATATAGTCAGAGCTGTGATTCAATTTTTTACCTTGTCTTGAAGTTTCGAATTCTAATTCTTATAATCTGATATTAATTATTATTAAAAAATGTCTGCAACAATATATATATGATTTTACTACATTTAGAAGAACAATTTCAAGTGAAATTAAAATATGTAAACATGTGATTCCATCTCATACAAACATTAAAAATCGTGTAGGAAAAAATGAATAAAAAGGGGTCAACGGCTGATTGGTGGATGAAAGACGAAGAAAAAAGAAATTACAGCCTATAGAGGCTTTTTAAAATAATAATAATAATAATAATAGTAAGATGGGCGTAAATAATAGTACTTTCTGATTTTATTTTTATAATTACTTTTGTATTAATTATTATTATTTTAAACTCTCCTTATAATAAAAAGATAATAAACAACAAGTGTAGAATTACGTTATATTTATCATTATAAATTTGTGATAAGGTAGAATATAATCAAGTTAAAAGTGCAAGTCCACCCAAGTCGTTCCTATGGAGAACAATCAATCATCGTCGTCAACTCCTTCGTCGTCTAAAAAACCTCAAGTCTTTCTGAGTTTCAGGGGTGAGGATACTCGCACAAGTTTCACGAACCACTTATACGATGCCTTGCAGCCGAAAGGATACGAGATCTTCATGGATACCAAAAGCCTAAAGAGAGGGAAAGACATTGCGCCGGAGCTGATTGCAGCTATCGAAGCATCACAGTTTGCCATTGTTGTCTTCTCGAAAACCTATGCTTTTTCAAAATGGTGTCTGAAGGAGCTCGCCAAGATTCTGGATTGCAGAAGAAATCGGGGCTAGCGGTCTACCCGGTTTTTCTATCATGTCGATCCAGCCGACCTGAGAAATCTAAGAGGAGAGTTCGTAGGCGAGGCCTTTAACAAACACAAGACAGATCTTCACCCTATGGAGATGGAGACAGTGGAATCATGGCAGAAGGCTGTTACTCAATTAGCTGACATCTCCGGTCGCCATGTCTTGGAGTATACGTACGTATCTACTACATCCATATTATACTCTCTTTTTTTCCTTTTCTTTTCTTTCTTTCTTTCTTTCTTTCTTTTTTTTTTATTGCAATCTTTTTTTTTTCTTTTATTGACATCTAATCTATGGATTATTTCTATTAACGAGTATTGTTTTTTGTTTTTAATTTTTTCAATAGATATAGAAAACATCTTTGTTTGGTAATAATTAGATGTTGCTATTTGATTTTAAAAATTACATATATCTTAAAAAGAAAATGATTGGTGACTATTGTCTTTTATTTTTATTTTTTATTTTGAGGAGAAAAAAAGAAGAAGGAAAACATCATTTTTGGTAATTATATATACACTTTTGGTTATCCCGATAACGATGCAAGTCTTGGCCCCGTAGGTTTAATCAACCTCATCGTTGATCGCTGGCCATCGACCTGACCCTAGTGCAGGTCCGGTCTCAACTGTGGCCCAGCTTGTCGACCTTATCGACGTGCACGTCCAGTCTCATCGACCTAACTCCTATCACAATTCCCACACCTTAAATGAGGTGAGAGAGTGTGATAAGAGAAATTGGGTGAGAGAACATGATGAGGGTGAATAAGGAGAAAGAATTATGAGAGAGATGAGGTGAGTGACTATGATGAGAGAGAATGCAGAAAGAGAAATTGATGACTGCTATCATATTTTTTCTGTCTCAATGATTGTCCACTCAATAGTATTTTGATAATTTATTAATTTATTGAAGAATTTTTTAGTATTTAGTCTTTTTTTTTTAATGTAACTAAATTATTAAATTCAAATGATATGACACAAATACTATTCGGGGATAGTATATGAGACATGAAATTTGTTACAGTAGATCTTGATTCGAGAGAATGGGGACAGAGAAAGTAAGGAGAGAGAATGAAGAAATAAAATGATGTGAGAGAATTGGGTGAGAAAAAGTACGGAGAGAAAGGAAGAGTGACCCCGATCATTTGGTCTAACCTCAGAGCCGATACTAGTTTTGCACAACTATCGACTACTCACTAGTGATCACAAAGTAAATTTTTGTTTAAAAAAGTTTTGAAAACAATAAGTTTTTGTTTCCATAATTAAAAAAAAAAATGAACAGTTTAAAAAAAAAAAAAAAAGGAAAGATCACCAAATATGTTTTCAAAAGAAATTTTCACTCTTCTGTTTTAAAAAATTAAAATCTGTTTAAATAATTATACCTAACGAACTTTTATTTTAGGGTACAATCTTGTTTGTTTTGATTATTATCATTGTTTTTATTGTTCATATTTTGAAGTAATCAATAAAGTAGCATAACATATTATCAGTAACCCCAAATTAACTTTATGGTAGGAAAAACTTTAATTAATCTACACATAATTTTACATTATGTTCGATAGGAGGAGGATAAAATAGGATACATGAAATATAGAAAATTACAATGATAGATACAAATTTTTATTTTTTATTTTTTTGGTTATTTGGTATAAGAGAAAGAACAGAAATGAATAAGTGGATTATAATACGAATAATAATAATTTTAAAATCGAACTCCATATTTCATTAAATTAGTTTAGCCAAGTTTGAGGGCCCGTTTAGGAAGATTTTTGATGACGGAGTTTTGGAGGTTGAGTTGAAAATGTGTGTTTAAAGGAAGATTTTTGAAAATGAATTACGATATAGAAAATAGTGCAAAAATTGAAATGCTTTTAAAGAAAATTTTGCAAGAATCATCTCATTTCGATTTTAAATGAGAAAGTTATGGAATTTCAAATTTTGAGTTTTTGAAAATAAAATAGAAATAAAGTGAGATATAAAATTGAGAGTTTGGATTAGACGGTAAAACTTTGTCTGAAAAAGTTTCTCAAAACGGGGCCTAAATTTACAAAACAAGAACCGAGAAATCCCGGAATCTCAGTAGACCAATTAATGACAGAACCGCAAGGCAAGGCCATTTGGGCAAGCTTGTGAGCAAGATTTTGGACAAAACACATATTGTGCTTAATTAACATCCATCAACAGCTCCTTCATATCCACTGTTAGAATAAAGTACCTTTCAAAGAATGGATGAACAAGACCAGGGCTTTCTAAGAGAAAAGTCGAGAGTTTTAACCAACTAATCTTCTTTCATATTTTCTTTTAATTTTAAAAAGAATGGCTCACTTGAAGTGTTCCTTCTTAGTTTTCTTACCATTTTGTTGGAAGTGTGACAAATAGAAAAAGTTGAATACTAGTGAGAGCTTAAGATGTTAATCGCACAAAATCCTCCTTATAATCTCATTCCCCCTCCGAATTTGCATTGTGACTCTTAATTCTGATATTAACATAAAATTATCATCTTACCCTTAAGTTACTTGCAAAAGACTACAATTAAAAATACCAAAAAACTATAATAACAATCATTTTTTTTAATAAAAATTATAAAGCACAATTATGAAAGGGTATACAAAGAAACTTATTAGGACTCCAAATCACGTCCACAATGAATCGTACTCACTCCAGTTACGCATAAATAAACTCAAATTATTGAAATTATGCCTTATAAGTAAAAAAGTTTTGCCTCAATTTTCTTCAATTATACCCCTCCTAAAATTTTCTAGTTTCCATATTAGAGAATTTTTCTCACTCTAAAAGTTGATCTTCCATTCACCCCCTAAAGAGATTTGAGTCGATGTGTGCATGATGGAACCATTTAAGACCACATGGCCTAAATGGTTTTCACAAGACTTTCGATGATCGAATACGTCATTAGGACACGGTGGGAGCTTCTGTAATGGAGTTCTCTACATGTCTTGAATGGTCGACGATCGATATGGAGGAGGACAATAATACTATTTTTTTTTTTGTCTTAACTCCAAAGATTAAATTGCCAAAAGCGTTTATGATACTCGGCCTATTAGTCTTTGTAATGTAACTACAAGATTATTAGTAAGGCTTTTGCCAATCGTCTCAAGGCAATTTTACCTCGTGTTATTTCCGACACTTCAAGTGCTTTTGTTTGATGGGGGCTTATTAGTGATAACGTCATTGTGGCTTTCGAACTTATGCATTCTCTCTGTAAAAAAGTGAGCGGCAAGGAGGGTTATTTAGCACTTAAATCAAACATAAATCTTATTATCGAGTGGAGTAGGGCTTCCAATTACGGTTACCATATCTAAACTGGGGTTTACGGAGTTTACAGAGAGATGGATTGCACCTTGTAATGGATTGTGTGGATTTTGTTTGTAACAGATTGGTCTGGGATAGCTTCCTCCTTTTCCCCTCCCCCTCCCCTAGCCTCAGCCTAATATTGTGGCTTCGATCGCTTACATGCAACATGTCGTTGATGTGATAGACCCGATCTACTTAATAATTTTCATATTGAATAGAATCATTTTTTTTTTTGGTCTAGTATGGTGTGTGAAATTTCTTTTTCATTCGTGATAAAATCTGAGGTGATTTTCCTTTTAAGGATTTTGGCTTAAACGGAAAAAATTATATTTGAGTTGCTTCTGCAGGTACGAGTCAGAAGTTCTTGAAGAGATAGTTAAAGAGGTTTCAGAAACATTGGACCCTATGCTCTTACCAAATGTCATCAAGGACAATGTTGGAATTGAATCTCGAATAGATGAACTCGAGTTATATTTACATAGAGAAGTCGATGATGTTCGCGTTGTAGGGATCTGGGGCATTGGAGGGATTGGAAAGACGGTTATTGCGAAAGAAGTTTTCGAAAGATTTCGTTGCAGCTTTGAAGCTAGCGGTATCTTTTTCAATATCAGTAAAGAACATAAGCATAGCAACAGATGTCAACATTGTATGATTCGCTTACAAGAGCAAATTCATGAACATTTTTTCAAATGCAAAGGAAACATACAGACTGTTGATCTGGGAGCTACGAAAATAAAGCAAGGACTAAGTTCCAAGAAGGTGCTTATCGTTCTAGACGATGTTGATAAACCAGAACTAATAGAGGCTGTAGCTGGGAAGCCTGGCGAACAACATGATTGGTTTGGTTCGAAGAGTAGAATCATCGTGACAACGAGGAATAGGGAATTGTTGAAGGAATACGGCGATAATTATAATAACATATATGAGGTCAAGAAACTAACTAATGATGAAGGACTTCAATTCTTTTACCAGAAAGTCTTCAAGAAAAAGTATCCTCCAAATGATGTTTACAAAGAGCTGTCATCGAAATTCATAGAATATGCTTGTGGCCTCCCTTTGGCTCTTTCTGTTTTGAGTCGCTTGTTGTACGAAAAAAGTGAAGATCAATGGAACAAGGAACTGGAACATCTGGCGGACAATCCTAATGAAGACATCAGTAAGTGCTCCGATTGAGTTACGACGCATTACCCAAATGTGCAAGCGAATCTTCTTGGACATCGCATGTTTCTTCAATGGAGAGGATGAATGTCGTGTAACAAAGATATTTGAAAGTTGCAACTTCAATCCAGCCAGAGGGATACCTGCCCTTGTTGATAGATCTCTGATTACCATCCAAGGGGGAAAAGTCTTGGTGCATGATTTACTTAAACAAATGGCTTGGCACATCATTCGTGAAGAGATTGAGGACGGGAGACGCAGCAGGTCCTACCACCACGAAGACGCTCTTCGTCTGCTTGAGGAAAATAAGGTATGAATTCAATTGTTTATATTTACAACTAACTAGTTCAAGTATGAACAACTTTTTTCTTTTCTCCATATATATAATATGTATTTGAAGAACTAGTACTTACAAATGCGTACTTACCTTTCGATCTTATAATAAAGAGATAATAACAAAAATCTCACTTAGCTCTAATCGAATTGTGAGGGTCACGGGGTTGATTTCATTGAGTTTTTAATGATATTTCGGACTGAATGCCCAAACATGGGACAAGGAGAACATAGTTAAAGGTGCAATTAGCAATGTTTTGAAGTTCAAGGGCCAAAATGGGATAAGAAATGCAATTAGGAGGTACAAGTGAAATTAACCTGTAAAACTTAATTTACAGCACTTTTCTAGTAAGTGGTCCTTGTACTTTTACTTAAAATTAAGTTCTAAATTTATTTTCTGTATTATGATCGTGAAATATTAGAGGTTGATTAAATCGTAGCACATTGTTAGACGGCCCAACTAAAGAAGTTACATCAATTTCTCGTACAGGAAACAACAACTGTTGAAGGGATATTCCTAAATTCGCCAAGTCAACAAGAAATAGATTCCGACCCCTTCTTAAGCCTGAAGTCCCTAAGATTATTGAAGATTTGTAATGTGAAGTTTTCAGGATTGGGTGATGAAGTTTTTCTTTCCAGAGAGTTAAGACTTTTGGAATGGCATGGATATCCTCTAAAGTCGATAGCCACAAGTTTTCGACTGAAAAGGCTAGTTGAACTCAGCATGCCTAATAGCCGCATCCAGCAACTTTGGAAGGAAACAACTGTAAGATCTCTCAATTGTTGATGTTGCTCATATCATTTTCCATCATTTATGATTATTCAGTTTAGTACTTATAATTTTCTTTTTTCCTTACAATTTTCTAATAATGTGTTACAGCTTTTGAAAGACTTAGTACTGATCAATCTCAGCAATTGCGATACTTGACTAAGATCCCAGACTTCAGTATGGTCCCAAATCTTGAGAAGTTGATCCTTGAAGGTTGTAAGAGTTTGTCAGAGATTCACCAATCAATCGAAGTCCTCGAACATCTTGTTTTGTGGAATGTGAAAGGTTTGTAAAAATCTTCAAAGGCTACCCAAAAAGATCAGTTTGAAATCTCTTGCAACTTTCATTCTTTCGGGATGCTCAAATCTCAAGGAGTTCCCAGAGATTTCAGGAGATATGAAGAACCTGTCGGAGTTGAATTTAGATGGAACGGCTATACGAGAGTTGCCAATTTCTGTCAATCGCCTCACCGGGATTACTTTGTTAAGCCTAAGGGAATGCAAGAACCTTTTAAGTCTTCCAAATGGCATCCTTTGTTCTTTGAAATCTCTAAAATCTCTCAATTTTTCGGGCTGCGTATCTATGGACCAATTGCCAGAAGACCTTCCGAGGTTGGAAATTTTAGAGGAGCTTTTTTTGGATGGGACTGCCATGAGAACATTTCCTTCGTCCATTCTGCTTTTGAAAAACCTCAAACTATTATCTTTACGACGATATGGAGTTGTTCCGCATAAGTTATGGAAATCACTATTATCTTTTTGCTCCTTACCATTGGAATTTTCTGAATTCTTAGATTTGAAGCTGCCAGATGACATCAGCTGCTTATCGTCATTACAACAACTAGATCTAAGCGAAAGCAATCTTCGGAGCATACCAGAAAGCATCTCTCAACTTTCCGAGCTAATAGATCTTCGCTTGTCGAAATGTAGAAATCTCTTCGGTCATTACCAAAGCATCTTCCCTCAAGCTTAAAAATTTTAGAGACATGTGATTGTCCCATGCTGACAACTGATGGCTTGGACAGTATGATAATAATGAGTGTTGGCAACAGATTCCAGCTAGTAGATTCTCGGAAATCATCAGGGGTCGATGGAGACTACTCGTTGAAGGCGCCGCTTGCAATGACCCATGTTCATACTGATTTACTCATTGGGGAAAACATCAAGGTCTTTCTCTCTTTCTCTCTCTCTCTCTCTTGCACAAGTTGTACACATATCAAACGTCTTCCCTAATTTTCCTTTTCGTTTGTTACTGCAGGAACTGATTGATGATGGGAAGCATTTTCAAATTCGTTTCCCGTCTAGTAGAATTCCTGAATGGTTCCATCATTTGACTCGCTTATCTACGTTAAGGATTGAACTCAATCCAGATGATCCTGATCGCAATCCAGATCGTAAAAGGACGAGGAAGGGATTTGCCCTATTTGCTGTTTTTGAAATCAAAGAGCATGAAAATTTTGATGGAGGACGGGAATTAAATAGCATTTCTTGTGAATTTAAGATTGACGAGCAGCGACTTAAGAATTCCCTCGTCTTTGTAGACTTGAAAGACTTCATGGTTGGTTCATATGCAGTCTGTTTCTATCTACCATTAAGATGGTTTGCAGGGCAGTTAAATGCATTAAGTCGCGTTATGGATACCTCAGTTTCAACAAATGGAACGGATATTGAGCTGCGCATGTTCGGAATTCATGAAGTATTTGAGCAAGATGTGGAAGATTTCAGTAATAAATTAGCTCAGAGTGCTAACGACCACTTGGAACTAGAACTGAATTTTATTCGACATTGCAAGAAATTATTGGACGGGGAAAATGAATTACTTGAAGGCTCAAGCGACATCGTTGAAGTCATGCGAAAACAATATGTAACAGATCCTAATCGCACTGCCTGGGACAACATACCTTCAAGTGACAATAAACGTTTCATAAACAAAACATTCGCATTGCTTACAAGACTCTTTCAGGTAGCTTATGTCTATCTTTGTCCCTCTCTGATTTCCTAAATCCAGACTAACAAACTCATTTGCGCATTAACAGGGAAGCTTCGCACGTCAAAACTCTTTTTCATTGGCAATCCCTTCTCCAGTACTTTCCCAATGGTTCTTCCACCACAAGGTCGGGAATGAGACACTGTGCTACCTTCCTCCGAATATCTACAATGACAAGAGATGGCTAGGGCTTGAACTATATGTTCAATGTAAACGACGTCGATCTGATTCAGCTTCAAGTGTAGGTTCTCTTGAAGTTCGTTTGTTTGCCCATGGGGAACGGTGGTTTCCTATATTTAGTCGTCGGTTCAAACAAATATGGATAGTTTTGTTGCATTTCAAATCGCCAGTGAGGAATTGCCGGAATCGGTGAATGGTTGTAAAGGTATAAGCGCTTTCTTTCGACCCACTACCTCAGATGTGGTAGTCAAAATATGTGGAACCAGGTTGTTGTACGAGCAAGATTCGAAGTTAATAAGCAAGGGAATAACAGAGGACATATTTACGAGATCAGATCTCCTATCTCATGTCAATGAATTAGTGAAAGGGCACCTTGATCGTAATATTGCAGTGGAAGAAGAAATCATGTTGACTGATGATCCACCAAGGTTGAATTGCAACATCTGTGCACATCTTTTTATATATATCTCTCTCTCTATATTTATATATACATATATATATATATTTATACATACAACACACACATGTCAAATATCAGTTGATTCACAGAGTCTAATGAAGATCTTAATCATGTGAACTATTGCAGGGAAAGGATAGTGTTGAAGTAACCCGCAAAAACTTCTAAAAAAGTACTGAACAAGTAGCAAAGACGTTTCAACTTCATTGCATAATCTCATAAAGGAACATCCGGAGGGGCAAGGGAGAACTGTCGTCGACTCTGATCCGGTTTTATTTCACTCCATAATAACTTTTTTGGAGAATTGTGACCGCATCAAAGAAGTCCCTTCGACAAGGTTGTCACTTTCAGCCATTTGCATGTAATGGCTGAGACTCTACTCCAAGCAATCAATTCTGAAGACCAGACACAACTTTTTACAAATTTCTCGAAGTATTCTTCAAGCATCGTTTCCTGGTCACATTCAGCAGAAAAGGGCATATCATATTTGTTTTGAGCATTTTCATCCTAGCTCGCCATACAACTTATACTTCCCCCATGAGGGGATTCTAAACTGGTTTGTTCATAAAAAACTTAATTCTAAAGTGACAGTTGAACTTCCTCCCAATCTAAGTCATGAAAACGGCTGGAAAGGGCTTGATATATGCGCTTCTTTCTCCTTTAAAGAGCATCCTGACGCGTCTCCAGAAGCATCTTTTAAGCTTCTCTGTCACTTAGCCAGCCAAGGGACATTGTTTGAATCCCGTCGCGCTATGTTCGATCGCTAAAGATAAAATCAAGTGGTTGCATGATCAGCGCATGTTTATTTGGTTGGCCTACATTCTTCATTTTATGCTTACAGAGCTGTATGGAAAGCCTAGTGTGGAGGCTAGGATCTATAATTATTGCCCCGGCTTGACCGTGGACAAGTGCGGTATTCGCCTGTTGTACGAGGAAGATGTGGAAGGACTTATGCAAATGATAATCCAGGGTTGCAGTACAGTCGTCAAACATTTGCATTCCTTCTGTAGAAGGACTTAGCCAAGGTTTGTGTCTCTATCTCCTCTCTTCGTCGGTCTCTATACTTTCATATATTGGTATAGATCAGTAATTTATTTACAGTTTACTCTCTTCGTCAGTCTCTATACTCCCTCTCTTCGGATGAATTTTGGAAAGATAAACTCCTTTCAAATGGTAAATTGCTTTGCTTGGCTCCGTGTTATGTGTGCATATCAATTTATCAGTTTTGGATTCCCGTTCAATATATGGTGTCTCAAATGTCGTCTAGTCAACCATGTTATGCCACATCATTTAAAAACTCAGAAATGTTTTGACTGTTGTCCAAATATATTAAATGACATGGCATATATGGTTGGCTAAACATAATTTGAAATATCAAAAATTGGACTGCGGACCTAAATCCTAATTTAAAGGATGTTATTGCAAGTATGTTTTTATTGAACTACTGAGCTCACCCCCTTGCTCCTTTTAACATCAGATCACTCCGAAGATCATGCCTAGCAGGAAAAGTGCAGAACTGAAGCGGAAAATTGGCTGATTATATATCCATAATAGAATTGATTTGTTTGAATGTGATTTTCTTTATTAAAAAAAAAAAAAAAAAAAAAAGCATTTGTTAAACTCTCAAGACTATTTGATGGTTTTTCAGTTCGTTTGGAATAGTTCGTGCTTTATGGATTTTTAATTTCAATATGTATAACAGAGCATATCTGTTTTGAATTCCAATAATTTTATCTTCACCGGGTGTCTAAATATTTAATTTATTGGAACATTGACTTATTATTGTTTTGATATAAAACTTGATTGATCTTTGGTTTATGTATTTCTAGTCCTATTAAAAAAAAACTGTAGTATGTTAGAAGTTGGGACTAGCTCATAAATAGACCCCGTTAAATGATTGAATAAGGACTTGCAAGTATTTAATTGCTACAGTGGTTAAACCAGATAAAATATAATAATTTGTCTTCTATATATATATATAATTTTTTTTTTTGAATAGAACATTTATATTATATCTTAAAACCAAATAGTTGACTCAAAATTCAAGGAAATAAAGGCTCATAAATATGTATATGAGTGTAATTCAGAGTTTAAATCTTGGATTTTTTTTAGCAATAATTTGACTCTTTTCAGCTATTAATAGTAATAAAAAGATTTTTTAAAAATGTAGTCCGACGTTCAAAGTGGTTTTTTTTTTCCCCTTAAGAAATAGTTAATTAGTGATTAACTAATGATCAAGAGAAAAAACATTTTAACTATTTTTTAAAAACTTGAGCTTTTTAATTAATTTTTAAAAACTTAGACCATTTATTAAAAAGCTTACTTTAAAAAAGGTCATTTAGTTATAAACCCCTTTTAAAAAAGAGATGACTTTTTAATTTACTATTCAAACATCATTTCACAATCTTTTTACACCCACCAACGCTATCTTATTTCAAAATGAAATGACTTTCTCATTTCAAATAAGAAAACTTTTTTTTTTTTTTTTGAAAATAAATATTACTATCCAAACATACCATTTATTTATTTATTTTTTCCCGTAAATTGCAGTAGTTGAAATTTTTGGGGAACCACACCACAACGTTTTCATTTTTAAAATTAAATAATTTAAAAAAACGTAAAATTAGAAAGGAATTGCTCTTATTTGTAAAGAGTAATGAGTTGATCTAAGTGACGTAGAAAATTAAGAACAACTCAACAAAACGGAAGCATCCAATTCCTTAATTTGATAAAAACCGAAAATTATACAATGAAGGAGATGGAGATAATGCCTAAGAATTTTGGGTCAAATTGGTGGAACTTGATAATTTATGAAAGCTCTAACTACTAATTCTAGAAAGAGAATGGATTCATGCTCTTCGTGTCCAAAGTTAGTAGGGTTTCTAATTGCATAAATAAGATTGATTTAATTGTCCCTTTTTTTTTTTTTTTTTCCTCTATCAAGTTTTTCCCACTAGGTTTTTGGCAAAAGGGTCCTAAATTATTTAATTAAGAGAGTAGATCTTTTTTTTTTTCTTTTTTGTATTTTTTATATTTTTAAGGTTTTTTTTTTGTTTTTATTTCTCCTATAATTTTCTTTTTTATTAACAAGTTTGAGTAGAGTTATAGTGGGATGAGTTTTACTAATAGGTGCCAATTTTTAAGTAATGACTAGTTTTTACAGCATTACGATTTCTTATGTTTTAAGAAATTTGTTCGTATCATGAAGGTATTTATGAAAAGCCCGGTTAAGGGTTTTTATGATGATTTGTGAGTTCTTATGGTTTTATGAGACTCAAAAATGATTGCTTAGTCAAGCATAGGACCTTTTAAGTAAAAAGGAGTAAAAAATTACCATAATTTCATGTTGGTCAAAGTTTGACCAAAAACGTCGATGGTTGACCAAAAAGTCAACTGTTGACCAAGGAAGTCAAATCTTGACAAGAAAGTCAATGGTTGACAAGAAAGTCAATGGTTGACAAGAAAGTCAATGGTTGACCAGAAAAGTCAAAGAAATGACGGTATGGTAAAAGTAATTAGCAGTATAGAAATTATACTGTGTAAAACCGTTTTTACGGATAATATAGTATGTTTATAATTCAAAACCACCATAGAAAAGTCAAGCACATTAAGTAGGGGTATCAAGGGCCAAGTGGCTTCAAGTTCGGAGAAAATTGTTTTATACAGTTCATTTTTACACAGATGAATTTTACTGTAGTTCAGTATAACAATACTGTGTATAAGTGAATCCAGTATTGAAAATATCTGTGATAACTTAAAAATGGACCGTACATTAAGAAAAAGAGGCAAACAAGCCTTAGGAGGCTTGCATCATCTTACTTTTAATTAATGACATCATTATGGGAATTAAAGAAAAATTTGGAAAGAATTTGGTGGTTCTAGACCACTCCATGGCGTCCACCTCAGCCCCCCCCCCCCCCCCCCCCCCTTTGTGCAAATCCTTGCTTCTTCAAGGACTAATTTGTAATTTCCAAGAGTTGTTCTTCACCTATAAATAGGTGAACCCATTATTCAAAAAATTGGAAAATTTAGCCAAACTTTGTCAATTTTCTCTCTCAAAAAGCCGAACTTGAGAAGGTGAGCAAGAAAGAAATTCTAGCCAAGATCAAGAGAAAAACAAGAGAGTGATGGTCGGGTTTCTTGTGGAAAGCAAGTAAAAAGTTGGAATCAATTTTGGTACCCATTGGAGGCCAAGTGGCCGGTTGTGGGGAGGAAGAAAGGAGGAAGAGAAAAATTCAAGTGTGGCCGGGTTTTGAAGCTTGAGGTGACCGGATTTTTTTGTGCAAGAGTGGCTGGAAAATTTTGGACTCCATTAGCCAAGGAGGAGGCCGGTCCTAGTGGTGGCAAGGAAGGACCAAGGGTGAACCAAATCTAGCAAGCCAAACTTTGGGTGGAAGCTAGGTAAAATCCCTTAAACCCTAAGCTTTTCATTTAAATTTCAATTGAGAAATTTAAATGTATTTTAAGTATGGTTTGTATGAGCATAAGCTCACTATCAATTTCTTCCCTAGTTAGGAATTTTAGGGTTTGTGCTTGATTAGTTAGGATTTGTGGTTGGTGGTTCAAATGTTGCATGCTTGGTGTTTGTTTTGTTGCTAGGGTTTTCTATGATTAAAGTATGTTGCTAATGTTGATTTGTATGATGAAAATTGAACGTTAGAAAAAACATTGCATGAATGTTTTAGGCTCCCGATGCGGTCGGTTGAGGTAGGGTGCACGTATTAGGACGTATAACGAATTTAAAACCAAAAAACTGCCAATTCGGGTAGAAAATGGCTAGTTTCTGGAAAAGCAAATTTTGAGGCCTTTAGAGGCCGAATTGGGAAAAACTTAAAACATGAAAGTGGTAGAGTAGAGTTTTTCCTAGGGGGCAACATGGAAAGTTTTACAAAATGAGGCTCCAATGGCCTCGATTTTTACTGAAACCCGAGCCTGACCGTGCCTAGGACCCATGCACGGCCAGGTTGGTTCAACAGGGGATTTGAACGTATTAAAGACCGAACTGGGTTTTCCTCAAAACACAAAAGTTGTAGGGTTTTTTTATAGATAAAACTTTCGTAAAGAAAACTTTTTCAGAATCGGCTTTGATTTTTAAATGGAAATGGATTTCAAAACTGTACAGGAAATAAGGAATTTCTGTACAGGATTTCTGGAAAACAATGCAGAAAAAGGTAATTCTGCACATACACTGATAAATTGGTGATGTGAAGCTGTTTCAAGGGCAGTTTCCAATAGTCAATAATTTTTACCAATCTTACTTTATGATTTCAAAATTTTCAAGATTTAACAAAGGATTTTTATACATAAATATGAGGTTTTCTAAAAATGGATTTTGGAACCTAAATTAAAATAATCTGATTAGGGTTGGGGTTAAACCCTAGGGTTACTCAATGTAACCAAGTAGGATAACGTGAAATTAAGTAAGGGATATATATATAACTAAAGTTATATAAGAGTGTTGGTTATATTACCAACATTTCTAACCTTTACTTTTATATGAAAACAGAAGGTAGAACGCAACAGTGTCCTAATAGGATTCAGCTCGACATCGGACACAGCGAATGCAAATAAGGCAAGTACAACTCCGCCTACAGCATAGGCTTTGTTGTGTATACTTGCTTAAGTATGTTTGAGAAATGTCATGAAAAAGGCTATGTGTCATGAAATGTCATGAAAAATGTTATGTGTTATGAATGTCGTGAGAAACATGCTATGAAAAGTTAGGAAGAATGCTACGTTATATGCTATGGTATGCCATGTGCTATGAAATGTTATATGCTATGATATGTTATGAAATGTGCTATGTGTTATGAAATATTATATGTTATGCTATATGCTATGCTATAAGTTATGCAATATGCTAGAAACATGCTATGAAAGGACATAAGTTATGATAAGGTTATGGAATGGTTAAGATAAGATCATGAGTTAATTGTGTGATACATCACGAAGCATGTTCACCAATTAATAAGAATAAGAACAAGACATGAGATAATGAAAGTTATGATGGCAAGCAAGCTTGCCTGTGTCGTACCGAACCGCGTTAGGTCAGGTTGGACTATGGTTTGAGTTGGAAATAGACTGGCCACCCCAACCACTCCATAGTTGCGCGCTCGGTACGGACACTTATGTTATGGGGCCCATAAGTAAGATAAGCAAGATAAGTTATGAAAGCATAAGAAAACATAATGAAGCATAAACGGTTCATGCATAAGTATGTTATGTTATGCTAAGAAATGTATGTTATACTATGATTAAGTTATGTTATGGTATGTTATGATGATTAAGTAAATAGGCTATGTTATGATTGTCGCGGGTAGATAGTAGTTGTACTTGCTGAGCGAAAGCTCATTGTCTTACGTCTATGCTGTAGGTAAGCAACCTGCTAGCAACTGCTGATGCAAGATGGTGGAGCGTGGCGGGGCAAGCTGTGAAATGTGGGAATTATGCCGCTACGCGTTTTGCTATTATTTTTATGTGTTTAATTTATGTTTATTAATTACGCCCTAACGACATTATTTAATATCCGTTATATCATACGTACGCCTTCGTGTGTGTGTCGCACCGTATTAAAAAAAAAATTCCGCTGTTTATGCTTAATAAGTAAGACACGTTATGGTATGAATGCATGTATGTATGGTAACGGCCTGTGCTAGGCGGGTCGTTACAGAGTTGGTATCAAAGCGGTTCCCTGCAGTCCAATTTCACAGTCAGCCTGCCATCGTCGCCATCATTGTAAGTTAAATTTATTTTTAAAATTTATTATGCGGTTATGTATGCTAGATACGCCGAGATGGACCCCGCTCGAGTAGCTGAGGACCGATACTCGATTTCGTCGTTCTATGAGTCACATCCTTTACTCTTTGACGGCACGAGACGGACAGTGTCGCTAGCAGTATGGCTGTACGACACGGAGTTGATTTTTCGCACCAGTCATATCGTGGAGCGTCTACAGGTCTCCTTAGCTAGCCGATGTCTAGTTGCGGAAGCCCGCTTATGGTGGATGATGATTGGGGAGAAAGTGCTACCATACCGCACTTGGGCGCATTTTTGTGCCCTAGTGATCGCATGTTTTGGCCCGATACCGGAGGAGGGAGCGGATGCGCCATATTGCGATCCCGAGATTTATCGGGACATGTACCACGAGCGATACTACGGTTTTGTCGCGGATTGGCACGCGTACCCTCAGGAGTCCATGGGCCACTATTGCCGACGATTTTTGTGGCAAGGAGGGGCATTATACTAGAAACTGCACCCAGAACCAGAACCTTCCACATCCGAGCCGGAATGCGAACAGTCAATTGCACGCAGTTCAAGCCAGGCTTGAAGGACCCTCGATCGCGCAAGGCAGGTTAGAGGCTCCTTAACCCCAAGCCAGAATCTATGCCTACACCAGGGGAGATGCAGAAGCTGGGACTTCTCATGTGGTGACAGGTCAGATCTCTATCGCCACTTACGATGCCATTGCCTTATTTGATTTTGGTGCCACTCACTCATTTATATCCTTGGAGTTCGCCCAGAAGTTAGGAATAGGTGAGGATACCCTAGAACAGCCTTTCAAAACCTCTTTGCCATCCGGAGAAGTTTTGTGGTCTAATTTCTAGATACGAAATACTTCCGTGGTTATCTGTGGCAGAGAATTCATGTAGATCTCATCGCGATCAAACTTCAGGATTTCGATGTGATCTTAGGAATGGACTTCTTAGGCAAGTACAACGCCAAGATCGATTGCCGGAAGCGTTGTGTGATTTTCAACCCTACGGTGAGGAAGAGTTCAGTTTCTACGGGCAGTCTTGGAACTCAGCAACCAGATTAGTTACGGCAATGAAGGCTTGAAAGATGTTAGCTAATGGCTATCAAGGATACTTATGTAACGACCCGCCTAGCACGGACCGTTACCGTACATACATACATACTTAACTTGTTTTACATACTTATTTATGTAACAAATATAGTGGAGATTTTTTTTTATTTTTTTTATTTTTTTATTTTTTTTATTTTTTTTTTTTACTATAGGAGTACTTGTTTGGAATAACATAAAATATTAAACATAAATTTACGGAAGACGTAGCGGCTTATCCCTTCTTTCACAGTTGCCCCTGTCAACTCCACCATCTTGTATCAACAAGCACCAGTAGGGTGTTTACCTACAGCATAGACATAAGGCGTGAGCTTTCGCTCAGCAAGTACAACTATTTAACCGCAACATAAATAACTATAAACTTATCACAGCCTATCATAACATATTCCAATTATGCATGATTCAATTATGCTTTATTATGCTTATTTTATCATGCTCTCTTAACATACTTTAATTCCTTAACTTGTTTATGGGCCCCTTATCATGAGTGACCGTACCGGGCGCGCAACTATGGAGTGGTTGGGGCGGCCAAACCATTTCCAACTCAATCCACAGTTCTACCCGACCTTGGACGGGTCGGTACGTCACAGGCAAGCTTGCTTGCCATTATACTTATTTGTCATCTTGACCTTGTTCTTATTATTTGTGAACATGCTTCATGATGTCACATGAATATAACTTGTAATTATTTCTCAGTCATGCTATCTACTTGATATTTCAAATCATAGCACATAACATACATTGCATCATACATCATGTTACAACCAAAAATGCCTATGCTGTAGGCGGAGTTGCACTTACCTTTCTCACTGTGTCCCTCTTGAGGCTGTTCTCTTACTGGCACAGCTGCAGGCCTTTTCCTGCTTGAATAGGGACTTAGGTAAGAGTCTAATTCTTATTATGCAATGTTGGTGTCCTAACCAACATGCCGATGAAATACTAGTTGTATGTCCCCTAATACCAGATATCTGATTTGGTCACTAAATAGCCATATAACTGCTTGGGAATAATTATTCTTTAATTATTTCTTTTAAGAGATTACGTTGGATAATCTCTTGGCTAGGTTCTTAATAAAATGTTAGGTTTCCTCAAAACCTTGGCTTGATTATAAATCTTATCCATTTTCTTAACTTTTTGCCATTTACGAAATTTAGCTTTAAATTCCTTTTTGTAAAAATTTCAATTTTTGAAACAAATCTTTATAATGGATATTTAAGATTGAGAACTGCCTTTGGGACAGTTTTAAGCAAAAATACTGTTTTTTCGAAAACTGTTTGTAAACTCATGTGCAGGAATTTTCGGTTCCCTGCACACTCTTCATAAAACAATACCAGTTTATAAATCCATTTGGAATTTGAAAAACTTGTCTTCACCAAAGTTGTAGCTCTCGAAAAATGCTAAAACTTTCGTGTTTTACAAAAAATTCAGTTCTGCTTATTTTTGCGTCAGTTTTTTATTTGAAGCTGGCTGACCCTGAAAACTGGGTCTGGGCAGACCAGCCACGGATTTTGTAAAAACTGAGACCATTGGAGCCTCATTTTTAAATTCTGCCCGTGTTGTCCTCTAGGAAAAATTGTTCCGAACAACTTTTGTGTTTTAAGATTTACCCAATTCGGCCTCTAAGACCCTCAAATTCTTATTTTCCCGAAACTGGCCAGTTTGAGTCCGAATTTGGCAGTTTCGGTTGCTTAAACCGGTTTACGTCCTATTTCGTGAAATCTACCTCAACCGAACACTTCGGGGGCCTATAGGGCAAACACACAGCGTTTCTAACGTCCTGCATGAACCATTAAATTGTCCAATTGAATCCGTACAAACCAAATTCAAAAGCCTTAAGCCTATGTTTGCATTAACCCTAACTTTGCTTCTTAAATCAATATGCTTCAAGTACTGCCCTAGGGCAGATTTTCTGACCAAATCAGGGGACACACAACCCTAAGCATTCAAGCATGAAAATTAACCATAAATAAACACAAATCATGCAAAAATTGAACCATACACCCTTAGATCTACAAATCAAGCACATACTACTAACTTAGGGCATAAAATGGGGAAATGGACTTATGTCCTTACAACCAAATTGAATCATCTTTTTACCTTAAATTTGAACTCAATTAAGAGAGTTAGGGCTTATAGAGTTTTACCTTAGACCAAAGTCAAATTTGGTCACAAAATTCCTTCCTTCCCCCTAGCTTGCTTGACTCACGGCCACACCACCAAAATGGCACCCAAAAAATTTTTTTGTTGGTTTCCTTGGTTGCTCCTCTCCAAGCCGACTCTTCACCAAAGTTTGGCCCCAAAATTTCAGCTTTCCTTTCTCCCTTTCTCCCTCGGCTTCACACCCCAAAAGACCTAAAAATTTTCTAAGCTTCCCTTGATTTTTTTTTTTCCTAGAGCAAAACCGAACCCTTAGGAACAAAAGCCCAAGAAAAATTTCTGATTTTCCTTCCTCTTTCTCTCTTCCTTGGCTGCTGATTTTCAAGAAGAAAATTGGCAAGAACCTCCCCAAATTTTTGAATAAAATGAATAGGTTCAAGGGGTATTTATAGGGGTTGAAGAACTTTGCTTATTTGTGAAATTTACCCCAAAATTTTTAATATTTGGGTGATAACCCCATGAGGTGGCCGGCCAATGGAGCATTCTAGAGCCCAAAAATTCTTTCCAAATTTTTATTAATTTTTTAATGAGGTCATAATTCAAAAAGTAGGTGATGTAATCACCTTTAGGACTTGTTTGGCTATTTCCTTAATAAACAGTCCATATTCATGCTAACACAGATATTTTTAATACTGTTAACTTATTAATAACAGTATTTTGTCACTAAACTGCAGTCCAAAATTTATCTGTGTAAAATTTGACTGTATAAAATTTTTCTTAAAATTTGAAGCTCTTTAACCCAAGATACCCTAATTTATGTGCTTGATTTTTCTAGGGTGATAATAAATCTTAATCTTATCATCTTGTCTGAAAAATGGTTTTTCACAGTATATTTTCCATACTGCTCGTCCATAAAACAGTATCATCATATGGTTGACTTTTCTGGTCAACCCTTGACTTTTGGGTCAACTTTGACCGTCATGCAAAATCATGCAGACGTAAAATTTTCTATTCTTCTGACTCAAAATGATACGTTCTGAGTTAAGCAATTATTTTCAAGTCTCATAGTATTGTGAGAACTTAAAATTTCACACAAAAACCTTGTCTCAAGTTTCTCATAAATACCTTTAAAACATAACATAAGTTTCTTTATAAGAAAAAGTAAGATCGTAAAAATTTAGTTATTACAATCTACCCCCCTTAAAAATTTTCGTCCTCGAAAATTAGAATAAATCGGGGTAGTTCTTTCTCATTTCATCTTCCAATTCCCAGGTGGCTTCTTCAACTTTTTGGTTGCGCCATAACACTTTAACCAGGGGAATGGTTTTATTTCTTAGGACCTTCTCTTCTCGATCCAGAATGCGAACTGGCTTTTCTTCATATGTCAAATCCGTTCGAACTTCCACTGGTTCTTGACTAAGCACATGCGACGGATCTGAAACATACTTCTTCAACATTGACACATGAAATACATCGTGCATTGCAGCTAATTCTGGTGGCAAAGCAAGCTTGTAAGCTACTTTCCCAATCCTTTCAAGGATTTCAAATGGTCCTGTATATCTTGGACTGAGCTTCCCCTTTTTGCCAAATCTCATTACTCCTTTCATAGGAGCAATCTTAATGAACACGGCATCTCCGACTTGGAATTCCAATGGCCTTCTACGTTTATCGGCATAACTTTTCTGTCTGCTGAAAGCTATGTCGAGTCTCTGCTTGATCTTCTTGATATCTTCAGAGGTTTTCTTGATGAAGTCTGTTGTTTGCAGCTGCTTCTGTCCAACTTCCTGCCAGTGGATAGGAGATCGACATTTCCTTCCATAAAGGGCTTCAAATGGTGCCATACCAATCGAAGCGTGAAAACTGTTGTTGTAAGAAAATTCGATCAATGGCAACTTCTGATCCCAGTTTCCTTTGAAATCCAGAACACATGATCTCAGCATATCTTCCAATGTTTGGATTGTTCGTTCCGACTGGCCGTCAGTTTGGGGGTGAAAAGCTGTACTAAACTTCAGTTTTGACCCCATGGCATTATGAACACTGGTCCAAAATCGAGAGGTGAAACGTCCGTCACGATCTGAAATAATGGATTTTGGTACTCCATGCAGCCTAACAATCTGTGATACGTAGACTTCGGCTAATTTTTCCACTGAAAAGGTGGCTTTAATTGCAATGAAGTGGGCTGATTTGGTCAATCTATCCACCACAACCCAAATTGTGTCATTTCCACTCACCGTCCTGGGTAATCCAACTACAAAATCCATAGTAGTTTGCTCCCATTTCCATTCAGGGAACTCTATTTTCTGTAATTCTCCTCCAGGATGTCGGTGTTCAGCCTTAACTTTCTGGCAAGTTAGGCATTTTGACACGTATTCTGCTACTTCGTTCTTCATTTTTGGCCACCAAAAGTTCTCTCGAAGATCCTTGTACATTTTGGAAGCTCCTGGATGTACTGAGTATGGCGTTTTATGTGCTTCTGACATGATCTGATCCTTCAAAAATTCAAAGTCGGGAACACAGATCCTTTCCTTGAAGTAAATAGTGCCATCGGCAGATGTCTTGAACTCCTTGTTCTTTCCGCTAAAAAGTTGTGCCTTAAGCAAAAATGAATCTTTTCCTTGATGCGCCTTGATGGATTCCAATAGATCGGACTGAAGAGTCAGAGAAGATAATTTTCCCGTGATCATTTCCAGGTTAAACTCAGAAATCTCCTTTTGTAGTGGCTTTGGAAACACTTCGATAGACATTAACATGCCCGAGGATTTCCTACTTAAAGCATCTGCTACCCTGTTTGCCTTTCCAGGGTGATAAAGGATCTCGCAATCGTAGTCCTTCACTAGTTCCAGCCATCTACGCTGTCTCATGTTGAGCTCTTTCTGAGTGAAAATATATTTGAGACTCTGGTGGTCAGTGTAGATTTCGCATTTGTTTCCATACAAATAATGTCTCCAGATCTTCAGTGCGAAAACTACTGCTGCTAACTCCAGATCATGCGTAGGGTAATTCCGTTCATGATTCTTTAATTGTCTTGACGCATAGGCTACCACCTTCCCATTTTGCATCAGGACAGCTCCTAATCCGTTCTTGGAAGCATCACTGTAAATTACGAAATTTCCTGCATCTACATCAGGAATAATTAACACGGGCGCACTTGTTAACTTCTTCTTGAGCTCTTGGAAATTCTCCTCGCATTTCTGAGTCCATTCATACTTTTTATCTTTTCGGATAAGGGCTGTGAGTGGTGCAGCAATTTTGGAAAATCCCTCGACGAACCGTCGGTAGTATCCGGCTAACCCAAGAAAACTTCTTATTTCCGTAACACTTTTGGGTACCGGCCATAAACTCACTGCTTCCACTTTCGAAGGATCTACAGAAATTCCCTCTTTCGACACAACATGTCCCAAGAAATGAACTTTCTCCAACCAAAATTCACATTTTGTGAACTTAGCATAAAGCTGATTTCTCCTCAATGTTTCCATTACCATCCTAAGATATTGTGCATGTTCCTCCTTGGACCTTGAGTAAATCAAGATGTCGTCGATAAAAACGATGACGAATTTGTCCAGATATTCCTTGAATACTCGGTTCATGAGATCCATGAAGGCAGCTGGAGCGTTAGTTAATCCAAAGGGCATAACTAAGAACTCATAGTGCCCATATCTAGTACGAAAAGCTGTCTTGGAGATGTCTGCCTCCTTAATCCTGAGCTGATGGTACCCTGATCGTAGATCGACTTTTGAGAACACGACTGCTCCTCGGAGTTGATCGAAAAGATCGTCAATCCTTGGAAGAGGATACTTATTCTTGATCGTAATCTTGTTTAGCTCTCGGTAATCGATGCACATTCGGAATGATCCATCCTTCTTCTTGACGAACAAAACGGGTGCTCCCCACGGAGAGTAACTTTGTCGGATGAATCCTTTGTCGAGCAGTTCTTGTAATTGCACTTGAAGTTCTCTCAGCTCAGCTGGTGCCATACGATAAGGGGCTTTCGAAATTGGTGCAGCTCCAGGCAGCAATTCAATCTCAAAAGAGATTTCTCTTTCTGGCGGAAGTCCCGGCAAATCCTTCGGAAAAATATCTACAAATTCCTTAATAACGGGAACATCTTCCGGAGTCCGCTCAATTTCTTGATCCTTGTCCACCATGTTAGCTAAATATCCTTGACAACCATTAGCTAACATTTTCCAAGCCCTGATTGCGGAAACGAAACGAGTTGTTAGGTTCCGAGACTGACCATAGAAGTTGAATTCTATTTCGCCGTAAGGGTTGAACGTCACGCACCTCTTCCGACAGTCAATTTTGGCATTGTATTTACTCAAAAAGTCCATTCCTAAGATCACATCGAAATCCTGGAGCTTGATCGCGATGAGATCTACATATAATTCTCTGCCACAAATTCCTACGGATGTGTTTCGTATCCAAAAGTTGGACCACAAAATTTCTCCGGATGGCAGAGAGGTTTTAAAAGGTTGTTCTAGACTATCCACACATCTTCCTATCTTCTGAGCAAATTCCAAAGATATAAACGAGTGGGTGGCACCAGAATCAAATAGGACAATTGCATCGTAGGTGGCAATAGAAATCTGACCTGTCACCACATGCGAAGTCCCAGCTTCTGCATCTCCCTTTGTATAGGCATAGATTCTGGCTTGCGGTTCAGGAGCCTCTAATCTGCCTTGAGTGATCGAGGGTCCTTCGAGCTTTGCCTGGACTGCATGCAACTGGCTGTTGGGGTTCCGGCCCGGATATGAAGGATTCTGGCCTTGGGTGTTCAAAGTACAATTCTTTGCAAAATGGCCCTCCTTGCCACAGAGGTAACAAGCATTTGATCCCATCCGGCATATTCCTGGGTGTTTTCTCCCGCATTTGGTACACACGGGGTAACTATTATTATTGCCCTCATTTCCACGAGCAATCTTTTTCTGAGGGTAGTTTCTTGGCTGACCCTGGCCAGAAGAGTTTTCCTTTCGTTTATTCCTTCCGAATTGCTTAGAGCCTTGAGCAAAATTGCGGGGTTGACCTTTCTGGTTCATTTCAAAATTCTGACGGGGTTGTGTCTGCTTCCCCATGGCCTTTTCTTCCTTCTTTGCCTTAAAGAACTGAGCCCGTTCTTCTTTGTCTCGGTTAATCCAATACTCTGCTCTTATAGCTCGACTAATACAATCAGATACCCGAGTAGGTGGACTATCACCAGCACTGACTTGCTTGGCGATATCTGATCGAAACATCTTCATCATCAATCTAACTTTTTCTGTTTCACCTGGCACCAACTCCGGGCATAACCGGGCTAACTGTTCAAACTTATTAATAGCCTCCATTACCGTCATCGTTCCCTGTCTCAAACTCGTAAATTCATCCTGCTGGGCTGCCAGGATTTCTCTGTTAAAATACATCGTTCGAAACTCCGACACGAAATCTTGCCAGCTCATGGTCGTAACATCACGACGCATCTGGACAGTCCTCCACCAGTGTCTAGCGTCTTTCTTGAGAGCGAAGGAAGCACAGAGGACTTTTTCCTGCTCTGTCAGTCGCATAAAATCCAAAATAACTTGGATGTCAATCAACCAATTGTCAGCGGCAATCGGATCTGTGGGTCCCTCGAATTCCGGTGCTTTCATCCGTCTAAACCTTTCATAAAGCAAATCTTCCCGTACTGGAGGTAAATTCATTTGTACTCCAACGGGTGCTATTGGAACCTCTGGCTGAACCTCTGGTTGAACATCAGGTACCGGAGGTACTACGGGAGGTACTCTGACATTTTGAGGAGGAACCTCGTTAGCCTGAGGTCTCTGATTGATCTGAGCTAACTGCTCCCGGAGTCTATTTGTCTCCTGCTGCTGTTCAAGTAACTGTCGTTGCAAATTTGCTACAACAGTTGCTAGATCCGGTGCAGGTGGATTCTGGTTCACAGGCATTGTTCTGCGAGGGCGTACCATCTTTGCTTTCCTATTAAATCATAAGAAAAGATATTATCGAACTAGTAATATCCTTTCTTTCATCATACATCGTATCATAATACATCGGATTATAACATAATCATTCTCATCATATTCATATCGTAACATGGCTTACATGATCATAACGTATCGTATCATAACATGATTTTCATGATAATATAACATGATATCTGAACTGTTTCTTGTATATTTACAATAAGTACATCATTCTTACAGTACTGTAAATACATATCTGTCTCGTAATACTTTTATATACATGGACAAAATAGTAATGGGAGTGTCTAACACTTCACCAATATACATAGTCAAAAAGAATGGCGATGGAAGTGACTACCACTTTCCATCAGTACATGCCTATCATCTAAAAAAAAGAAATAAGCAAGTACATGTCAGTACTAAGGTCAAAATAAATGTACATGGACAATCAAAATAGCGATCTCTATCGTCCTCTAGGCAGCTGTGTCAGAGTCGGTCTCCCAATCTCCGTCATCGAAAAGAATCTCCTCTGGATCGTCAGCTAGATCCTCCTGGTCCTCAAACCATCCTGCCTGCTCCATATCCTCGTCTTCGCCCTCCTCGTCACTGGATATGTCGATGGCAATGGGATCTGCGGGCGGGTCAGCTGGCATCTCCTCAATATCATCCTCCTCGTCACTAGAAATATCGATGATAATGGGATCGGCTGGTGGATCTCCGGGTATGACCATAATATCGTCCTCCTCCTGGTCACCGGCCTCTGGGTCACCCTCAGCATCCTCCTGCTCCCCAGCCTCATGTGCTGGCACCTCCTGCTCTGGAACTGCAGGAATCGGCTCCTCTGGGGGTGCTGGTCCTACCTCGTATAATGGCTCCCCTATACCAGCGTCGTCCACGGGTGCCTGATGATCACCCTCCGCGGCCCCTGTCGGCTCGGTATCAGCGCGTACCTCAGCCCGCAAAATCTCCTCTATCATGTACTCTACGGTCATCCTGGGTGAGGGAAAAGGAACATGCTGGCGAATACGGCTAGGTAAGCCGTTCTGTAAAACCGTCAACGCCTCCAATACCGGGTGGGTCATGTCCTGAGAAACGTAGGGCAACATGGCCTCCTGAAATCTCATGCAGTAGTGGGCCATGGTCTCGTGAGGATATGCATGCCACTCAAGTGTGTAACTATGGTATCGCGTGTCATACATATCTCTGTAAATGTCGGGATCACGCTGAGGCGCTCCTGGCCCGTAATCCAATATCGGCCCAAAACGTCCAACCATCAGTGAGCGAAAATGCGCCCAAGTCCGGCTGGGTAGCTGTGGCTCCCCTACTGATATCCACCAAATACGGGCGTCTCCAGTCAGGCATCGACTACCCAAAGAAACCTGCAACCGACCCGGGATATGGCTGGTACGGAAAATAAGCTCCATGTCGTATAACCATGCTCCCAAGGATATCGTACGACTCGTACCGTCAAAGGATAACGGATGTGCCTCATAAAATGACGATATGGCCTCTCGGTCCGCATCAACGTGATCCGGATCCATGTCAACGAATCTACATTCCAAATCGCATAATAAATATTTACGCATAAACTAACTTTAACTTACAATAATAGTGGCGATGGCAGGCGAACTGTGAAATCAGGTAGCAGGGAACCGCTCTGATACCAACTCTGTAACGACCCGCCTAGCACGGACCGTTACCGTACATACATACATACTTAACTTGTTTTACATACTTATTTATGTAACAAATATAGTGGAGATTTTTTTTTATTTTTTTTATTTTTATTTTTATTTTTACTATAGGAGTACTTGTTTGGAATAACATAAAATATTAAACATAAATTTACGGAAGACGTAGCGGCTTATCCCTTCTTTCACAGTTGCCCCTGTCAACTCCACCATCTTGTATCAACAAGCACCAGTAGGGTGTTTACCTACAGCATAGACATAAGGCGTGAGCTTTCGCTCAGCAAGTACAACTATTTAACCGCAACATAAATAACTATAAACTTATCACAGCCTATCATAACATATTCCAATTATGCATGATTCAATTATGCTTTATTATGCTTATTTTATCATGCTCTCTTAACATACTTTAATTCCTTAACTTGTTTATGGCCCCTTATCATGAGTGACCGTACCGGGCGCGCAACTATGGAGTGGTTGGGGCGGCCAAACCATTTCCAACTCAATCCACAGTTCTACCCGACCTTGGACGGGTCGGTACGTCACAGGCAAGCTTGCTTGCCATTATACTTATTTGTCATCTTGACCTTGTTCTTATTATTTGTGAACATGCTTCATGATGTCACATGAATATAACTTGTAATTATTTCTCAGTCATGCTATCTACTTGATATTTCAAATCATAGCACATAACATACATTGCATCATACATCATGTTACAACCAAAAATGCCTATGCTGTAGGCGGAGTTGCACTTACCTTTCTCACTGTGTCCCTCTTGAGGCTGTTCTCTTACTGGCACAGCTGCAGGCCTTTTCCTGCTTGAATAGGGACTTAGGTAAGAGTCTAATTCTTATTATGCAATGTTGGTGTCCCTAACCAACATGCCGATGAAATACTAGTTGTATGTCCCCTAATACCAGATATCTGATTTGGTCACTAAATAGCCATATAACTGCTTGGGAATAATTATTCTTTAATTATTTCTTTTAAGAGATTACGTTGGATAATCTCTTGGCTAGGTTCTTAATAAAATGTTAGGTTTCCTCAAAACCTTGGCTTGATTATAAATCTTATCCATTTCTTAACTTTTTGCCATTTACGAAATTTAGCTTTAAATTCCTTTTTGTAAAATTTCAATTTTTGAAACAAATCTTTATAATGGATATTTAAGATTGAGAACTGCCTTTGGGACAGTTTTAAGCAAAAAATACTGTTTTTTCGAAAACTGTTTGTAAACTCATGTGCAGGAATTTTCGGTTCCCTGCACACTCTTCATAAAACAATACCAGTTTATAAATCCATTTGGAATTGAAAAACTGTCTTCACCAAAGTTGTAGCTCTCGAAAAATGCTAAAACTTTCGTGTTTTACAAAAAATTCAGTTCTGCTTATTTTTGCGTCAGTTTTTATTTGAAGCTGGCTGACCCTGAAAACTGGGTCTGGGCAGACCAGCCACGGATTTTGTAAAAACTGAGACCATTGGAGCCTCATTTTTAAATTCTGCCCGTGTTGTCCTCTAGGAAAAATTGTTCCGAACAACTTTTGTGTTTTAAGATTTACCCAATTCGGCCTCTAAGACCCTCAAATTCTTATTTTCCCGAAACTGGCCAGTTTGAGTCCGAATTTGGCAGTTTCGGTTGCTTAAACCGGTTTACGTCCTATTTCGTGAAATCTACCTCAACCGAACACTTCGGGAGCCTATAGGGCAAACACACAGCGTTTCTAACGTCCTGCATGAACCATTAAATTGTCCAATTGAATCCGTACAAACCAAATTCAAAAGCCTTAAGCCTATGTTTGCATTAACCCTAACTTTGCTTCTTAAATCAATATGCTTCAAGTACTGCCCTAGGGCAGATTTTCTGACCAAATCAGGGGACACACAACCCTAAGCATTCAAGCATGAAAATTAACCATAAATAAACAAAATCATGCAAAAATTGAACCATACACCCTTAGATCTACAAATCAAGCACATACTACTAACTTAGGGCATAAAATGGGGAAATGGACTTATGTCCTTACAACCAAATTGAATAATCTTTTACCTTAAATTTGAACTCAATTAAGAGAGTTAGGGCTTATAGAGTTTTACCTTAGACCAAAGTCAAATTTGGTCACAAAATTCCTTCCTTCCCCCTAGCTTGCTTGACTCACGGCCACACCACCAAAATGGCACCCAAAAAATTTTTTTTTTTTGTTGGTTTCCTTGGTTGCTCCTCTCCAAGCCGACTCTTCACCAAAGTTTGGCCCCAAAATTTCAGCTTTCCTTTCTCCCTTTCTCCCTCGGCTTCACACCCCAAAAGACCTAAAAATTTTCTAAGCTTCCCTTGATTTTTTTTTTCCTAGAGCAAAACCGAACCCTTAGGAACAAAAGCCCCAAGAAAAATTTCTGATTTTCCTTCCTCTTTCTCTCTTCCTTGGCTGCTGATTTTCAAGAAGAAAATTGACAAGAACCTCCCAAATTTTTGAATAAAATGAATAGGTTCAAGGGGTATTTATAGGGTTGAAGACTTTGCTTATTTGTGAAATTTACCCCAAAATTTTTAATATTTGGGTGATAACCCCATGAGGTGGCCGGCCAATGGAGCATTCTAGAGCCCAAAAATTCTTTCCAAATTTTTATTAATTCCTTAATGAGGTCATAATTCAAAAGTAGGTGATGTAATCACCTTTAGGACTTGTTTGGCTATTTCCTTAATAACAGTCCATATTCATGCTAACACAGATATTTTTAATACTGTTAACTTATTAATAACAGTATTTGTCACTAAACTGCAGTCCAAAATTTATCTGTGTAAAATTTGACTGTATAAAATTTTTCTTAAAATTTGAAGCTCTTTGACCCAAGATACCCTAATTTATGTGCTTGATTTTTCTAGGGTGATAATAAATCTTAATCTTATCATCTTGTCTGAAAAATGGTTTTTCGCAGTATATTTCCATACTGCTCGTCCATAAAACAGTATCATCATATGGTTGACTTTTCTGGTCAACCCTTGACTTTTTGGGTCAACTTTGACCGTCATGCAAAATCATGCAGACGTAAAATTTTTCTATTCTTCTGACTCAAAATGATACGTTCTGAGTTAAGCAATTATTTCAAGTCTCATAATATTGTGAGAACTTAAAATTTCACACAAAAACCTTGTCTCAGGTTTCTCATAAATACCTTTAAAACATAACATAAGTTTCTTTATAAGAAAACGTAAGATCGTTAAAAATTTAGTTATTACAACTTAGCTAACATGGTGGATATAAGATCGAAAAATGGAGTTACGCCAGAAGATGTCCCCATTAATTTCAATAAACACGTGTTAGATTCCCAAGAAAATTAAGCTATATATAATCAATAGATGAATCTAAACATAGATGAATCTATATCCTTCCTTCCTTTCGCCTTCTCCTCTAGCTCTCTACTATTACTATATTTTCAGTCATCTTGGTGATCGAATGTTCCAACAAACGCTGTTCACGGCGTTGAAGTTGGTGCCATTCAGTTTTATTTTATTTTTAATTTTTCCGCTAATCAAAACTTGATTATAATGTATCTGCCATGAATCTAACTTTCATTTTTTACCCTTTAAACTTTAAGTCTTGTCACAAATATTATCATAACTTCATTTATAGCATTCTTTCTCCCGAAATTTGAAATGTTTGCAAATTGACTTCCTCTCTTAATTTTGTTAAAAGCAATTGCTACATGTCAAGCTATGAGGTAATGAAATTAATAAATGAGTGAAATTACAAATTAAATATTTAAAAAAATTTAAAAGAAAAACCTTTATTTGTTCTTCATACTATCAGTCATCTCATTCAAATCCAGTTTTAAAAATGATTCGCTTTTTTTTTTTTTTTTTTTAATTACAGATCATTCGAGGAAGTTTTGTCTGGCTTCAGAGCTCTTTGGAGAGGTTAAGGGAATTATTTCATACAACAAATAAAATAAAAATAAAAATAAAACTCATCTTTTTTTTTTTCCACCCAATACTTAACAAAGCAGGGGGAAATTTGCTAATGTTTTAAAGTTCATAAAAACGTAAATTAAGGGAAAAACATGACATTTATCCTGAAAAAATAATATATTTTTCCTTCTGGATGGTGAGTTATTCGTAAAGAGACTTCAAAGCAGACCCATTTATTAATGAAATGGTGAGACCCAAAGTTCTTGGTTCAAATCTTGAACTGTGCATTTGGTGTTACAGGCCAGTCCAAACTCTCCTCTTCACCGCTGCACAGTTAATTGGACTGCTGTTTACTGTGCTAATTGATTCTCTCCCATGTGCTCCTCTTTGCTTTTTCCTATGTGCAATTTATTTTATTTTTTATTTTTATTTTTTCTTGTTGTCCATGTAAGGTTGCTGAAATAGGGACAAAACTTGTTAAATTATTCACAGTTGTCTCTGAATTGGCATTTTTTTGCGGTGTGTGTTCGTATCTTAGATCTATTGAGGAGTTGTTTATCTCCTAAGACTTATTTCGCACTCGAAATTGGATTCGTGATTGTGAACCAATTGATGTGTGTGAGTCATTGGAATAAATTGACTCGTTAGAGCCATGTAATACAAATGCTTTCTAACTTCTATTGTTCTTTTGTCCTTGTATTTTTTTTACGTTATATCTTATTACTCAATTTTTTATTTTTTTTTCTTGTAATTTTTTCAGAAATCTTACCTAGAATTGAAGAAATTAAAATAGATTGACAAATTGAAAGAGGTTTCATCACCATTTTTTTTTTTTTTTTGAGACTATCACCATTTTAATTTTTTGAAATACTTGTAGGATTCTTTGGCCATCTGCGTGAATATTTGAAGTAAATTAACCCTCGCCTCCAGCCTGTTATAAGCATAGGAGAGTGAGGACAAAACTTTCAGGAAATCGTGGGATAAAGTTTTTTTTTAATATTTTTTTATTATAGGGGTGAAGTAATTGAAGTTGATAACGAGAATCACGTAGGTAAAGAAAATATTAATGAAAACTAATAAAATTAAATCAAAACATGAAAATTGAAATAAATTCGGAAGAAGATCCAATTCAAAGAGCCCACCACCAACTACTATTATCAACAATAGTCAATTGCTCAGTTTTCCACATTATAATCTCGAGCCCCCCGATCTTTTTGTTTTCTTCTCTGAACGAAACTTCTGCTGATAAAATTAAACAAAACAAACAAAACAAAAAATAGAACCAAAAAAAACTAAAAAACTAAAAAACTAAAAAACAAAACCTTCTACTAGTAAAAACATGTTTGGTCAGTGTGTTCATGAACCGCAGAGGCATCATCTCCTCGTCCTCCCCCCACGACTCCTTTGCCCTGATTTTTTTTTATTTAATTTACTAGTAAAACTTTGTGACAAATTTACTATATGATAAACCAAGTATAACTAACATCAAATTAAACATTTGACTTATATTGATTGGTGTCTTATTTTTTTTTTAATCTAATCATTAAAGCATTTTCATTTTTAAATTTTTTAAATGCTAAAAATTTATTTTTAAGAGTTTAAACCATAATAATGATGACAAAAAATAAAAAAATATATATATCAAAAATAGCATTACACTTGAAATATAAAGTAAAAAATCTTATTTTTCACATTTTTTGGTGATCATAACTTCAAATTCATATTTAATATGCACATTGGTCTCCTAATCGTGCGTAAGTCTAGAATTATTTCAGTAGTCTGGACAAACATGATACACTCATTTAGTAAATAATTAATATTTGTATCATGTATTATGTTAATTGTTCTAAATAATCACTCTCCTAATGTGTTTATATTTTTTCTAGCTAAAGATTGTGTTTAATTAACACTAATTACTTAGTAACAACTTTTATAATGCACCACCTAAATTTCCTCCTCAATTCATTTTTCTTTTAAAAATATTTCCTTTTATTTTACACAAAAAAAAAAAATTACTTTTCACACAATTAAATTTAGAAAAACTTGTATCGTCTGCCTCCTCACGTAATGACGGACTTGAAGGAGAAACACTATAGGATTTGTTAAACTCTAAGTATTAACTTTGGAGGGGGGGAAAAAAAACTCTGGGAAAAATTCTAGTCGAAATTTGTTATTAAGAAAATCATTAACGGAATAAATTACTAGTTAGTAGCAATATATATCAATCTTCGTTACTGTTTTAAGTTTCTAAATCGATAAAGTACTAAAAAAAATACATTTGTAACAAAAAAAAATTAAAGAAGTAATTACAGACATAGCCTAACGATAATACCACATATGATTTATTAAAAGTGTAGAGTTCGAATCCCCACCCCTATGTTAAAATAAAAACAATTAAAAGAAATTTTGATGAAAGTAGAAATAAATTAAGATAGAAAATTTAGTGGAGTATTAATAACAATTGTTACTAAGTAACTAAATTAAAAACAATTATTTGGAGAGAGATATCTAAAAGAGTTGATATTATCAATGTTACTCCATATCATGTCGTCTCTAATACATTAACTACTACTTTGAAATCTTGCAATCTTGATCCTCTTGACGACTGAATCAACCAATAAAACCCAAACCTTCATGGTACATAATAAGGTAAGGAAAAACAGTCCATGTGGAGGAGAAATTAAAAAAAAAAAAACAAACAAAACAATATTACCCTTGAAATACAAAAACGACTTATATCAAACAAAAATAATAATAATAAAAATGTCTCTCCAAAGACTCACATATATAGGGATTTGAATTCATAACGTGACTCCATAAAGCACATAAAAAAACAAGGCAAGTGCAAGAAACCAAGACTACAATTACGCAAAACAAAAATCATATCCCACCAACGAATAGACAGATGAGCAGGGTCAATTGTCTTCTTAGACACGATCTTCAAGTAATAAACACATAAAAGAAAAATAAGAAGATTCCCATTACTAAAACCAAAACAAAAAAAAAAAAAAAAAAATCAACTAAAACGATATATTCAGAGCTGTGATTCGATCTTTTACGTCGTTTTGGAGATTCGAATTCTAATATTTATAATCCGATATTGAATTATCATTAAAATATGTATGCAACAATACACAGGTATGATTCTACTACCTTCATAAGTACAATGTCAGATTGTGAATTTGTTCAACATTGTTAAGTTATTGAGGTATTTATAGGTGAATTGGACATCCTCTCTACTTGGGGATAAGTTCTATCAAAGGCTCATTGCTAGGTGCGAGGAAGGTAATATCCAAGTTGTTGTGGTGTTTATTTATGAATTGTACACCCTCTTTCCTTAAGCTAGCTTTTAGGAATAAGTTTTCCTTAAGTCCATTTAACATTGAAATCTCCTTCAAGTTTGGTCCATATTCATTTTCAAAATGTTTTTGTCCCTATAATTTTGATGACGCTGAGAGTTGATTTTGACTTGCAAAAATCGAGCTAGTATAGTTTGCATAGATAATAGATATCCGTAAATTACTAGTTTATTTTCCACTCCAGATGTTGGAGATTTTAAACTGTTAGCTGTTCTCCAAGTTCCATTGCAAATTGGATTTCCCTTTGAAAGAAGAAACATAGAGGAAGTAAATAGTCATGGCCTTGAGAGCTTTTTAAGGCAAAAGGGTACTCTTTAATCATTAGTTTGTACACTACTTGATGACAAGGAAAAAAAAAAAAAGGTTATTTAACAACTTTCTATTAAAAAAAAAAAAAAAAAAAAAAAAAAAGCCTCTCATGGAATAGAGCATCAATGAAGAATTGATTTTTTTTTTCCTACTCAAAGACAATTCCAAAGTTCCATATGATGATTCTATATAACTATAAAAAGCACACCAAGTAATTACAATAAATCTCAAGGGACCAATAAGTGACTTTAACCAATGACTCAAAACCACTATATTCACAGTAAAATTGGAGCTTAAGAAAGTTTCTAAAAACAAAAAAAAAATAAAATAAAATAAAAATAAAGGCTATGAACACAAGGTAACATCAGAAGAACATGTCCTCAAACACCAACGGCAACTTCCTGAGGCATGATCTCATGAGCATGAGGAATCGGTTCCGGCGCATTCATTTCAGACTCTTGGTTGGTTGTTTTCATTTTGGTCGTAACTTGTTCAGTTTCTCTGAGGCATTCTTTCTGGTTTTGTTGTTCTTCGGTGGCGGATTTTGCCTTTTGTCTTGATAGGCGTGGCTTCAGCTTTGCTAGCCGCGGTTTCTCGAGAGTGAACCTTCGGCTGTGACTTCCTAACTGGCTTCTTCGAAACGTAAACATCCTTTTCACTCCCCTTGTTTGAATTGTAAGATTCGTAAAACATGAAAAAGGTCAAAATCGTAATAACAATTTGCTGGGGTTATTAAAACATTCAACGAATCTGGCGCACAAATGTTCAATAAATACAAAAGTTCAAGTACTAGTGAACATTTTTTACACCAGATTCCTTGCATCTTCAACTTACCCCAACAAACTATTATTACAATTTCGACATAGTAGTCCTTTTTCCAAAAAAATAAATAATATATATAAAAATAAAAAAAATAAAAATTGACATTAAAAAAAAGTACTAGTCTTGGTTCAAAAGTAGTATTTAATGAATTAGAGACATTAGAAGTAACATTGGTAATATGAACTCTTTAGATAATTTGTCTCTTAATAATGTGTTTTTTTTTTTTTTGGTAAAAAAAAAATTATATTTTAGAAGTAAATGAATTGAGGCAGGAAATTTAGGTTGAGTATTTATAAAAGTCATTACTAAGTAACTAATGTAAATTAAACACATTCTTTAGCTAGAAAAATGTTAAACACATTAGGAGTGATTATTTAGAACAACTGACATAATACATGATACAAATATCAATTATTTAGGAAATGGGTGTATCACGTTGTCTAGTTTATTGAATAATTTCTAGACTTACACATGATTAGGAGACCACAAGTGCATAATTAAATATGAATTTGAAGTTATTAAGTATATGTCAATGTCAATGTTATATTTGTCACCAAAAAATGTAAAAAAACAACATTATCATACGTAATACTCCACTTTGTAATGTTATTTTTGATATTATTTTTATTTATTTTTTGTCATAATTATTACGCTTTATAACTCATAAAAATATACTTTTAGTATTTAAAAAATTTTTAAAATGAAAATATGTTAATGAGTAGATTAAAAAAATAAGACACCAATCAATAATATAAATCAAAAGTTAAATTTGACATGAGTTATATTTGATTTACCATATGGTAAATTTATCACAAGTTTATTACAAGATAAATTAGAAAATAACACTTTGTTAAAGAACACTTAAAAAAAATCAAAATGCTAAAATTTATTGTTTATACATCAGTTTAGTATTTAATTGGAGATGCTAATTTCGTTTTAAGTGGAACTCACCACAACAGGTTTTATGCTATCCCTGTAGAGATCCTAGTCATTTAAGTAGATCCGAAGACCCAAAATTAATTGGGAGTCGATCGGGAGGGACCATAGCAATGCCATGTATATATTTATATATGAATTAAGCTAGGAAATTGTTCCGGATTTCATATCTCATTGATTGTCCCCCAATAATGTCATATCATATCATCTGAACTTAAAAATTTAGTTATGTAAAAAATACTAAATTTTAATAGTTCTTGAACATATTAATAAGTTGTCAAACATGAAATGAGACAGCAAATCTGAATTCAGAAAACATTAATGATGTTGAATATCATGCCCTAATAAAGGATAAGGCCCACAATATGAGATTTACAGTATTCCATCTTTTATTAGTTGTAATTTTTAACATCATTGATGCTTCAAAGCATTTTTGTTCATATGTTCACACGCACACTATCACATTACTACGGAATATAGATTCCTACTGGATCTAGGGCAGTGTTATCTAAAAGGAATCACGTTTCGATTGATGATACAATAGAGGCTAAAAAAAAAATTTTGAATAGCACGACTTCAACACCGTCACCCACGTTTGTTGGCTCAATGACCAAGATGATAATTATTCATTTTCTACTCGTTCGGTACGTGAATTGAAAAAAAAAAAAAAAAAAAAAAGAAAAAGAAGCAGTAATAGCAGAGAGCCAGAGCAGAAGCCTTCGTACTAATATTAGTTGGTGATAATAAATATTCATTTTCTACTTGTTCGGTACATTGACTTAGACCATATACATAAACGGGTCAATTCTGGCGCCTAAAATATGGATTCGTACTAATAGTAGTTGGTGAATTAGTGAGAATTACTTTCTGATCATTAATGGATGTTTGATAGAGTTTACTGAAAATTATTTTAGCTTCTTAAGTTTAAAAACTGTTTTTTAAACTTATTTAAATTATTTATGAGAAGAGCTTATCGTCTCTAATTAATTCATGTGGATTATTAAAATAAATTACTCAAACAAACTAGCACGTGCATTTGCACGTGCCCAAACAACTGGTAATAATTAAAAAGGAGGGACTGTCAAATGGAGTCTTCTAGAATTATAACAATAACTACCGACTTCTCACACCTATATATAGGCCATCCGAAAAGTTGTAAATGTAGATAGCCAAAACAAAATTGAGGAGTTCTATAATGAGACTTTCTCATTTTATTTTATAATGGTTAAAATTTTTTGACCGTTGGATTGATTTCGAACTATGAAGATTAAAAAGGTTCACCAAATTATGTATTACTTTTCTAATATATTCATTCACGTTTGTTCCCACTTTATTCCAAAGTCAAGTGTTTTTGTCTTGTCCCTTCACTTCATCACACTAGTTCCCACGTGAACTTCACCCCAACTATTCACATACACACAAAAATAGCCATCATATTTATGTAACCCAGCTTTTGCTTATTACTAGAAACCAACTTCCCCCACACCATTATGGAGGACGTCGTAGCATCCTCCTCGTCAAAACCTCAAGTCTTTCTTAGTTTCAGCGGTGAGGATGTTCGCGGTCGTTTCATCGACTTCTTGTACGATGCCTTGCAGCCGAAAGGATACGAGATCTTCAAGGATGACGTGAGCATCGAGATAGGGAGCGACTTTAGTCCGGCGCTGTTTGATGCTATCAAAGCATCGAAATGTGCTATCGTTGTTTTCTCGAAAAGCTCTGCTTCTTCCATATGGTGTTTGATGGAGCTCGCCGAGATCATAGATTGCAGGAAAAATCGGGGTCTAACGGTTATCCCGTTTTCTACCATGTCAGTGCAGGGGACCTGAGAAAGCTAAGAGGAGAGTTCGTCGGGAAGGCCTTTGAAAACACGAGAAAGACTATCCTATGGAGACGAAGATGGTGGAATCATGGAAGAAGGCTGTTATTGCTTTAGGTTACATCGCCGGTGTGAGTGCAAAGAACAGTACGTAAGTATCTAGATCTCTCTCTCTCTCTCTCTATATATATATATATATATATATATATTTCTTTATATACGAGAATAGCATTTTACAACTCTGCTAGACCAAGCCCTTCTCCGAGGCGCAAAGGAAGATGAAATTACAGAAGTCTTGCTAAATTAAGGAACCGGAAGCACTGCTCTCTTCGTTTACTTTAAAGATGAAGGAGTATACTTCTTCATCAAGGGAGTATAGTCGATACAGATAGTCGAGACACAAATCAACTTTCTTCTTGCATCAAAGATCATCTCTTTTTCATTTTCATTCAAGAGTTTTTATATGTTTCCATGCCCCTCATTCGAGACCCCAAAAAATCAATAAATTTCTTTTCTTTTCTTTTCTTAGGAACACATACATTCGTCACTACAACAAGGATAATGGTAACCCATATGTTATAGTTTTCTTCCTTTAATGATTGAGATCTAATCTACATAGATATGTTCCTATTATTAACAATTTAAATCAGATTCTTTATTATTGTTAAGAAAATGTCGCAAATGTCACTCTTTTGAAACCTCTTGACATTTTTACCACAGTTTTAAACATCTTAGGGCCTGTTTGGTGTATGAGTTTGAGTGAAATTGATAAGTTTAAATAGTGATTGATGTGTACTTTTTCAGAAAAGACAAAAAACTTTTTGGGAAAAAGACAAAAATTGAGTTAAAATTCATGAGTTTAGACCTGTGGTCCAAACGAGCCCTTAGTGTCTTTATCACTCAACAGTATTGGTCAAAAGTTAACTAAATATATTTTACCAGAATTTTTCCTATTGATAAAAAACCTACTAATACTATATACATTCTATCAGATATGATCAGAAACAACAATAACCACCAACAATGTTAATCATATGCTTCGGTCGTTGGCACTGATCATCAGAATATTTTAATACATTGTTTCACATAATCTATCAGAATTTTTTTTTTTTTTTTTTTTTGTATTAAAACATAGATGACTAGACGTATCTGATTCCGATGACCGATTGTCGGTGCTGGTCACCAATAAACTCTAGTAAATTATTTTTCATAATTTATCAAAAAAATTTATATTTTTATATTTTAGTAGAATAACTTGAATATTCTACTAGAAAATTCCATGACCGGCATTAGCAATCAGAAGTAACGACAGAAGTAAAGACGTCTGACAATCTATGTCGAAAATAAAAAATATTCTCATTTTACTAGAATATTTTGATAACCGGTGCTAATAACGTGGATCTATATATCAAAAGGATCTGATCTAAAAATATGTAGGAGAGATTGATTGAGGGTTTTTTTTTTTTTTTTTTTTTTTTTTTTTTTTTTTTTGGCAGGAAGGAGACGGAGATGATTGAAAAAATAACTAAACGGGTTTCAAAATCATTGGACCACCTGCTCTCATCAACTGTCATCAAGGACCATGTTGGAATGAATCTCGTATGGAAAAGCTCGAGTCATATTTAAATAGAGAAGTTGAAGATGTTCGTGTTGTAGGGATCTGGGGCATCGGAGGGATTGGAAAGACAACTATTGCGCAAGAAGCATTCGAAAGGTTTCGCTACAACTATGATGTCAGAGGAATTGTATACATCACAAGAGAATACCGTGAGCATGGTAACGCATGTCAACACTGTCTGATTCTCTTACAAAATCATTTTTAAAAAAAGTGTTGAAACGCAAAGAAGACATAGAGACCGTTGCTCTGGGAGCTACTAAAATAAAGCAGAAGCTAAGTTCCAAGAAGGTGCTCATCGTTCTAGATGATGTCGAAAAACCTGAAGAAATTGAGGCTCTAATTGGGAAGCCTGGTGAACAACACGAATGGTTTGGTTCGAAAAGTAGAATCATTGTGACAACGACGAATAGGGAATTGTTGAAGAAATATGGCGATAATTATAACAACATATATAAGGTTGACGAACTAACTAAGGATGAAGGACTTCAATACTTGTACCGGAAAGCCTTCAAGAACAAACAGCCTCCAAATGATGTCTACAAAGAACTATCGTTCAAATTCGTAGAATACGCTTGTGGCGTCCCTTCGGCTCTTTATACTTTGAGTCGATTGCTGTATGAAAAAGCATAGAGCAATGGACGAAGCAACTAGAGCATCTAGCGAAAACTCCTAATGAAGAAATAGTCAGTAATGTGCTTCGATCTAGTTATGATGCATTATCCAGAACAGACAAGCAACCTTCTTGGACCATCGCACGTTTTTTCAATGGAGAGGATGAACGTCACGTGACAAAGATACTTGAAAGTTGGAACCGCAATCCAGCCAATGGGATACCTGCCCTTGTTGATAGATCTCTAATAAGCGTCGAAGGAGGGAAAAGTCTTGGTGCTTGATTTACTGAAACAAATGGCTCCGCATATCATTCAGGAAGAGATCAAGGCCGGGAAACGCAGCTGGTCCTACCACCATGACGATGCTCTTCATGCGCTTATGGCAAATAAGGTATGACATGAATTATTTACTTGCTTCTTCTTGCTCACCTTAATTTGTGTTAACAGATTGTTGCAGGTAACACGGTTGATTTCATTGAGCTTTTAGATTTTTTAGTTTGAAAAGTATCTGATTAGTAAATTAAAAATATTTATGATTAACCTTTTTCAATATATATTGCCCAGAAATAGTCTTCAAGTAATGATCCAAACGCCTACTTATAGTACTGATTAATCTTAGCAATTGCAAATACTTGACTAAGACACCCGAGACTTCATTATGGTCCCGAATCTTGAATGGTTGTAAAAGTTTTTCAAAGGTTTGGAGTCCTCGAATATCTTCGTTTTGTTGAATTTGAAAGGCTGTGAATGGTGGATCACAGTGAACCACTTGTAGAAAAGTCAGTTCAACGGCGGTTTTAATCCGTGATCAAAATGTCTTTAAAATTTTTTAAAAAAATCTTACCGGAAAATTATGTCCTTGCTTATTATTATTGTTATTATTTATTATTAATTGAATGGAAATTATGTCCTGCCAAGCAACAATTCCTTTAAACATAGAACACTATTTTTATATGTAAAAATAAAAAAACTAATATATTTATATTAGATTAAAAAGAAAATCAACACGACACTAACAACTTCAAATATATATATATATATATATATGTATGTATGTATTTAAAATCTTCCTCATCATAATCATCAACAATATAACAGACCCAAAATCTAACTAATACAATACAGTTAAATGCAAAGAAAAACTCATATATAAACCTAAGTGAAAAAACCAAATCTAACAAACTCCAAATCTTCAATGCAACCAAATTAACAAACAACAACAGCAAAATCCTTTAAGTACTTGGATTCTGGTGGTCATGGTGGTGTGTCATGGCACCAACGGCGGGCATGGTAGTGTGAGTCTCAGCAGCCATAGTTGAGAAGTGAGGAATTTGTCCTAAACATAGGGGAAAGAGAGAGAGAGAGAGAGAGAGAGAGAGAGAGAGAAATGTAATTTTATGAAAAGAAAATATGCATATTTTAAAAAGGAGTTATGAAAATAGACAGTTTGTGTAATTATTTCTTTTGCTTCTCTGAAATCTTCACGTGTTAATAAAGACTGCATATTGCAGGCACCACTTGCAATGACCTACGTTCATCCTGATAATCTCTCTGGAGAAAACATCAAGGTCTCTCTCTCTCTCTCACTCCTCTCATTGCACACAAATTAAGCATGTTAATTTCCTGATTTTTCTCTGTCTTTTCGTTTGTGTTACTACAGGGACTGATTGATGATGGGAAGCCGTTTCAAATTTCTTTTCCATCAGATAGAATTCCGGAATGGTTCTTTCATCGAAGTCGTGAATCTCACTTCGAGATCGAAACCTCTCTAGAAGATCCTGATCACGATCCAGGTCGTAAAAGGAGAAGGAAGGGATTTGCTCTATTTGTTGTTTTTGAAATCAAAGAGCATGATCAGTTTGTTCAAGCAGGGAAATTAAATAGCATTTCTTGTCACTTTACCATCGATAAGAAACCACTTGCGAATTCCCTAGTCATTTCAGACTTTAAAGACTTCATGGCTGGTTCAAATGCAGTCTGTTGCTATGTGCCATTAGAGTGGTTTGCGGGGCGGTTAAATACATCAAGTCTTCTTGTCCGTTCCTATGTTTCAAAAAAGGGTATTGTTATCAAGTTGCGCAGGTTCATAATTCATCAAGTGTTTGAGAATGGCATTGAAGATTTCAGTAATAGATTAGCTCAAAGAGCTCCTGACCACTTGGATCGCGAGAAATTGTCAGATGGAGAAAGTCAAGTCGAGCATAACCAAAGTGGAGGAGAAAATAGCTCGAAAGCATCAAGAAATAAAACAGAACATTCTCCCAATGCCTGTGACAACATACGCCAAGAAGGAATCGAAGCGGACCATGAGATTCAAGAGGACAATGAGAACTGGCTGATGAAATTAAGATCCATTTTAAGTTTGTTTTGTTTGGATGTGATTAATTTCTTGACTAGAAAAAGGTTGAAAGGCTAAGGACTATTTAATGGTTTTCAGTTCGTTTGGAATAACGCATGCTTTATGAGCTGTAACAGAACATAACTGTTTTGAATTCCAATAATTTGATCTTCGCTGGTATCGGAATATTTAATTTATGAGAACCACTTATTATTTATTTGATCTTATGGTTGATTGATCCACGGAATAAAATGAGAATGATCCTATAATTCAATTCATGGTAGATCGATTTTATTTTATTATTATTATTATCTTTTTAATCAAGGCCATGTATTGTTTGTTGGGTTGTGCTATAGATGCATATTGAGATGCTTGTATGTCCAAGAATTGGCCAATTGACTATAAATATTAGAAGTAGGTACGAAATAAACCACCCATATGATATGAGTTTATGCTTTTGCGGCTCAATTTCTTCTTTTCAATTATGCGTTCGTCAATACTAATTTATTGAAGGGGTTTGTGGGTAAATGACTTTTTGTTTTAAGAATTTTTTTAATTAATGATCAAAGTTTTGTAAAATTAAAAATTTGACTATTTTAAGGAAAAAAAAATGATCGGTCAGTTAATCCAGTCAATCAGTGATTGACCAATATTAATTTGTATTTCTTTTTTTTACTGATTGACTGTGGTCAATCACTTACTAACAACGTTCATTTTACTTAATAAAAAAAATCTTGACTATTTATTTAAATAAGTGTTTAAAAACTATATATTTGTAATAACCCGAATTTTGATGACTCTAGATTTCCTTTGAATGAGGAAAACTTAAGTCTTGATCATGTTTGAAATAGAATATCGGTATAAGTTTGAGTTCTCGGTTAATTAGCTACGAGACTCAACGATGGATTACTTAGCCTAGTATAAGGCATTTTAAGGAAAATAGTGTGATGAAATTTCATGTTGGTCAAAGTTTGACCAAGAAAGTCAAAGTTAACCAAAAAGTCAAAGGGTTGACCAAGAATAGTCAAAGGTATGACTGTACAGTAATAGGATAAGCAGTATGAGAAATATACTGCTAAAATTGTCTTTTTGGACAAAATAACAAGAATAAGCTATGAGACCACCCTAGCAAAATCAAGCACACTAAGTTGGATATCAAAGTCCTAATGACTTTCAGAAATAAGAAGAAAATTTTTACAGTCTATTTTTACGCAGATAAATTTTGGACTGCAATCAAGTAAAACAGTACTGAATTGTACTGTGTATTAGTGAACACAGTATTAGAAATATCTGTGTTAGCAAGAAAATAGACTGCATTTTAAGGAAAAAGCCAAACAAGGCCTTATGATGATGTCACCCTATTTTGGAATTATGACATCATTTCTTGATTAAAGAAAATTGGAAAGTATTTGATGGCTCTAGAACCTCCCAAAGGCCGGCCACTTGGAGGGTAAAAATGTAAAGATTTTGTCTTTATGGGCAAAAAGTGTAATTTTGAAAAATATGATGATGTAAGCATGAGGTAAGCACATGATGTCATCATGGTGAGGTAAGCAAAACTTGGGCACCAAGTCATGCAATGGCCGGCCAACACTTGTAGGGGTCAAAGTGCAAATATTTTCACTTCAAGGACTAAAGTGTAATTTTGGAAAAGTAATTAAATCCAAATTCAAGGACTTTTTAGCAATTTTGAAAGTTCAAAATCAGCTATAAATAGGGGTGAAGGGGGGCGGATTTTTGAGTGGGAAAAATTGGAAAAACAAGCCAAACTATGGCAAAATTCTCCCATACCCATTTTCTCTCTAAAACCGACCCTAGGAAGAGAAAAAAAAAAATTGGTTGGCTGGATTTTTGGTAATGGCCAGACCTTGTGTGAGTGTGTGAGGCTCAATTTAATTGGCCAAAATTTTTGGAACCCCAATTGGAGGGGAGGCCGGTTGTGTGGAGCCAAGGACAAAGGGAGAGAAAAGTTGGAATCAATCAAGCCAACCTCTTGGATTGATTTAGGTAAATCTCTAAAACCCTTAAGTTTTTATATTGAGCTTGAAACTAGATACTCATGTGGTTGTTTTCATGAGGAATGGCCGAAAATTGGTACCCATTTGGGGGAGGAGAATCGGCTGCAATGGCAGCCAAGGGGGAGTGAGGAAAAAGTTGGAATCCAAGCTTGTGAACCAACATCCAAACTCTAGAGGTAAACCCTTGGCCCTAAACCTTTTTAATTTGAGCTTAAATTTGGGAAATTTAAGTGTATTTTCATGTTTGGGATATAAGAGCATAAGCTCATTTTCTTATGCCATGCAATAAGTTTTGTGCTTGATTATGTGCTTGATTAGGGTGCTAAGGTCTCAATTATGATTATAGTGCATGGTTTGGTAATTATGCTTGCATGATTTTTAGGGTTTCATGCATGCACATAAGGTGTTTGATATATGTCCCCAACATGCCTAAGAAGTTATAGGTCACGCATGTTTATGTTTGAGCTAGATTAGAAGCTTGATTGATGATTGGTGATACAAATCAAATGTTTTACAAACCCTAGTTTGGTGCAAGAACACCCAAGGGTTTTGCCTTGCATAAAGATGTTTGAATGATGTATGAATGTATGTTTTACGTTAGAAAACGCTGCATGATGATTGTAGGCTCTCGGCTGCTGCCGGTTGAGGTAGTGTGCACGTGTTAGGGCGTAAAACGAATTTAAACCCAAAAACTGCCAGTTCGGGTAAAACTGGCCAGTTTTCTGGAAAGCTGGATTTGAGACCCTTAGAGGCCGAATTTGATAAAAGTTAAAACATGAAAATTGTTCAGAAGGGATTTTCCTAGGGATAAAATCGGATCGTTTTCAAAAATAAGGCTCTGAAGGCCTTCGTTTTTATAAAAATCCGAGCCTAGTCTGCCCAGACCTAGTTTACACGACTAACCAGTTTCAAATGAAAACTGATAAGGATACAAGTGGAACTGGAATTTTCGTAAAACATAAAAGTTTTAGGATTTTTTGAGAGCTAGAACTTTTATGAAGACAACTTTTTCAAAATCGGAATGGAATTTTTAAACTGACACGGATTTCTAAAAACTGTGCCGGAAACAGGAAATTCCTGCACATGATTTTCTAAAACAATACAGGAAAACTGTATTTTTGCACCAACACCAATGTTTTGACTGTAGGAACTGTTCCAAAGGCAGTTTTCAACAGTTAATAATTTTTACAAACCTTTCTCAAAGAATTACAATTTTTCAAGGGTTTTTATAAGAAATGAACAAAGAGAACCAAGTTTTTCCAAAGCAAAGAGAAAAACAAGTTTTTGAACTCTAAGTTATCTTTTTTTCGGTAACAAGACAATGATGGACGATAACCGGGAAGGATACCCGAGTTACTGAACGAGGTTCAAAACCCAAGGTTACCTTATGTAACCAAGTAAGCTATCATGAGTATAGGGGGGGACATATAACTAAGATTATGAATAGGTGTTGGTTAGGTCACCAGCATCTTAAGGATTATAATTATGAAGCCTTATACTATGTCCTTTGACATAACAGGAGATAGCCTGTTGTTGTGCCTCAGCTTGGAGTCGCACGAAATAGGACACAGCTAACCAAGTAAGTACAACTCCGCCTACAGCATAGGCCCTTTGTTGTTACTTGCCTAATGTGATGGTATGTGATGATATGTTATGGCGTGTAATGTTATGGTATGATATGTTATGGTATGTATGACATGTCATGGTATGTTATGAATAAGGTTATGTTATGTTATATGTTGTAATATTATGACATCATGAAGCATGTTCACTAATGTTAAACCACCTGGTAAGAACAAGACAAGTAGAATGTTGTGTCGTGCCGACTTGCCACAAAGGCGGGTTTAAATGGTATGGTTCATGGTTTGAGTTGGATTGGATGGCTACCTCAACTACTTCATGTTAAACTCTGTGTTTCATGGTTTGAGTTAAAATGGACTGCCGCCTTCAACCATTCCTTGGCTATGTACCACGGTACGAGCACACATGATAAGTAAAGGAATAGAACTAAATTAAGTTATGAATCCATAATTGATTCATAAGAGATTATAATTGGTTCATGCATAATGATATGTTTTGTGTCGCGGATGTAATAGTTGTACTTGCTGAGCGAAAGCTCACGTCTTACGTCTATGCTGTAGGTAAGCAACCTGCCAGCAATCTCTGATGCAATACTGTGGAGGGCTGGTGCTGCGGACTGTGAAATGTGGGATGGACACTGCCACGGCTTTTGAAAAAAAAATTATACTCTATAAAATATGTTGTAATGAAAAAGGGTTTTCATATTTTCATAATGTTTTAAGTATGAATGACAAAGTTTATGTATGTATGGCAATCAAGTTGCCTCTTGTGGTACCAATTCGCATTAAGTCGGGTTTGGTCTATAATTTGATTATGATGGCCTTCAAGGAGGGTTTGAAAGTTTGGTACTCGAGTAAGTACCTATAAGTAAGTATGAGTTTGAGCATGAAGTTCAAGTTGGAAGTTTTAAAATAAAGTTTTAAAGTTTTAAAAGAAAAAATAAAAATAAAAAATAAAAAAATTTCTTCCAAATTTTCCGCAAGTTTAAGTTAAGTATGTAAGTAAGATGACGACCCGGCATGGGAAGTCGGGGCGTGACAATATTTACCTAATTTTACCTTCGTTAAAGGGCTTAAGTCCACCGATGCGGCCTGAACTTTTCATCATTGGCAAATTAGATAATAAACTTCAATTTCGGCATTTAGACCCAAAATTTTACAATCTTTGATAATGCAGTCCAATCGATTGCAACAAAAATTCAAATTTAAGGTCTCATTTACCAAATATAAACGTTTGGAGTCCAATATAATACAAATTATCATTTGAAAAAAAAGTTTCATAATGAATCATGAAATGTAAGTTGTTATAAAAAGAAGTTAAAGTCAAAACAGACAATTAAGTTTTGCAAACATACCGAATTTAGGCACTATAAATGATAAAATTTTTCGTTATGTGCATCATTGCTTAATAAATGACTGAAAATTTTATTGCTTTTTGGGGTACTCATCAAATATGTACTATTATTGTTCTTAAATATGTACCTCACATTCAAAGTGAGATTTACATTTTTTTTCCTTTGAGAAAAACTGGAAACTTTTAACTAGAAGGGACATTTTGAGATGCAAAAAAGCACGATATACGAACCTCCCAAAAGGTTTTCTAAGTTTAACATTTATTTAACTAAACCTTTGTGGTTTGGTTCTTGGGTTTGGATCCAAAAATTCCATTATAGTTTTTATTTTTATTTTTATGAAAAGTCAGTAAAAATTGCAACCAGCTTTTGAAAAATCAACCAATAATTGCAGGTTCAGATTCTTCTCATACGAGCTCCATAGCATTTGTTTTTGCTAAAGTTCCCCATAGCAAGTTTAATTGACGCTACATCACCCCAAGCTTATAATAAAGTGAACGTGTTTATGGTCCTCTATGATCTTCAAGGAGAACATTTAAGTTCTCAAAAGAAATTTTTTTGGTCTCTAAAAAGTCATGAGTTGAAGTTGCTACTAGGTTCGGAGTCTTCATTATCATGGTAAAATTACTTTTAACGCCACACACTATCCAACCTCGCACTTTGCAGAAGCTAAACATGACATTGAGCGTGTGTTTGATGTTAAGGTTTGGGTTTGAATTAGTTATGCATTTATTGAAATGTTTGAATTGTTGGAGTTAAAAATTGTAAAAACTTAAAATGTGCTTGGAAAAAAAAATCAATATGGGGTTTGTTTCGTTCGTCTCGAAATTTTATGTAATTTAAAAAAAAATCATATCATTTGGACTTGTCTATGTAAAGTTATGAATTTTTAAAATTTGAATTATAAAAATACATATATAGTAAAAACGAGGGCAAATTAGATTAATTATAAGCGTGTTCCAACTTCTGTTTCAATAACGCAGAGTCAGCTTTGACTTGTAAAAGTTGAGCTATCACGGTTTGCATAGACATTCGTAGATTAATTATTTGTGTAGTACTCCAGATGTGATCTCTTCTCCAAGTTCAAAATTTTGGATTTCCCTTAAAGTGAAAAAAAAAAAAAAAAGGGGGGGGGGGGGGGGGGGGGGGGGAGAGTAAGGGCTCGTTTAAATGAGGTTTTGAAGTGTAGTTTTTGAGATATTTGAATTGGAGTTTTTAAAATGTGTGTTTGGTTAAAAAAAGAAAAAACTATTTGGAGTAAAAAGTGTGAAAACTTAAAACGTGTTTCGTAAAAAATAAATAAATATGGATTTTGTTTCGCTTCTCTCGAATTTCTATACACTTTTACAAAAATAAATAAATATATATATCATATTTGGACTTGAAACGACATAATTATGGACTTTTAAAGCTTTCATTTGGTTTTCGGGTCTAAACCTAAGTTTTTCATAAGGGAAAGTACCCGAATGACATAATTTTAAAAATCATTGCAACATGACAAAAAAAAAAAAAAAACATAGACTAGTATGACACAAAATTAAACTAAAGTAAGCTAAAGTTTGTGTCACGTTGGTCAAGATGGAGGAATTTGTGTTATATTAGTCAATAAATTTTAAAAAAAGTGGTTATTTGGGTAATTTTCTTTTTTTTTCATATAAATTTTTGACTTTTCTGAAAAGCCAACATAAATTATTTTTTGAAAAGTCAACTAATTTCAACCTAAAATTCTATTTCAAACCTGTGTTTCGAATGGAAGTTTGAGTTTACTGTAAATATTTAGAAATATAGATAATAAAAAGTAATTTTAAGTTAAGAAAAAGATTTAAAAGAAAAAAAATCTAGAAACCATATGCAAATTTCCCCTCAAATTGGCCCTAAATCAGTCTTAGCCTTGATAGCTTTTAAGGCAAAAGAGAACTCTTTAATCATTAGTTGTAAACAACTTCAAGCCATTTAAAAAAAACCAAAAGTTATTCAAAAACTTTCAATAGAAAGCCTCTCATGAAATAGAGTACTCAAGAGAAGAGTTGATTTTATTTTATTTTTTTCTCAAAAACAATTCCAAGTAATATAACTACAAAAAGCACACCAAGTAATTACATTAAATCTCAAGGTACCAATAAGTGACTTTAACCAATGACTCATAACCCCTATATTCACAGTAAAATTGGAGCTTAAGAAAGTTTCTTAATACAAAAAAAATAAAAATAAAAATAAAAATAAAAAGCTATGAACACAAGGTATCATCTGAAGAATCTCTCCTCAAACACCAACGGCAATGATTTATGATGATGTTGTTTCTGGCAGGAAATTTTCCTTCCATGCCTTTCGGAAGTCAATCCTGGCCAATCTCAATATCAGATTGTGAATTTATTTCATATTGCTAAGCTATTGAACTGTTACAGTGTTTATAGGTGAATTGGGCACCTCTCTCTTTCAGGATAAGTTCGATCGAAAGCCCATTTAACATTGTATTAGAGCCAGATGCTAGGCGCAAAGGAGGGTAATATCGAGTTGTTGTGGTGTTTATATATGGATTTGACACCCTCTTTCCTTAAGCTAAATTTTGAGAATGAGGTTTTACTCAAGTCCATTTAACACTGAAATCTCCTTCAAGTTTTGTCCATATTCATTTTCAAAATGTTTATGTCCCTACAATTTTGATGACGCCGAGAGTTGACTTTGACTTGCAAAAATGGAGCTAGTATAGTTTGCAAAGATAATAGATATCCGTAAATTACTAGTTTATTTTTTACTCCAGATGTTGGAGATTTTAAACTGTTAGCTGTTCTCCAAGTTCCATTGCAAAGTGGATTTCCCTTCGAGGGAAAGAAACATAGAGGCAGTAAATAGTCATGGCCTTAAGAGCTTTTTAAGGCAAAAGGGAACTCTTTAATCATTAGTTTGTACTCTACTTGAAGACAAGAAAAAAAAAAAAAAAAAAAAAAAAAAAAAAAAAAAAAAAAAAAGCCTCTCATGGAATAGAGTACTCAAAGAAAATTGATTTTTTTTTTTTTTTCCCTCAAAAACAATTCCAAAGTTCCACATGATGATTCTATATAACTATAAAAAGCACACCGAGTAATTACAATAAATCTCAAGGTACCAATAAGTGACTTTTACCAATGACTCATAACCGCTATATTCACAGTAAAATTGGAGCTTAAAAAAGTTTCTCAAAACAAAAAAAATAAAAATAAAAATAAAGGCTATGAACACAAGGTATCATCAGAAGAACATGTCCTCAAACACCAACGGCAACTTCCTGAGGCATGATCTCATGAGCATGAGGAATCGGTTCCGGCGCATTCATTTCAGACTCTTGGTTGGTGTTTTCATTTTGGTCGTAACTTTGTTCAGTTTCTCTGAGGCATTCTTTCTGGTTTTGTTGTTCTTCGGTGGCGGATTTTGCCTTTGTCTTGACAGGCTTGGCTTCAGCTTTGCTAGCCGCGGTTTCTCGAGAGTGAACCTTCGGCTGTGACTTCCTAATTGGCTTCTTCGAAACGTTGACATCCTTTTCACTTCCCTTGTTTAAATTGTTCTGGTTTTGGTTCACACGTGGGCTTAAAGTTGGACCGCCTTCCGAAGAGTTGTTCACTGAAGAACTAGAGTTCTTGTTCCTTCCTAGCTTCGGAGATATTGCACGTGTAGTTGGTATCTGAATTGATTTACAAGTAGATAAAATATTATTACGATGTTAGTCAAAATCTTAGTCCTTCACGCAAAACCGGTCCCACATATAACATGCACAAATAAAAAGCATACTATTACATAGATTTTATTTTTGTTAGACAAATGTTACACCTTTTTTAAGTCATTTTTATCTAGAAAAGGTATCAATGGAACGGAAGATAAATTATGATGTAATATGCATAAAACGGGTAAATATTGCAAAATACCTTTTTTAGTTCAACTTTAGGAGGAGGCTCTCTATAGAAATTTGGCATTGGAGTTGCTTTGAATGCCATGCTCTTCCTTAGTTGCTTAATCTCAGCTTCCTGGTTTTCCTGCAAATATGTTAAAAATATTATATCGAATGTGAAAACTCGAAAACGATGAGCAAAAATATAATAACGAGACAAAGAACTTTGAAGTATGCAAAATTTGTAACTCTCAACACCTTTGATTTTGCTTGCAGGTTAGTTTTTTCCTCTTCCTTTGCCTGAATCTTCTCTTCTAGCTTCGTGAAAAACTGAACCAACAATGAGCAGAAAAGAAAGAATAAACATTTGAAATTATTTATTCTAATGGAGAAAAAGGAAAACAGAACATGGTGTGTAAAAGTGCTTTCGAACAACCTCCTTCCTCTTCGCAGCACGTTCATCCAACCTGAAGGCAAATCCCGAAGCACCGCTTTTTCGCGAGCGAGGGGATGTAGTTCTGATGTTACAGAGTAATATGGAAGCTCAGTACAATGTCAGAGAATTTAGGTGCATTAAATAAAGAGATGAGCCAAAAAAAAAAAAAAAAAATCAGGTCATACGAAGTTGTGGAATGAGCATCATCCTCCTCTATGATTTGCTGAGCTGTTATGACAGGAATTGGCTCTTTATCAACTGGTCTGCAAAGTTGCAAATGAAACTACTGAGTGCATATATATATATATTTATATATAATCCTTCAGTTATATACAAAATCTTGTGGATTGATTATTCTTTTCGTTTTACCAATCAATTAGTTTAAAGACTCCGAAGCAATATACAGTCATCTTAAGATGAAAACAGGAGTTCAAAATTTATTTCGTTTTAACACATCAACGATTTTACTTAAATTCCTAAATGTCACTGACCCCGGTTTGGGAGCGTGACAACATCGCATTCCATCTAGCTAAAATAGTATGAAGAGGTCCCCATTTGCAAATTCGCATAGACATTGACAAAATGATCACAAATTTCTTCAGTCGAGGAAGTAAAAATTGACTTACAAGGATGTTTCGGATGGAGGGCAATTAGCAGTTTCATTCACCGAACCAAGCTTCGCAGACTGACCAAACCGAATATAAGCAACAAAATTCGTCATACAAAGAAGTGTAATAAACGGAGACCAAAAAAAAAAATGGGAAAGAAATTAGAAATCCTCACTGAAGACTGTTTAATGCTAGGCATTGATGTCAAGGTAGCCCTCCGAGCGGAAGGGCCGTTATGTTTGATTTCTTCCTTCGGTTGCACTGCAGCAGATGCACGCCTACTGCGACGGCTCAAAGCAGAAGCTGAAGTAACTGTTCCATTGGTGGCAAAAGTAGGCTCAGCTCTAGTCCAATTTTCTCTAGCATTTTTGGCTTCCTTTTTCACTAGTAATCCATCAACACTCTTCTTCATGCCATCGCCACGAGATCCTCTTGCCGGGAATGAAAGGCTCTGAGAAAGAACCACCCTTTGGCTGCGAGAAGACGGATTCGCGCTCTTCAACTGCTTATCCTTGATAGCTTTGGTGATCTTTGAGACACCATTGCTTGGAGCATTAGAATCCTGTTCAAACAAACACGAATTAGAGAAAGGAAAGAAAAAGAGGAAAAAATCAAAAACAAGACTAATCATAGTAAGTAATTTTTACCTTGGTAGTTTTCAAATTTTTACTTGGCGGAGCAGTCACAGAGGCTTTAGTTGCATCACCAGAAGAATCTAGGCCATCGTTGACTTGTACGGCTTGAGATTTTCCGTTCATGGTAGGAACTTTTTCTCCAAGATCATCAGCATTCTGGCTCGCCTTGTTCGAATCGGTGAGGGACTCCTCCACATGGTTTTCCTCAATCACAACACATTTCTCATCCTGCAAAGCGACCCCGTCGTCGGATTCCATCGAAAAGACGCTTAATTTATGCTAGAAAGTGAAGAGAGAAAGTATGAATAATGATGAACGAGTAATTTCAGCAAACAGATACAAGACTTTCACGTTCCATGTTATTGGAGGGTTTTTTTTTTTTTTTTTTTTTTTTTTAAATATATTTGTTATCAACCAAATAAATAAATTTCCAAAATTGAATAATTTTTTAAGCAAATGCAGTAGAAAGCAGAAAAATAACGACAAAAATTTAGGAGAAGATTTCAAATTATTGAAATGAGATCCAAAAGATTTAACAAAATTCAGAAAGGTCAAAAACATCAATGTCTAAGTGGTGCCACCATACAAGAACAAGAATCCAATGCTATATATTTCACAAAAATATTTTATATATTTATAGAAAATTCTGACTCTTCTGGAAAGCATTTTCTAATATTTCCCTCAATATCCTAGAAAATAAGAAGCTAGCCTTTAAAATATATACAAATTGTGGCATCAAACTAGGTGATGATGAACAAAAAGACCAGAAAAACTTAACAAGATGGAAAATTCTGTTTGGAAGCCAAGAAAATGTTCTACAAATTCAGATCACAATGCATACTACTTCCTACACCCACAACACATGATTATAATACAAAATTTAACAATTCTTATATATATAAAACTATCAAAATTTAGCCCACTTCATAGATCAAAACTCAACAACACACTTACTCTCACAGAATGTTGCAAATCATTGTTTGTATATACATAATCTCTCTCGCATTTCAACAATGTTAGATTTTCCGTTTTCCGATTTTGCAAACCGCATTTCGAAGAAAAACAGAACATAAATTCACATAAATTCAAAAAAAAAAAAAAAAAAAAAAAAAAACTACCATGTCTTGTAAACTTCTCATCAAACTAGAACAAACCCAGATCAGAACCACAAAAATCAAGATAATTCACAAACACCCTTATGAATTATATCAATATAACAAAATAGAAACGGCCAAAAATAAAAAGAGTAGCCAAAAACAGAGCAGTTACTGCTACAAATCATAGAAAAAGAACAAAGAACCTACAAGATTCTGAGAATTCCGAACTTGGGTTGTGGATATTTGCGTTTAATTATTTATAAATGGAAATAAAAGAGTAGAAAAACAGTGGAAAAAGGATCAAATTGAGAAAGATTTTAAGGATTGAAGAAAGTTATGGAACAGAGTGAAGAAGAATGAATGAGGTGAACGACTGAGAAACAGAGTGGGAAGAGATTTTAATGGAAAAGAAGATAGGAGTGTGTTTGAAGTGGGCTTTTTCTTCTTTTTTTTTGGGTGATGAGTTGAGATTGAAAGCTACAGAGAGTTTGGTGATATGATATACTCTCTGCTCTGGTTCGACAAATACGAGAGAGAGAGAGAGAGAGAGTTGTGGAATTGCGCTTTTTCATGATGAAATGAATGGATGGATAGATAGATTGGCAAGAGAATGTGCTAAAATGACTAAACTACCCCTCGTGACTTTTTTTTTTTTTTTGTGTTTATTTGTAACTGTAACTGTTAAACGGTTTTTGAAATTGTGTTAAAAAAAAAAAAAAAAAACTGTTTGACAGTTTTTAAATTCTGAATGTTGGTGGAGGGAGTAGATGAGATTTGACACGTAATAGTAAATCTTATGAAAAATTTAGAAATACATAGAAAAAAAAGAAGAAGAAGAAGAAGAGAATTAGATCATACTAAACTGTTATATTTTTCATATGTTATTAAAGATATGCATATATAAACAAGTTTTTTTTTTTCTCTCTCTAAAAAGCAAAATCTATCCACGATCTTACACCAACATTGATCCAGCCGACCTCAAACAAAAGGAAAACCACTATCTTAATAAACAACTAGTTTAGTAAACTTGAATGAAACGTTTAAGGGAATAAAGGTGTATCAAGTTCCAAAAACAGATGTAGTCCCGACCCAAAAAAAAAAGATGTAGATCAATAAGTGAACACACACATGGTTTTTTTAACAATTTCTTTGCCATCAATGAAAATCAGATCGATTGAATTAGAGAAACTTATACCACCAAGGCCACACAAAACACCTAGTGGATATAAAACATAACTAAAAGTAAATACTAAAAAAACAAGCTAAACACATCACCAAATCAGAGTAAAATCCACCGTTATTGCAAATCACAATACATACAAACTAACAAAAATCCAAAGCACTATGGTCGAAGCCACTATCGATAAGACGGCTGGAAAAAGAGTCACCATAGAAAGCAGCAAAACTTAAGGGACGCATAATATTGTGGAAACGTTGCCCAAATAGCTACCACCACCTTGTTATCAGAAGCCGCCACCACCACTACAATGAGGATCCTACCATCATACAGATCAAACTCTGAAATATCTAGACCACAAGACAGTCGACGCACTAGAATTGACACTCCAAAATAACGGTCACCACCCTCCACCCTAATAGAAACTCTACACCGTACACCGCCCACACCACCAATAAATGCTCATAATCCAGCAAAATCGGAGACCAAATTTGAGGACCAAGAGCCTAACAATGAGTCTAGAGGCGGCCCCAAAGCTCCAATCACCCATCTTTCTTCACCCTTTCGTCCTTCAATCACTCTCTCCACTTGATTAACTTGATATGGTTTTACTTTCCTAATTCTAGCTTGAATTTCATTTTTTAAGTTATCATGTTTGGTATCACAGATTCTTTCCTATAGCGTTTATTATGATAATTGGAAATGAAATATAATTTCCTAGAGAATTAAATTCTAATGCATTAATTTTCAGAGAAAAGTGGGGGCAAAAAAAGGCATTTTGGATGTATTATGTTTATAGTGAATAATTGTCATGTCCAATGCATATTTATGGATAGGAAAATTGCTAGTTGGCAATCCAACTTGAAGCTTCTAAGCTAATTAATTAATTTTTCAAAAGCCTTCCTTCTAGATTGGAACAAAACTACCATTAATGTCAAACACTAATAAATCATGCTCTGCCTTTTTGGCTGTAATCCATATATCAAAAAAGGGTATAGGGATAGCTTTTCTTTTTCTATTAATTACGGAGGAAAAAGGTGAACACAAATGCAATACTTTTTTATTAAAATAATCAACTTACTTAGAATTATCTATAAGGAATTGGCAACTCTACATCACACCACTAGAAACTCTCAACCTTACATGATAATATTCATGACTCCTTTTTCACTAGGTAAAAGATATATACAAGACAATTTGGTAATTGTGATTTTTTTTTTTTTTTTTTTTTTTTTTCGAGGAGAAGAATTTTCATCAACATGTTGGTAATACGATAATTTACGTATTCTATGTTGGAATTTTTAAATTTTGAACAATAAAGCTGTACAAATTACGATAGATTTTCAAATTTTTAAAGGAATACAATAACTTATATATTTGAATGATAAAATTAAAAAAAAATTAAATGTTATTGTACAAATTAATTAAACTTTTACAACACATCAATCTTATAACAGAACAATAAAAATGACCCGGTAATTATGATGATATGTAAATTTGATTTTGGGTCCTTTTCAAATAGTTGGTGATTTAACTTTGATCACTATTATTGGATATATCTTATCCACACCAAACTATTCAAATTAAAATTATAAATAAATAAATAACTCCCATCAAGAACAAAAGTGAGTAGGGGCATTATGGTCAAAAAGGATTTTCATGAAGGGGGGACTGTGAAGGAGGGCAAAATGGTAAAAAGAGGAGGGAGGGCCAATGATTGAAAACAACCGAATGGACACTGTGGGAGAACGTGGGGAGGGTTCATGTGTGTTGGAGTCGCAGGAGGTGGTGTTGTCCTTCTCGATGACGTGGCAAAACAGAGAAACATGATTGGTCTCACGTTGTGCCAACCTAGACATCTGCCCCACCACGCCCACCTACCGCGCGTGAGCTGTAACAACGTGCGTTTGGAAGATGAAGCTAAACAATCCTAATGAAGGCTTGGCTCCTACAAGGCGGATACAATCTCAGCCGTTCATTTTTGGAGTCGACTCATGTCTATTTTTATTCTTATTCTCTTTATATTTTTCTAATAATATTATAACACGTTAATTATATTAATTTTTTATTTATTATGATATTAAATCATGTTGATTATAAATATTATACTAATTACATATATGACATTGTTAAAAGAAAAACGTGAAAATAACACAAATTAGAAATTGTATAAGGCGAATCTTTTTTTTTTTAGGTCCAATCGATTGCCACGTGTTCATAGACCCCCATATCGAAACATCCCCACCTTTGAAATTTTGCTTTTTGATTTGGGATTTTGTGGGTGGTACGTTGCATTCAAAAGGCTAGGCTGGCCTCTCTCTCTCTCTCTAAAATGTCCACTTCATGATGATTTGCTAATTTGGGTCGTGGACACAAGAAAACTAAAGGTTTTTTTTTTTTTTTTTTTTTAACAAACTTGTTTCTTTAATGATCCTCACATTAAACAAATATCATTTTTTTGATTCATGGGTTTCATGCAAGATATTATTGAGGTATAATAATAAGAAATTGTTAGAATTTTGAAGTCACATTGTACAATGCGTTGGCAAATGAGCAAGAATTGTAGTGAGAAAAAGAAAAAACAAAAAACAAAAAATAACAACAATAGTACATAGCTATCCCTCAGACAGTTGAGTAAATGACTAAAAGTTTATTCTATTCCCAATTTGGTATAAATTTTATTTAGTGCATACCCTTTTCAAGGGTGAAAAAATTATATGGTGGAGTGGGAAATTTAATAGGTTTGCAATTTGGGATTTCTTGTGTTCCCAATTGATAAAAAGGGGGAGAAAAAAAGAGTAAGGAAGAAGATATAACTTGTTGATTGTGAAAACTTCTCCATGTTCCCCTTTCGGCTTTGGTAGTAGATTGTTACTATTATACTATGGTTACCCAACAAGCATAACATTGCTTGTCCCCACATAGAAAGATGAGGGGGGGAAAAAAAAAATAGTCTTCCTTGACACCTAGGGCCCACTAATCTCATGCCAAATGGAAATAATGAAAGGCCATTTTGGAAACTCTTTAAGAGTGCAATGGAGTGAGACAATCCTTTCTTTGCAATAAAGGTTTTTCAAGCAAACACTTGTGTGTGAGAGAATGAAGACATATATAATTGACTACCTATAGCTATACTCTTTACATGGAGCTCATGGGGTTTTTTAAAGGCTCTCCTCACCTTGTCCATTTGCTTAGAACAACTGGTTCTTTATCTACTATAATTGTCCCATTGGGGAACATTATTTATTTTCTAGTGTTGTCCTATCATGAGGCATCTATACATCTATATCCTATATGCATTTTCAAGGTATAACTCATATATACTTAAAGGTTAATTGTTGTCTTAATCCTCATTTTTTACGGGATATGGTACGATTGAAATCACAAGTTGCTTCTGAAGTTGGTGTGATGGTGTTGCTCAATAAATCCTCTTGCGTTATCATTGTCATTTATCATATGTCTTGTCAGAATTAAATTTTTTATACATCTTATGCATTTTCAAGAGATACCTTTTATATTTAAAGACTAAATGTTATTTTAATCCTCACTTTTTTACGGAGTATCACCTACTATTACCATACATTGCAATCACGCATTGCTTATAATGCCAGTGTAATGGTGCTACTCCATAAATATGCTCGCCTTATCATTGTTACGTATCATATATATCTTGTCAGAATTAAATCATATGTTGTGATCGATAAATCCTTGTAATACTTATGATGAGGCGCCTCAACTGTACAAAATTTCTTCACTTTTTATGAATCTTTAACTTTTAAGGACTATTAAGCCAATAAGGACATGAATTTGTTTACTTAATAAACAAAAAATTTAGTCAGTTGGTGAAGCTTGTCATTAACAGTAAAAGAACCTTGCATCAAATCACCTCCTCTCAATCTTTTCAGTTTTCTGTGTCTAAAATAGAACAGCTTACCATAATTTTGGTACCCCACTCTTGCTAATCTGTTTTAGTTGGGAACAATTGGGATATGCCATAATTTTAAGTCCTATTTGAGTTATATATATAGATTTGTATATATATGTGTATACAATACACACACACACACACACACATATATATGGAGCTGGGGTGAGCCAAATGAGAGTTGAAACTCTCCAGAAATGAATTTGATTAACCAAATATGCATAGGAACTGATAGAAGGTATGTCCTTAAAGCATAATTTAGGGTGGCCCACTTTGGTATGGATTTTTATTGTTTCATATCTAGCTATTTGGTTTGACCCCCAACAAGCAAAACCCCACATGGGCACGTCTTGAATTTTTTTTCATAACAATCTTTGCTTCAAATATGTCCTCTAATGGTACAAATGCCAATTTTGTTTTTACAAAAACTTTCTTAATCCAAAACCATGATTTTAAAATGGAAACTTTCCACAAACGTCCTCCAAAGTCAGAAAAATAAAATAAAATAAGATGCTGTTATTGTTTCTGTTTCTTAGAAGAACAGAAATATATATCAGCCTTGATTGGGATTTTTTTTTTTTAAATTTTAAGTGTAATAAAAGTGATATTGTCCTTCACAATAGATATATAATTCATTTGGTTTTTGAATGACAACTATTTTAGATAACGTCATTTGAAAGGCTCATTCCACCAACCACTTCTTTTATCAGCCTAGCAATTTGTCACTCTGGGCCTTTTATTATTATTATTATTATTATTATTGTTGTTGTTGTTTAGCTAAAGATTTTAGGATTGGTTTTTGGCCGCAATTTGTCGTTCTTGGCCTTTTTTTTTTTTTTTTGGTGGTTAGCTAAAGATGGTTTTCAGCTCGGCAAATATAACTTTTTTTATTTATTTTTATATTTGTATAACTACTAATTGATTTATTTGTAACACTATGTAATTTCATATATTACATATTACATTTTGAATTTTTTTTTACAAGTGACATATATAAACATAAAATATATATATATATCGATGCACTAGTATTAAATGATATTAGTTTTGATATTAAATTAGTGTTAAATGATATTAGTCTTCATATTAAATTTGTTGGACTATACGTGTTCTGGATTTAATATATGTATATATATATATATATATTATTTTATTTTTATATTGGTTAGCTAAAGAATTTGAAGGAACGAAATTCTGGCTTTAGATGGGATCTTCAAAAAAAGTGCAGCCTGACAATAATCTGTCGGTACTACTACAAGTTCAGAGAAGGAAGAGTCATGTAAAAGCCACTGCAAATTAACTGACATATCTCTGAAGGCCTTTTCCATGTTCTATTTGACAAAAGAGGAAAATAAAAGGTATCTGGAAATAAAAATAAATAAAAAGTTAAATATATTTAGGGAATGTGATATTCCACCATAAACTCTCCAATTATATGATGTTCATAGTTATATTATTGACGAAATCTACTATAGTAAATGTTATTTTAAAGCAAGTTTATCGTTATATAATATAATGGGAGAATGAGTATGACAAACAACTACATCAACTAATTTTATGGATTTCCATTTTTCACACGAATGATTACATTAACTTAATTTTATGTGATTGTCAATTTCTCCACACAAAATGGCATACAAGAGTACGATTTTTATTTTTTATTTTTTATTTTTTGTAAAAGAGAGGATCTAGTGGTGGCTTTTCAGTCTTACAAATAGGAACACCTATCTAGGTATAACATAATTAGGTCATTATACCAGTTTTTCTTAATTGTCCATCTAAGGTCATCAATAGTCGAAACTGGAGCGGGGGTTTAAACGGAAGGCAATGAAAATCTGGATGAATAAAGGGAAAATACCTAATAAAGGTATATAATCTTTGTCATCTCATCTACCCTTGCGAGTGTGACACGCGACGGTACTTGATGACATTCGAATTATGCATGCTATACTTGAATTTATCTCTTTTCTATGATCATATACATACACCCATATATTTGCTATAAAATTCGTGCGATAGTTGTGACTAGCTTTATATTTCCTTTCTCAGTTGCTAACTCCCTCAGTTATTTGTCGAGAAAGCATCAACTTTGTCCACTTAGTTATATGTACTTTGAATCTCTTTATTCTTCTCATCATTTAAATTTGCATGATGCTATTTTCTATTCGTATAGGTTATCCATCACTAATTGTAGCTTTTCTAACGGAAGAGCTCTCTTGATAAATATAAATATAAATATAAATATATATATATATATATATATGCACGTCAACTTAACTCAGGTAACAGGTTAATTAATTGCAACGACCAATAGTAGTTGAATTGATATCCTTAATGTACAAATGGGTTCGTATCACCTCTAGTCGGCTTAGTTTTGTTTGTCACTAGTCGTTTCGTCTCTATTTGTTGCCATCCGACTCAATTTCATCTGCCACCAGTCGGCACGATTCCAATCACCGCTAGCCGGATCGATTCCATTCGCCGCCAACCGTCTCGATTTCACTCGCCCTAGTCGACCTAAAATCGCTTGCCGCCAAGACGGCTCGATTTCATGCGTCACTAGGTGGCCTGACGAGCCATCATGACTCTCCATTATTTGGCTCCATTTGCCGGGTCGACTCACCACCAATTGGCTTGATATACATGACCAAACGAATCTTTGCCTATAGTTTGTGTACACCAACTCACCGGCCGGTTTGCTTCCCGAAGAGCAGGTTTGGGAAACTTAGCTTTCGGAAATGAAAAGTAGAATAAAAGAAAAACTCTTTCATCAAAGGTACTAAGATAAAAAGGGAGTTAACTGCATGATAAATCCCTTCACGAGGCGACAACTTTTATTCGACACACTAGTTTGCAGATGATGTCTTTTACTTACCTCATGTTTTTAAGAGTTTACATGCAAATCGCTCGTCCTAAGCTCGATTTCAATAACCAGCAACTAGAATTACTACTCCGATCTAGTCGAGTTGGGGGCTTCTGTTGATGTTGGATTTCATCCTCCAATGTTAGCCCTTCACATGTCAAGCATCACATAATCACGAGATCATGGCAATATAAAAACTATCCATAACCATAGTGAATGATCAACTCCTATACATATATGAAAGTGGGTTCAACCCATTAATTCAAGTACTGGCTATACCCCTAACTCATGCAGTGGATTCAACCCCACTAGTGGGAGTTTCTCTACAAATAGGACATAAAAAACAAAAAAACAAAAACAAAAAGGGGAGTGCTTTTTTTACCCCTTCAATATATTCACTATTTTACTCACTTTTATACACAGTGGAAAGCTCCGAAAAAAGATGACCAGCTTCTATATTCTAGAGTGAACTTCTATAACTTTCAATATTATTATTTACTTTTTTTTTAATTCTTATTTATGATGACTATGTTTTGCGTAAATTTCTGTTAACGGTGATCAATGGCTCAAATTTTTACAATCAATTATTATTTTCCGGTTATTAACTTTAATTTCTTGTCACCCTAAATCTCTGCCTCAACACGTACTCCATCAAATTGAACCCAAGGGTGGCCTGCATGGAATCAAAGCAACACATTATCTTCTAAAGTTCTCATAGGCTAGCTACATATAACAATATATATATATATATATATATTTAAGTAAAGAACTTACAGAGAACTTCATGAGCAGTTAACCGCTTTTTGGGGTCCCCATGTAGCATCATCTTGACCAAATCTTTAGCACTGTCAGAGATACTAGGCCAAGGATCCGATGAGAAGTCAAGATCACCGTGCAAAACCTTTTCATATGTGTCCGGCACGGTTTCTACTAAGGAATAGAAAAGTTATTTTGTGTCACATTTAGTTGCTTTTCGAAGAAACATGTCAAAAAAAAAATAATCTAGCTACAAGAGATCTGAAAATGCTTACCACCCCAAAATGGATACCTCCCACATAAGAGAACCACTCCTGCACTCTAAATATCCGCTTATGGACCGTAATGCCTACGCAGAATTTTGGGTGCGATATAGTTTCGGGTTCCGACCATATCGTTGAATACCTGCCCTGCCGTTTTGAGTCTGTCAATAACAAACAAGACATGTTGAAAAAAAAAATTTTAAAGGGAAAAAAAATTATACGTTCAGAATGTGTTTTTGGGAATGAGGTTAAAGAAACACAGAGAGTCTGAGAGGCACGAGGTGCTTGTAATCTTCGTATTTGTTATAAATAAAAGTGGAGATAGCTCTTACGTTGAGGGTAAACCACTGCAGACTCTCGTGTGTGCTTTTCTCATCTTTTGTTGATATTATTACTCTTGTTAGTATGGAATTGGGGACAGAACCATTGATATGATCACAATTCTTAAACTACAACTACACAACTACTCCAAATAGTAAATTGAAAGCAAAGAAAGACTTAAAATACCTGGTTTGAAGAACACAGATAACCAGAAATCTATAGCCTGAAGTGGTGAATCCTCATCTTCATTGACAAAAACAAAATTATCGAGCTTAATTAAGTGAAATTAGTCGTCATCGCCGGACGTCGTTTGGGGGGGGGGGCGGCGATGAGGACGGCGGTGCTGGCTGTGGTTGTGGCTGAAGGTCACAGGTCGGAGAGGAAAGCATGGGCGGTAGGGATGGTGTGGGAAAGGCTGTTGATGTTCGAAGCAGGGGCGGCGGCGCGGCGGTCGGAGTTGGGGAAGATGAAGTTGGAAGAGGGGCTGCGACGGAGGGTTTTTTTTTTTCTTTTTTTTTTTTGAAATGTTTTGTAAAAGAGAATCAGGTGTGTTAGGTTTTATAATTTTTTTTATGTATCTTTTCGATCTCAACCGTTCAAAACCAATCAAATGGTCAATAAAATTTTACTCCCATCGATTAGGTAAAATGGGAAGGTCTCATTGTAGAACTCCCAAAAATGAATAAAAAGTTAAACTGATTTAGGGAATGTGACGTTCCACCATACAATCTCCAATCCAATTTTTATCATGTTTATAGTTGTATTGTTGATAAAATCCAATTTAAATGTTCTTTTAGAGCATGTTTATTTAATAAAATAAAATGGGAGAGCAATTACATACATAATCTTGCGATAATTTCATATCGATTTATTATAAAGTGTAAAGTTCAAATTTCATACTTCCAAATTTAGCATATATATATATAACGGGAGAGATAGATAGGAATTTGTAAAGAAAAGTAAAGAAATTATAACGTGAATTATTAAATATTAATCCTCATTTAAATGTTATATTAAAAAGTGTAGCATAATTGAATTTTCATTTGTCTATCAAATTATTATTTCTCATATAAAATAAAGCATGATTAAATGGGGGAAAAAAAATCTGTTTCATACTAAGTAGGCGCTTTTTTTTTTTTTTTTTAAGTAAAAGTTGGATGTATTATTAATCTGTCAAATTGGTCAAAACAACAGGTCCAATCAATCTGAGAATTACACCCACACCATAAAATTCATCAGAGGAAAGAAAAGCTAAATTGGCTAACCGGTGAGCCACCATATTACCTGATCGTGTAATATGTTGACAAATAATTCCACCAGCAACCCGAGAAACACAAGCTTTAATATCATCAACGATTACCCCTCCCTCATCGTACAAACTAGAGGAGTTAACATCGCTAACCACATTCACCGCATCCGATTCAGCAATGGAGACCTCAAGCCCACAGTTCACCAGCATTTCCGTTCCCTCCCTCAATGCCATACACTTGGCTACATAGGGAACAAAACATCAACTCACACTTTTGGCAATACAAGCCACTACAACCATTCCTTAGTAGGCGCTTTTTTTAAGTACAATAAAGAAAGAAAATGACTAGTTAAGACTTTATAATGTTTTCCTACGACTCTATGTGTAGGGTCACCGGGGGTTTGTTTTTTCCTTTGGGCAGGGTAAGTCTTTGGGAGAGGTTGCAGGTTTAATCCCGTCTCGTATTCGAGAAAGAAAAAAAAAAAAAAAAAAAAGAAAAAGAATTCATGATGTTTACAAGAAAATGAGATAAGTGCACAAATGGTTCATCATCCTAATGAGAAGCAAAAGACATTTACCTTTTTACATACTAGGAAAGAGTATAATTTGTGGAATTTGAGACTTTTAAAGGATTAAACTTTCGTCTTGAAAAGTTATGGTTAAATTGATTCTCAAGTGTGAACCTAAGGTTTTTATATCAGTTTTTGTCTTTTTCTGAAAGTCAACAAATATTAAAATTAGTTTTTGAAAAGTCAATCAACTTCAACCTAAAAAATACATTTCAAACCTATGTTCCAAATGCATGCTTAATTTGTTAAATCAAGTGGTCTAATATCCTTACATGTGTGTTATTATTGTTATATTTTTACGATTTGAGACTTGTATTCTTTTTATCTTTAACATAATTAATCTTGTAATAATGACACATATCATTGTCCAATCGTTTTAGATACTTTGTAAATGAGATAATTGGACTAGCTAAAGCCGTATAAATTTCTTGTTTTCCTTTCCTTTTTGTAATTAAAAATATAATTATTTTAAATAAAGTATTCCATATTAACAAACAGGCAGTGCTTCCCTAAATCCAACAGTACTGAAACTACTACTACTCTTTAGACCACCTGTCTTACCCATCTCAGCATTGCCTTTCTGCATCATGGCTACGAACTCATTGTAATCTATTCGACCATCCTGAAACACACATACAAATAGACAACATCAATACATGCAGAACACATATCTATATCTATATATATATATATATATATATACCAAACCACAAAAAATACTCTATTGGTAAGACACAAATTTAAAAGGAATTGAATGAAAATCTGATAGTTCCAAATTGTGCCCTGCAGAAAAAATAATGTCACAGAAAAAGGGAAGTGCTTACATTGTCCTGATCGGCTTCTCGGATGATTTCGTCTAATTGGACATCCTCAATGCCAAAGTCCTCACATGCCTTTTGAAGCTCGTCTTTAGTGATGTAGCCATTGCCATCTCTGTCAAAATAAGAGAAGGCTGCAACAAGATGATCTTCCTCGTCAACTTTGTTCAGATGCAATGTTGCAGCTATGAACTCTCCATAGTCGACCGTGCCACTGTTATCTACGTCCGCCTGCAGTTCAAGAAAAAGTACCATTGACATAAAAAAAATAGGGATTGACAAAAGACTGGGGTCGGAAAATTTGAACTCTACATTCAATAGTGGAGTCAAGTGTAGAATTATCGTTAAGCTGTGCCTGTAAGAAAAAGGGCATGTAGTAAATAGCATTGTGTATCAGCCAAAGATGAGTCTGATACTTACTGCATGCATAAGCTGATGAATTTCGGACTCGTTTAGATTATCACCAAATCTTTTCAATCCCTCTTTAAGTTCTTCAAAAGTAATTTGGCCACTGCAGTCTGTGTCTATCATTCTGAACATTTCTTTTAAACCCGCAATTTCTTCAACAGAGACGTTCTCGGCAATGACCTGCACGTAACAAATTAGCATTAGTCAAAGCACAAGCCAAAATCTTAATCATCCCTAACCTTTGATTTGTGCAAATTCCTGAACTTACTCTTAGAGCCATTCTTTTAAGTTTGTTCATAGCAGAAAACTGCTTCAATCGACTTAAGACAGCGGAATCAAAAGGCTTATCTGGTGCCACTCCATCCACTTGAACCCAAGGATGGCCTATATAGAATCAAAACACCACATTATCTTCCCAAGTTCTCATAGTCTAGCTACAGATAACAATATATATATATATATATGTGTGTGTGTGTGTGTATTTATAAGTATTTATGATAAAGAAAAGAACTTACAGAGAACTTCATGTGCAGTTAGCCGCCTTTTGGGGTCCCTATGCAGCATCTTTTTGACTAAATCTTTAGCGCTGTCGGAGATACTAGGCCAAGGATCTGATGAGAAGTTAAGATCACCGTGCAAAACCTCTTTGAATATGTCTTTCACAGTTTCTACAAAGGAATAGAAAAAGATATTTCGGTGTTATATTTACTGGCTTCTCGAAGAAAAATGTCATTTGAGTTGCAAAAAGGGAGATCTGAAAAGCTTACCACCCCAAAATGGAGGCACCCCACATAAGAGAATGAAGACCATCACTCCTGCACTCCAAATATCCACTTCTGGACCATGACGCTTGCACAGAATTTCAGGTGCGACATAGGATGGGCTTCCGACGACATCGCTGAATACCTCCCCTGCCATTTTGAGTGTATCAATAATAAACAAGACATTTTGAAACAAAATGTAAAAGGGTGAAGAAAATTAAATGTTTAGAACATGTTGTTTCTTCCGTTAGAGTTCAATTTTGTGAATGAAGTTGGGGTATGTTTGGCATGTTGTATTGTATTGTACTATATTGTATAACATGTATAGTACTACTGTATTGTTATTATACAACACTATATTTGGTTTTGCATTGTATTACAATATTATATATTACAGTACATTATTTGTTCGACACCATAGTTTAAAATATTATGAATTAAACTTTTAAAAGATAAATTTTATGTTATGACCCCAAGATTGGAGTCAAATTTCGAGATAGCGACCGTAGTCGGATTTCATTATCCGAGTCAGGATTAAGATTTGGAATCAGGGTCGAGATCGGGTTTCGGGACGGGGTCAAGGTAGGGTTTCTAGGTCAGAGTCGGGTTTTGGATGGGGTCGATGACATGTTTCGAGATAGAGGTCGGGTTGGGTTTCGAGATAAAGGTAGGAGTTGGGGTAGGGTTTCAAGGTCGAGTTTCGAGACGAGGGGTTGGATTTCAGGTTGGAGTCAGGTTTCGGGCTCAGGTTTCAGGTTAGAGTTAGGTTTCAAGTTTCGAGGTCAGGGTCAGGGTCAGCTTTCGAGACGGGGTCAGAATCAAGGTCACGAAGGTCGGGGTCGGGTTTTGTAGCTGAGGTCAAAGACAGGGACCCCTGTCCCGAAACCAAACCCCTACCCCGACCCCCATCCTAAAATTCGACCCTGACCCTCATCCCGAAACCCGACTTTGACCCCGTGACCCAATACTGACCCTGTCCTGAAATCCAACACTGAAACCCGACCTCGACCTCGACCTCGGACCCCATCCTGAAATTTGACCCCGCCCCCGTCCCCCATCCCTCGTCCCGAAACCCAACTTCAACCCCCATCTCAAAACCTGACCCCCCATCCCCAAATCCGATCCCGACTCCCATTCCGAAACAGAACCTCGAAACTTAACTCTGAAACACGACCCCGACCCCGTTCCAAAACCTGTGTTAGGATTAGTGCCATAAGGCAAAAATTTGTTCATGGTTTTAGACCCTTATCTATCAATAAAGGATATATATTTGTTTCACATATCGGTTGTCTTAGATACTCTTATTAGTATAGATTTATTACAAGCAAATAGCACCAAGATTATCGGTATAATAACTTTAATATTATACATAAGGAAGTATGTTGAAAGATATAATATTGAATTAATAATCTAAATTGAGAGTCCACAATTGTGAAGCAAAGGTGGGCACTCTGACTTCAGAAAGACTGTAATGTTCGTCTACTTACACTCTTGTGTGATAATTTGTCTTGACTATTAGAATGGGGCTTTCCAAGTTGATCATTGATATATATGAAAGGTTTATCATATGTATTGGACAGGACCTAAAGTGATTTGATTTCTATGATAATTTCATTTAAGATAAATCAATTCACTTTGATGGATATTCTTGTAGACATCTTAATCTTGAGTGGAAAATGACATCTTAATCTTGAGTGGAAAATGATTGCATATATATGTGATGTATCTTTTGATTTATCAAAGGGTTAGATGCTGAAAGAATGACAACTTGTACTGGATAAGTTAGAAATGCGCTGAGTAGAGGATGACAACATTATTCATAGATATAGAATCTATAGCTCTTTCACAAGGGTCAATGTCATTCTCTTTAAGTGTCATTCAAGACTTGATTAAATAATGAGAGATCTCGTTCGTTCTGTAATTTGTTTACTGAGTGATTTTCTATTTATAGAGAATTTCATAAATAGGTTTGGATCATAATGAAATGATGGAAACTTTAATGATAAAATAATTGAGAAAGTAAAACGGAATTTTAACCTTAAACTCAATTTTGAATATCCTATGGGGATTATACATCATAATATATATCATGGACAAAAGCCTTATTAATGAGCTTTTGTAATTCGGTATATAATCAAAGAGTTCAGCTTCACACTTACACTGGAATAGTCATCGAGTTTAATAATATAGATAAATTGATTTGGGTTAATTAATTTATCTAATATTATTTTAGTTTTGATTTTATATGCCCATCGGGTCCCCTTACTAGCTCACAAAATCCGAGAAACGTCACGGAATAATTTTTGGTTATTCGACATTATGCTAGAACTGTTCCGGATGGAACAATATGAAGTAGAAAAATGCCACCCCCCTCCCATGGTGTAGGTATAGATCACAGGGGCAATCCCAGTCAAGGACTTTGTTCATGGCAGATGATACAGTTTCAGGTTGTTTTCGATAATTTCAGGAAGAATTAATTCTATCAGTAAAGGAATTTTTAATTCTAGAAATTATTTGAAATTCAAATTATTATTTTCTTGGATAAGATGATAATATTTGAAATTTAAGTTTATATTAAATTTGTTATCTTTGCATAAATATCATAATTTAATTTAATTTAAATTCAAATTATAGTTTGAATTAAATGTTGTTATCTTTGGATAAAAATTATAATTTAATTTAAATTTAAAAGCAGATAAGATAATATCTAGAATTAGATATTCGAATTTGAGCTTAAATAAATGGATAATTATCCATGGATATGGATAATCTATTATTTAAATTAAGGATAATGGTTGTCAAAATTAATTAATAAAATATTTATCGGTGGCTATAAATATTGAATTGATGGAGCAATTTTTTACTAATCGAAAGCTAAGCTAAGACTAAGGTCTAAGCTAAGTTTAATGGACTAAGATGAACCATTTTCTAATGTCTGCTAACGGAAAGACGATAGATTAAAAGAAGTATTGCTTCGTGACAGAAAAGTCTACCAAGTGTGCCCACACACACTCATATGTGGAAGAGTCATAACAGGAAAGATCAGGTCGTTGGTGCTCAAAATCTAGAAGTTTGCTTGATCATTCAGAATTGATTGCTAAACCGGTATGTATTTATGTAAATTAATTATTGTATATAACAACATGTGTTTGTTCGATCCTAAAATCCACCATACTTGGTTTTCCACTGTGCAAATTATTTTCTCCAATGTTACCTTCAATCCGACCTATGTCCTAAAACCCGACTCCAAGCTAAAACCTACCCCGACCCAATGATATGATCACAATTTTTAAACTACAACTACACAACTACTCAAAATCGTAAATTGAAAGCAAAGAAAGACTTGAAATACCGGGCTTGAAGAACACAGATAACCCGAAATCTATAGCCTTAAGTGGCGAATCCTCCTCCTCATTGACAAAAAGGAAATTCTCGGGCTTAAGATCTCGATGCATAACCCTCAAAGAGTGGCAGGCTTCTACGACACCGACTATTGTCCTTGTCAGCTGAGCCGCCTTTCTTTCAGGGTAAGGACGGCGCTTAAATATCCTATCGAAAAGGTCCCCACCCGTACACAACTCCATCACAACATGAACTGCAACAGCATCCTCGTACGCCCCTTTTATAGATATCACATTCGAATTCCCCGCCAAGTGATGCATTATCTGAATCTCCCTCCTCACAGCCTCCACATCATAATCAGTAAGCAACTTCCGCTTTGCGATCGACTTGCAAGCGTATTCCTTTCCTGTCCCTTTCTCCACACAACGAAAAACGTTCCCGAATTTTCCGCATCCCAGCATATCTCCCAAATTGTAGTGCTCAGTTAGGTGGCCTGTTTTCGTCTGCAACACCGACTCTGCCCGAAGCCCTGCACTCGCCAATCTCTCGACACTATGAGGCTCCTTCGGCGTTGTTGGCTTAGCCTCGTCCTCCTCCTCCTCCTCCTCCTCCTCCTCCTCTCTAATGGGTTCTGCAATCGGTTTAGTCTCTTCCTTAACCCGTTCTTGTGGAATCTCCTCTTTTGTTAGCCCGCCCCGCGGTTTTCCATCGTCGTCCTTCGCAATCTCGAGTGTTTCCGGGGGTTTGTCTTGGACAACAAGTTTGGGAGGTTCTGTTGTGAATCTTGTTACTTTTTTACCAGTATTGAAAACCAAACAATCTGAACATTTATTCCAACAATTCAAATCGGAAACCGATTGAAATAGTCCTGCTTTCAAACCCATTGAACTCACACAGTTATTTCCCATGTCTCTTAATCTGAATACATCCAAAGAACAAGCTTCAACGATAAAGAATTTGAAAGAGAAAAACAATAATTAAGGCACTGCCGGCCTATGAGCCATGCCAATGTGTTGTTGTGCTTTTATCATTTTTATAGTTACTAGTCGATAAACACGCACGAAACCGAATAGCCAAACAAATCAAAACAAAAGAAAAGCTGTTATGTGGCGTTTTACGACCCACCATGTAGCTGCTACAAGACCTGTTACGTGACGCCCAAAGACCAAAAGACGAAATCGACTGTTTGTCTTTATTTATATATATATATATATATATATAGATTGTAGATTACATACTAATGTTATTTATTGCTTAGCCAAACCTCTGAGAAATAGTTTTTTTTTTTTTTTTTTAATTTCATTTTCTTTGAATGATTGATAGAAACAATGGATTACCAAAACCTTGTTTGAAAAGGAAGAAATTCTCCATCGTTTTGGACCCCGACAAGCAATTTTCCTCAAAATCACCAAATCTATGACGTGATAAGCTGACATCATTTCAAATTGGAGAAAGTGGGTCTTGCCAAATGGGCCATACACTCCAATGTGTTTGTGTATAATGTATATGTAAATGTATATGCATATGGAGCTGGGGTTGAACCAAATGATAGTTGAAACTCTCCAGAAACGAATTTGATTGCCCAAATATGAATAGGAACTGACTGAAAATATGTCCTTAAGACATAATTTTGGTTGGCCCACTTTGGTATGGCCGGTGTTTATTGCTTCATATCTAGCTGTTTGTTTTGACCCCCAACAAGCAAAACCCCACATGAGGCACATAACAATCTTTGCTTCAAATATGTCCTCTAATGGTACAAATTCCAATTTTGTTTTGACAAAAACTTGTTAATCCAAACCCATAATTTAAAAACGGAAACTTTCCACAAACATCCTTTAAAGTCAGAAAAAATTAAAATAAAATGCTTGTTTTTGTTTCTGTTTCTCAGAAGAGCAGAAATATATATATATATCACCCCTGATTGGAATTTTATTTTGTTTTTAAGGTGTAATAAAGGGAATTGTCTTTCACAATAGATATATAATTCATTTAGTTTTGGAATGATAAATATTTTAGATAATGTCATTTGAAAGGCACATTCCACCAACCACTTCTTCTATCAGCCTAGCAATTTGTCACTCTTGGCTTATTTATTTATTTATTTATTTATATTTTTTTTGTTAGCTAAAGATTTTAGGATTGGTTTTAGGCCGCAATTTGTAACTCTTGGCCCTTTTCTTTCTCTTTTTCTTTTCGGTGGTTAGCTAAAGATTTTTAGGGTCGGTTTTAAGCTCAGCAGGCATATCAGTCTGGTAAATATAACTTTTTCTTTTAGATTCATATAACTATTGAATTGATTTATATATAACGTTATGTAATTTTATATATAACATGTTACATTTTAAAAAGTAAACATGATTATATATAAAAATATAAATATATTATATATTAATGGTGGGTTGGTGTTATACCAACATTAATTTTGATATTAAATTTATTGGACCATAAAACCATTGGATTTAAGACCTTACCAAAGAATTTATTTTTGTATATTTTCCTATTAAATTATATTTTTGTATTGGTTAGCTCAAGAATCCGAAGGAATGAAATTCAGGAGGCTTTAAATGGGATCTTCAACAAAAGTGCAGCCTGACAATAATCTGTTGGTGGTACAAGTTCAGAGAATGAAGAGTCATATAAAAGCTAATGCAAAGTAACTGACACATATATCAAACGATGAAGGACTTTCCATGTTCTATTGACAAAAGGGGAAAATAAAAGGTTTTTGGAAATAAAAATGAATAAAAAGTTAAACTGATTTAGGGAATGTGACGTTCTACCAGACACTCTCCAATCCAATTTTTATGATGTTTATAGCTGTATTATTGATGAAATCCAATTTAAATTTTCTTTTTAGAGCATGTTTATTTAATAAAATATAATGGGAGAGAAAGTATAAGTATAATCTTACAATAATTTTAAATCGATTTATCATAAGTTGTAAAATTCAAATTTCATATTTCCAAATTTAGCATATATATATATATAACGAGAGAGAGAGAGATAGGATTGGAATTTGTAAAGAAAAGTAAAGAAATTATAAGGTGAATTATTAAATATTAATCCTCATATTAATGTTATCTTAAAAAGTGTAGCATAATTGAATTTTCATTCGTCTATCAAATTATTATTTCTCATATAAAATAAAGCATGATTAAATGGAAAATATATATATATATATATATATGTTTCATACTAAGTAGGCGCTTTTTTTTAAGTATAATAGAGAAAGAAAATGACTAATTAAGACTTTATAATGTTTTCCTACGACTCTTTGTCTAGTGGCACCAGGGGTTTGTTTTTGCCTTTGGACAGGGTAAGTCTTTGGGAGAGGTTGCGGGTTTAATCCCGTCTCGTATCCTAAAAAAACAAGGAAAAGAAAAAAGATTTAATGATGTTTATAAGAAAATGAGATAAGTGCACAAATGGTTCATCAATCTAATGAGAAGCAAAAGACATTTTCCTTTTCACATGTTATAAAAGAGTACTATGTGTGGAATTTAAAATTCTTAAAAGATTGAACTTTCGTCTTAAAAAATTAATCTGTTAAATGAAAGTGGTTTAATATCCTTACATGTCTATTATTGTTGTTAAATTTTTACGATCTGAGACCTGTGTTCTTTTTATTATTAACATATATAACCTTGTAATAAAGTTCTCTCTTCACAAATATACATGTAAAACATGATGGCACATTCTATTGTCCAATCCTTTTTTTTTTTTTTTTTTTTTTTTGAAGGTTATTGTCCAATCGTTTTAGATACACAATCTCAAGAATTACTTTGTAAATGAGATAATTGGACTACCTAAAACCGTATAAATTCTCCCAAAAAAATAATGGCCATTTTTTTTTTTTTTTTCCTTCCCCTGTTTTAATTAAAAAATATTTTAAAAAAGTCATCCATATTAACAAACAGGCAGTGCCTCCCTAAATCCAACAGTACAAAAACTACTACTACTCTTTAGTCCACCCATCTTACCCATCTCAGCATTGCCTTTCTGCATCATTGCTACGAACTCATTGTAATCAATTCGACCATCCTGAAACACCACATAACATAGACAACATCAATATATGTAAAACACACACACACATATATATATATCAACCAAACCATTAAAAAATACTCTATTAGCAAGACAGATTTAAAAGGAATTGAATGAAATTCTGATGGTTCCGAACTGTGCCCTGCAGATAGAATAAGGTCACGGAAAAGGGAAGTGCTTACATTGTCCTGGTCGGCTTCTCGGATGATTTCTCTAAGTGGACATCCTCAATGCCAAAGTCCTCACATGCCTTTTGAAGCTCGTCTTGAGTGATGTAGCCACTGCCATCTCTGTCAAAATATGAGAAGGCTGCAACTAGATGATCTTCCTTATCAACTTTGTTTAGATGCAAGGTTGCAGCTATGAACTCTCCGTAGTCAATCGTGCCACTGTTATCTACGTCCGCCTGCAGTTCAAGACAAAGTACCATTGGCGTCAAAATTTAGAGATTGACAAAGGACCGAGGTTGGGAGATTTGAACTCTACTATGCTGTGTCTGTAAGAAAAAGGGCATGTAGTAAATAGCATTTGCGTATTAGCCAAAGATGAGTCTGATACTTACTGCCTGCATAAGCTGATAAATTTCGGACTCATTTAGATTAGCACCAAATCTTTTCAATCCCTCTTTAAGTTCTTCAAAAGTAATTTGGCCGCTATTGTCTATGTCTATCATTCTGAACATTTCTTTTAAACCCGCAATTTCTTCAACAGAGAGGTTCTCCGCAATGACCTGCACGCAACAAATTAGCATTAGGAAAGCACAAGCGAAAGTCTTAATCTTCCCTAACCTTTGATTTGTACAAGTTCTTGAACTTACTCTTAGAGCCATTCTTTTAAGTTTGTTCATAGCAGAAAACTGCTTCAATCGACTTAAGACAGCGGAATCAAGAGGCTTATCTGGTGCCACTCCATCCTCTTGAACCCAAGGATGGCCTATATAGAATCAAAGCAACACATTATCTTCCAAAGTTCTCAGTCTAGCTACATATAACAATATATATATATATATATATGTATTTATGATAAAGAAAAGAACTTACAGAGAACTTCATGTGCAGTTAGCCGCTTTTTGGGGTCCCTATGCAGCATCTTCTTGACTAAATCTTTAGCGCTGTCGGAGATACTAGGCCAAGGATCTGATGAGAAGTCAAGATCACCGTGCAAAACCTCTTTAAATATTTCGTTCTCGATTTCTACAAAGAAACAGAAAAAGATAATTCGGTGTTGAATTTACTGGCTTCTCGAAGAAACATGTCATTTGGGTTACAAAAAGGGAGATCTGAAAAAGCTTACCACCCCAAAATGGAGGCACCCCACATAAGAGAATGTAGACCATCACTCCTGCACTCCAAATATCCACTTCTGGACCGTAACGCCTGCGCAGAATTTCTGGTGCGACATAGTATGGGCTTCCAACAACATCGCTGAATACCTCCCCTGCCATTTTGAGTGCGTCAATTACAAAAAAGACATGTTGAAACAAAATGTAAAAGGGCAAAGATAATTTAATGTTTAGACCATGTGTTTCTTCTGTTGAGCTTGTGGAGCCTAAATAACACCCGAAAGACGACACTTTTTGGAATGAGGTTAGAGAAATACCGAGAGTCTGAGAGACATGAGGCGTTGAGGGTGAACTATTATAAACTCTGTGTGTTTTTTTTTTTTTTTTTTTTTTTATTGGATACTATGACTCTTGTTAGTAAAGAATTAGGACGTCTAATTCTTAACGAGTTCATAATTAACAAAAACGGAACCAAGTATATGATCACAATTGTCAATCTACGGATCTATGTAACCAAACAGGGCAAGATATCTAAAGCAAAGAAAGACTTAAAAATACCTGGCTTGAAGAATACAGATAACCCGAAATCAATAGCCTTAAGTGGCGAATCCTCATCCTCATTGACAAAAAGGAAATTCTCGGGCTTAAGATCACGATGCATAACCCCCAAAGAGTGGCAGGCTTCTACGACGCCGACTATAGTCCTTGTCAGCTGAGCCGCCTTTCTTTCAGTGTAATGACGGCGCTGAACTATCCTATCGAAAAGCTCCCCACCCGAACACAACTCCATCACAACATGAACCGCAACAGCATCCTCATACGCCCCTTTGATCGATATCACATCCGAATTCCCCGCCAGGTGATGCATTATCTGAATCTCCCTCCTTACGTCCTCCACATCGTCATCGATGAGCAGCCTCCGCTTCGCGATCGACTTGCAAGCATACTCTTTTCCGGTCCCTTTCTCCACACAAAGAAAAGTAGTCCCGAATTGCCCGCTTCCAAGCTTGTCTCCCAAATTGTAGTGCTCCTTTAGGTGGCCTGTTTTCGTCTGCAGCACCGACTCTGCCCGAAGCCCTGCACTCGCCAATCTCTTGACACTACGAGGCTTGTTCGGCCTTGTTATTGGCTTAGCCTCTTCTGGTTTAGTCTCTTCCTTAACCTCTTCTTGTGGAAACTCCTCTTTTGTTAGCCCGCCCCGCGGTTTTCCATCGTCGTCCTTCGCAATCTTGAGTGTCTCCGGGGGTTTGTTTTGGACAACAAGTTTAGGAGGTTCTGTTGTGAATCTTGTGATTTCTTTACCTGTACTGAAGACAAGACAATCTGAGTATTTAGGCCACCAAATCGAATCGGAAACAGATTGAAATACTCCGTTCTTCAAACCCATTGAACTCACACAGTTATTTCCCATGTCTCTTGCTCTCTATTGTATCTAAAGAACAAGCATCAAAGATGAAGAATTTGAATGAGAAAAACTATATATATATATATATATATATGAATGTATATATTGTGAGACTGAGAAGAGGTGATAGTTTTGGGAAATATTTTTGATTAAGGTACTAAATCTTCATAAAAATTTGACTATATCTTCTGTATAAGAAAATTCAAAAGGGAAACTTGGAGGAAACCCACAAAAGGAAACCAAATGGATTTGAAAGATTCTACACCAAATCAGTGATTTTTCAGGATTTAAACCATGAAAAAAGAGAGGATGGAAAAGGACAGAAAACCTGACTTGAGAAATCTAGGAATGGGTTTTCGTTTTATATGTGCGTGTGTGTGTGTATATATACAAATATATGTATATATATATATATATTAGTATATTATACTACATGCACATACACGGAAAGGAAAGAGAGAGAGAGAGACGAAAACAGGTTTTTCTGTTGGAATGGTTCAAAACTCTGAGAGGACGCGTAAATTATCAACAATGTTTTTTTTTTTTTATAATTTTTTTTAAAGAAAAAGCAAAAGCTCACTTTAATTCTGATTGGCCAATAGTACTAGGTAGAACCTTTGTGCAGCTTTGACACTCGTGTTGCATTTATTATTATTATTATATTTTTGAAAGTGTGTTGTATTTATTTTATAATAAATATAAATGAAATATGATATTTATTTGGAATTTTGGTGTTACAAGAAATGGGGTCCACATACAGAAGGCCAAGATAATATAATTAAAGTTTTTAAATATATATTTTTTAATTCTGTTTTTAATGTGTGGGTAAACCGTAAAAGTAAAGGCGTAGGCCAGTTGGCGGAAAATGAGGTGGCCGGACTTTTCAACCGCCGGCTGCCGGCCCACGAGCCATGCCAGTGGGTTGTGCTTTATTATTTTAATAGTTATTATTGTTATTCATTAATTTTCTTTTGAAATAAGAATGCTTAGCCAAATCTTTGAGAAAGAGTTTTTTTTTTTTTTTTTAAGTTTTTGTTTAGTGTTCTAATTGGAATTTACATTTTTCATCTTAATTTTTTTTTCTGAAAAATCAACAAAAATTATAACTAGTTTTTAAAAAATCAACAAATTTCAATTTAAAATTTTCATCTCTAACTAACGAATTAAACGGAGGCTTAATTGTTATTTTCTTTGAATTGAATGATTGATGGAAACAATGGATGACCAAAACCTCGTTTGAAAGGAAGAAATTTTCCATCGTTTTGGACCCCCACAACACAAGCAATTTTCCTCAAAATCTCCAAATCTATCACATGGCAAGCTAACACAGAGCATTTCAAATTGGAGAAAGCGGGTCTTGTCAAATTGGCCATACACTTTGATGTATATATATGTATATATACATATACACATATCTATAAACAAGAGCGGAGTCAATACATATTTTAATGACGGCGAACACAATTTTTTTATTTTTTTTAAATAACATCAAAGTATAGAAATTAAATGGTTTGATTTTAATTGGGTTATGTGAGAATTTAATTTTTTAGTGGGAAAAAGCAAGAAAACCATAAAATTTTAAGAGTAAAATTAATTTTAGTTTGACTATGTAAGAATTTTTAATGTTTAATAAGGATAAAGTGGAAAATCATAAAATTTTTAAGTAAAACTAAAAGAAAAAACATTTTCATATCCCCACGCTAAGTCCTTGATAGGCCTGTACCACTGACTGTTTGGGTAACTTTGTATTTAAATATATGTAACTATTAATTGATTTGCATTATGAATAACATAATACTATTTTGGTAGCAAAAATCATCTTATAACAGGTTTGACCGGAGGTCGACTCCACTAGTCTCAACAATTATCCCACGTGTGTAAAAAAAATTTGGTGGCTCCAACTCGAAGAAGCCACAACCAATAAGGTGGTCCATTTTGATAGGCTTTGCTTTAAGTTGGGGGTCATTTGTCTAACGACTCAAAAAGATGGGTCAAGTAGTGGCGTGCCAATCATCATTTTCAGTTGGTAAATCTTAGAATTTGGGAATTTCCCAACTTGCATTTTCCTATCCGTATCCATATCCAAGAAGATGAGGCTCACCACTAACTAGCTTTTGAAAACAAAAAACAAAACAAAACAAAACAAAAACAAAAAAACATAAAAGGTCATATTAAACTATGAAAGTTATGCTTGGATTTGATTCGCCGATTGGAAATAAAATTATAAAATTTTTAAGTTTGAATTGATTGATTTTTTAAAAACTAATTATAAATCTTATTGTAGAAAAACATAAAAATTAAGAAGAAAAAATACAATTTAGTTGGAGTTAAACTTAAACATTATGGGGGTGTTTGGGTGATGAGTTTAAACTCATCACCATCAACTTAATTTTTGTATTTTTCTCCAAAATTTTTTGTCTTTTCTGAAAAAGTCAACCAAAATTACTATTTAAGCTTATAAATTTCAACTCAAACTCATTCACCAAACACCCCCCATTAATGAAGATTATGAAAGACATGTGTATCATATTTTCCAACCACGTCTCAAAGAATACCAAAGTCAAACATCCTATTATTTAACACTTCACACGCTTGGGAAAGTAGTTTGGTTGAAAAAGACTGTAAATTCAGCACAAAATAAACGACATTGCTTTTGAATTCATCGTGAGAAATGTCAAAACAACATCATGAGCATCCTCTAGTGAAGCACTATTTTGAAGCTTACATTTGCAGAGAAATGAGATATTAACAAGAGTGGACACAAATCCCTAGACGGAGAACGGTTTTGGTTATCTTCAGTTGGCCGCTGCCTTTGCTTCAAACATCTCTTGCCAGACCAGAAAGATCGACAAGTCCCGAGTCGGATTTGGAGTCGGGTTTATTTCTTTTACAGTATGCTTCCTGCTGAGGATCGCTCTCAATAGGTACCCCTCGACTCCTAGATGAGGATGACGATGAGGATGAAGAGTCTCCATCGAAGATGCGTGGCTCCCCGAGTCCTTTGAAAAAGTCATTCTTCATCTCCTCAGCAGCTTCAAAGAAACGGCTAAGACCACCAAAGAAGCTCCGCTCAATTGCGTCCATATCACCACTTAGCCCTGGAAAGTTGAAGCTCCGTTCAATTGAGTCGATGTCACTGCGTAGCCCAGGGAAGTACAATGGTCCCCGCTCAGATGAGCCTGCGGGGAAAGACCCTTTAAGCACCTGGTCTGTGACATCATCTTCAGTGTATTCTTTGTTTGATTGCACCACCTCAACAGGCCTAATAGAAAGCAAAGTAAACCAGAGATCAGATCCATCATCAACTATCCAAGGAAACGTCTTACCTTCTAGAACTATTTATATTTGTCCTAAATTTCGAGGGGTATGTTTTGTTTTCTCCTAGCACCTAGAAAAAAATCCGCTACAATAAATCAGTAACGATTTATAAAACAGCTGATAGCTAATTAAACCACGATGCTTATAACATCTAATCACACAAGCAGCAATCACTCTTCCGAAGGAAGTTTAAAAAATCGGTGTGTACATCTACAAGACACGTTGGTATCCCCTCCTTTAACCAAACTGCCATAGGTATACAGGATCCAGTATTGGGGTACTACGTATCAAACAAGCTCGTTAAAGATGGAAACATGATGCTTATAACTTTTAAGTATTAACACAAGTATTTAAGATTCTTACAAGAGGAAGTAATCGGAGATAATTAGTTAGTATTATGTATAAACACAACGCAGTCCACCAAGAAGAAATTACATTCACATAGCATGGTGGTCTAAGTTATTATTCATCCATGAAAACCTATCAAAAAAATCTCTTAAATTTATGAAGAATTTAGACTTAAAGCAATCCAAAACCTCCTAACAAGAATTTTTCAATACGATAACACCCATTTTTCCCCTCGGCCCAGCATAGCCATCAATTTGTCTTAAAACAAATCCTATGTGAAGCCTGCACACAGCTAACAGATATTACATATCCAGCTTAATCTTAGCTAATGCCTCCCATCTACGTCAGTAAAGATATCAAACACTTGTGCTAGAACATTCACAATCCAAGCCTTCAAGCATACCAAGATTGGTGAGCACAAAATCAAGGAAATCAAGCTACAGCAGAAAAGATTTCACCTTGTCGATTATTTTGACTTATACTTCTGTTTGTTGTGTCCATCCCCACAAGGCCACAACTTTTGCAATTTTTTAAATAAAAAAATTAACCAGGCCAATTTGACACAAGCACTGGTTTGGAGAAGAGTCGAACATTTTGGCTTATACTTCAAAAGAGTACAAAGATATTCCATCTCAATGTTTCTCTTAAGCTGAAAAGATTCATCATAATTATTCCGAGTCTACTTGTACAAAATGATTTCTTTTCTCACTCTTTTTTCTTTATCATGAAAAACTAAAACCTACAAGGGTAACAAAATTCCCATTCTAATCTTTTTCAATCTTTTTATTCATATCCGAATTTCATTGGATAAAATATATATATATATATATATATATATTTTGCCTTCTAACAAGAACTTCCGAAATCAGCTACATAAAAAGGAGAATTCTGTTGTAAAACTATCCTATCAGTAGAACGCAGATTTTAACCGTCATATCAAATCAGGCACAGGTTTTGACTGCAGAACATATGAGAATCATTTCACACCAAATCAAATTAAATAAAGCATGACAATTTAACCAAACTTCAAGGCTAAAAACAGTGTTCAATCAAATGGGTTTTTTCCATTCTCTTCCAAGAATTCTCAATAACACCACAACACCCCCAAGAATCTTTAATCTAAAACCTCAGAACAAAGTACTTACAATTACAATTCCTATTTACAATCCTCAACACCTCAATTTTTGCAATATACATATATATATATATATATATATATGTATGTATGTATGTATTTGTTCCAATTTCCCAAATTCTGTAATCTTACACATAAACCATAACAAAATCAAAATTCCCAATTTCGAACTCAAACAGAAATGGAAAAGGGAATTACCTGCCGACGCAATCCCTAAGGATCTCCTCGGTCCTCTCGCACTTCCTGATGAACCGTCCGGGCTCGACCTCCTCGGTCTTGCACTGCGACTTCACCACCTTTCTGGTGGAGCACCGGTCGCCGTCCGATCTAGGGTTAGGGTTTCCGAGCTCACGAAACTCGCCGTCCGGCCAGCACTCGGAGTCGTCGTCGTCGTCGCCTGGTTTGTTCCTCCACACCCAGCCCATTTCTCGTCTTCGATGCTTCTTCTCTGCGCACAATCCACGACCGTCCAGAAACTTCCAAGCTCCAAGCTTTATTTATATATATATATATGTATATATCTATATGTGTATGTGTATATATTTGGGGTTTTGGAAGTGGCGATTACTTGGTCCCTACGGTGGCTCCGCTGCGAGGTTACGACACGTAGTTTCGGAAAATAACTGGTCTTTAAAAAAAAAATAAAAAAAAAAGTCATTAAGTCATTATTTATTTTATTGTAATTAATGTTAATAAATATACTGTCTAATTAACACAAAAACTATTCTCCATTAATTTTTAAAAAAAAACGATTTACCCTTAAACAAAAATCCGAAATGATTTGATTTAAAGTTTATATGTCCATATGCTATCAATATTCAGAATCTATTATAGCTCAAAACCATTAAGAAATTAATTTCACTTTTTATTTTAAATATATTTAAGACGTGCAGGGACGAGTGATAACCACTCGAGATGCTATATTAATGTCCTATCTATTTACATATTAAGGGGAAAAAAAAACTCAAAACAAATTCTTTTAAAGTTTCATGAAATTTATAACATAATATAAAAAATTATCAAGGCTAGCTATATTTTTTCCATTTTTTTCCCTTTATGAAGATGCTTTTCCATTTTTATTCTAATTATAATTTAATATTTTAACATATATCTATATATATATATATATATTAATAAAGGTATATATAAGCGAGACTGCAGACACAAGACATGTCCTGTAATATTATGTGTCTAATATGTAATAACTGCATGTATTTGTTAACTTGAAGACAACATGTGTTCGAACTTTTTCATCTTAGATTATAAATATATATGAAATTATCATTAAATTATATTTATAATCATTATATCAAATATATTAAACTCAAAGATTTTTATATAAAGTTTCACATAAGAAGAACCTAGTAAATAACCACAAGTTTTAAGAGTTAATTTCACTTTTAGCACCTGTAAAAATTTTATTATTAAAAATAGCATTACTTTTTTTTCCCTTCATTACTAGCACTTAATGTGGGGCCCAACAGCATTTAATGTATATCAAATTACGGGTTTACCCTCATCTCCTTCAGCTCAAATATCTCTCTCCCTCGCATGGCTCAAAAAATTTTTATGCACAGACCAACATCTACAGTGTTTTAGAGAGAGAAAACTGAAATCTAGAGAGAGAAAGAGTTACCACCCACCGGAATCTTATTTTTTTTCACTTTTTCGCCTAGCCCCCCACCCATTTTGAAACCCAAATCTTCATATAATAGAGAGAAACTTCCATTTAGAGAGAGAAACTTCCATCGAAAGTTTTTTATTTATTTTAAATCTAACATTTTTAGCCATTTTTGAATAAAGGTCATTCCTGTTATGACCATCGAAAGTTTTTTTTTATTTTTTTATGACCATCGAAACTTTCATTTAGAGAGAGAAACTTTCATCGAAAGTTTTTTTTTTTTTTTTTAAATCTAACATTTTTAGCTATTTTTGAGTAAAGGTCATTCTTATTATGACCATCCGGTCATAATAGTTATGACCTATGTTAAATTTTTTTTTATTTAAAATTTAACAATTTTGGCCATTTTTTAGTACAGGTCATAACAGTTATGACCGGGGTAGTCATAATGGTTATGACCGGATGGTCATAATGGTTATGACCGGGTAGTCATAACAGTGTGGTCATAACGGTTATGACCGGGTGGTCATAATGGTTATGACCGGGTAGTCATAACAGTGTGGTCATAGGTCATAACCGTTATGACCTCTCGTCCAAAAAAAATAATAAAAAATTAGAAAAGTCATGTTTCAGGCCATTTTCAAGAGAAGGTCATTCATGTTATGACCGTGTGGTCATAACAGTTATGACCTCTCGTCCAAAAAAAATAATAAAAAATTAGAAAAGTCATGTTTCAGGCCATTTTCAAGGGAAGGTCATTCCTGTTATGACCGTGTGGTCATAACAGTTATGACCTCGTCCAAAAAAAATTAGAAAAGTCATGTTTTAGGCCATTTTCAAGGGAAGGTCATTCCTGTTATGACCGTGTGGTCATAACAGTTATGACCTCGTCCAAAAAAAAATAATAAAAAATTAGAAAAGTCATGTTTCAGGCCATTTCAAGGGAAGGTCATTCCTGTTATGACCGTGTGGTCATAACAGTTATGACCTCGTCCAAAAAAAATAATAAAAAATTAGAAAAGTCATGTTTCAGGCCATTTTCAAGAGAAGGTCATTCCTGTTATGACCGTGTGGTCATAACAGTTATGACCTCTCGTCCAAAAAAAATAATAAAAAATTAGAAAAGTCATGTTTCAGGCCATTTTCAAGGGAAGGTCATTCCTGTTATGACCGTGTGGTCATAACAGTTATGACCTCGTCCAAAAAAAATAATAAAAAATTAGAAAGTCATGTTTCAGGCCATTTTCAAGAGAAGGTCATTCCTGTTATGACCGTGTGGTCATAACAGTTATGACCTCTCGTCCAAAAAAAATAATAAAAAATTAGAAAAGTCATGTTTCAGGCCATTTTCAAGGGAAGGTCATTCCTGTTATGACCGTGTGGTCATAACAGTTATGACCTCGTCCAAAAAAATTAGAAAGTCATGTTTCAGGCCATTTTCAAGGGAAGGTCATTCCTGTTATGACCGTGTGGTCATAACAGTTATGACCTCGTCCAAAAAAAATAATAAAAAATTAGAAAAGTCATGTTTCAGGCCATTTTCAAGGGAAGGTCATTCCTGTTATGACCGTGTGGTCATAACAGTTATGACCTCTCGTCCAAAAAAATAATAAAAAATTAGAAAAGTCATGTTTCAGTTTTCTGGGGTATGCGAGGGAGACAAGGACAAACCCGTAATTTGACATACATTAATTGCGGCTTGGCCCACAGATCATGGGTTTTGATGACGTGGCGGTGCTAGAACTGAAGGGATGAAAAAGTGATGCTGATTTTAATAATCTTTTCCCCACAGGTGCTAAAAGTGAAATTTTTCCCAAGTTTTAATCGTAACTCTTTGTACCTTCATGGTGGGAGTATTTTGTTGTATACACTTTAGTTTTTTCACATTTCTAAGGTCAGTCACAGACACCACTAAAATTGTCAGAACGAGCTCTCTTCTAATTAACTACGATACAACTCTTTATCGAACATTGTTTACAGTGCTCAGATGATTATAAAAACCTATGACCAGCCTATACTAAACAGTAGGGGTCTGACCCTAAGGGGTATTTGGTGTTTGAGTTTAGTTTGAGTTGAGTTGAAATTTTTAAGTTTGAAGAGTAATTTTTATTGACTTTTTAAAAAAGACGAAAAACTTTTTCAGAAAAGACGAAAAACTTTTTCAGAAAAAGACAAAAATTTAAGTTTAAACCTTAAGTTTGAGTTAAAATGCCAAACTCCCCTAAATGTGTCGATATCGTCACATGACAGTGGGAAGAATAGACTCCACCAATTCTATGCATCATTCTATGGGATCTCTACTGAATTAAAAGGTTATTTCTCTGGCCTATCTCAACTCGCCCACAATAATGCAGTAAGAAGTTAAAACTTTTCAAGTTGTTTTTAATTTGTACAAAAACGGCATTGTTCATTTTATGAATTTGTAAAAAATATGTTTCTGTAAATTTAATCCTTAAAACCCTACCCTGCAATAGGAGAGGGAGGGGAAGAAATGGTATCGGCATGTCGTTCTTGCTGCTTTTGAGTCGTTCACTTGGACAAAGTAAATGACACGATTTCGTAGCCAGCACTAAAACGACATGGATAATTCCTTCAAAAACAAACGACATGGACAATAAAACAACAACAAAAAACATAAAACAAAAACAAATAAACGCACGCTCGGTGGGACTCGAACCCACAATCGTCTGATTAGAAGTCAGACGCCTTATCCATTAGGCCACGAGCGCCTTGCTTTGCTTATCTTCCCTATAGTAATATATAATCATTGAAATATTTGCCAAAAGACTACAGATCCTCATACTCTCTAACTAGGCCAGAAGTCAGCAAAATCCTCCATGGAAGAAGAGAAATAACAAGCAAGCCGCCATGGAAAGCTTAGCCAAGCTCCAGTCTTTACGTTCCCATTTACGCCTGACAAAGCTTTCGCAAGTTTCTCAGCTTTCAAGCCTCTCGAGATCATCTTCTAAGCCGAAGAGAGTAACCCACCTCAAGAAACCACAACCAGAAAGTAGTAGCAGCATTGGATCGCTTTTCAGCGAGATTACCGAGATTTTCGGCAATGAGAGCTTTGCTTCGGACGGATCCCCATCTGGGTTTTCGATATCCAGAGAAATCCACGCGAGGGATGATGAGTTTGGCGCCAAGATCGCGCATTGCACGCCAACTGTTTGTGGAAATGACGAAGAGAGTGTGGTGCGAGGAAAAGAGGATAAGTTGAGTGAAAATGATGTTAGTCCGGTTGTTCATGAGGTTGCGGGGATTGTCAGGGAGGACTTCGGTTCGGTTTCGATGGAGGAGCGGTTAGAGAAGTCAGGTTTCGAGTTGGATTCGGAGATTGTTGACAAAGTGTTGAAAAGGTGCTTCAAGGTGCCACATTTAGCTATGAGGTTTTTTAACTGGGTGAAGCTCAGAGGTGGCACTACTCAGACTTACAATACCATGTTGTATATAGCTGGGGAAGCTAAAGAATTCGGGCTAATGGAGGAGCTGGTGGAGGAAATGGAGAAGATCTCCTGTGAGAAGGACGTCAAGACTTGGACCATTCTTATATCTCAGTACGGTAGGGCGAAGTTGATTGGTAAAGCTTTGTTGGTTTATGAGAAAATTATCAAGTCTGCTCAAGAACCGGACGCAGTGGTTTACATGACAATGCTGCGCGCGCTTTGTGTTGCTGGGAGAGCGGATATTGCAATGGAATTTTACAAGGAAATGGCCCAGAAGGATATAGGACTTCACATGAGTTTGTATAAGATGTTACTGAGTTGTGTAGCGAGATCAGGAGATAGTGCTGCTGTTCATTTGGTTGCGGATGATATGATGAAAGTTTCCCAGATTCCGGATCACATTGTTTATGGCTGTGTGCTTAAGAGTTTTTGCATATCCGGGAGAATTAGAGATGCTTTGGAGTTTATACGAGACCTCAAAGATAAAGATGTAACATTTGGATATGAACACTTTGAGACCTTACTCAAAGGATTGTGTAGAGCTGATAGGATTGGAGACGCTTTGGAGATCTTCGAAATTATGAAAAGAAAACAGTTTGTTGATGAAAATGTCTATGGAATTATCATCAGCGGATACTTGAGAAGAAATGATACTTCTAAAGCCTTTGTTCTGTTTCAAAGCATGAAAGAATCTGGGTATAGTCCTACAACTTCTACTTACACAGAGTTGATGCAACACCTCTTCAGGTCGAATCACTATGAAAAGGGCTGCGAGCTATACTCTGAGATGCTGGACAAAGGAGTTGAGCTGGATAGTGTGGCGATCACAGCTATGGTTGCTGGTCACGTCCGTGCCAACCATGTTTCTGAAGCATGGAAAGTCTTCAGGAGTATGGAAGACAAAGGCATTCGACCCAATTGGAAAGCATATTCGATATTTATTAAGGAGCTGTGTAGAATTTCAAACACATATGAAATTCTCAAGGTTTTGGATGAAATGCGAGCTTCTGAAATAGTCATCAGAGACAAAGTATTCCATTGGGTGATATCCCATTTGGAGAAAAAGGGAGAGATCGATAATGTGGAAAAAGTAAAGCAGATACAGAGAAGCTGCAAAGTTTCAGCTCAAGGTGATTTATCCACCCATGATGCATCTTCGGAACAGGAAAACAATATGGACTTTATTTACAAGTCGGAGCCAGGGATGACCGATCATTGTCTGGTGGGGCCACTTCCCAAGGCTTACAATGAGAGGGATTTGCAGGAAATCTGTCGGATTTTATCGTTGTCACAAGATTGGCACTTAATTCTAGAAGCTTTGGAGAAATCCACTGTCGAATTCACACCAGAACTTGTTGTGGAGGTACTGAGGAACTGCAATACAAACGGTCATGCTGCATTACAGTTCTTTTCATGGGTAGCAAAGCAAGCCAGTTACAGCCACACCACGGAAACTTATAACATGGCTATCAAGCTCGCAGGACGCGGGAAAGATTTCAAGCACATGAGGAATCTCTTTTACGAGATGAGAAGAAAAGGGTACTCAATAACATCAGACACATGGACAATCATGATAATGCTATATGGTCGCACAGGCTTAACCAAGATTGCTCTGAACATTTTTGGAGAGATGAAAGCCGACAATTGTAACCCAACTGCCAGTACATACAAGTACTTGATTATATGTCTTTGTGGGAAGAAAGGAAGAAAGGTAGATGAAGCTATAAGACTATTCCAAGAGATGATCCGTGCTGGATATATCCCGGACAAAGAATTGGTCGAAACTTATCTTGCTTGTTTATGTGAAGTGGACAAGCTTTTAGATGCTAGGAAATGTGTAGATTCTCTTCAGAAAGTTGGTTTTACAGTTCCTCTCAGTTATTCCTTATACATCAGGACACTTTGTAGAACAGGGCGGTTAGAAGAAGCTTTGGCTTTGGCGGATGAAATTGGAGAAGCGAAAACTACACTAGATCGGTCTACTTATGGGAGCATTTTCCATGGGCTATTGAGGAAGGGAAGAGTGGATGAAGCCCTTGCCAAGATGGATTCAATGAATGCAGCGGGCGTTAACCCGACGGTCCATGTTTACACCTCCCTGATTGTTCATTTCCTGAAAGAGAAACAGATTGAAAGGGCTTTGGAAACTCTTCAGAAGATGAGAGAAGAGGGATGTGAACCAACAATTGTTACTTATTCAGCATTTATCAAGGGATATGTGAACATGGGAAATCTCACCGAGGCTTGGAATGTCTTCTATATGATGAAACTGAAAGGACCTTCGCCCGACTTCAGGACTTACTCAATGTTCATCAGTTGTCTGTGTAAGGTGGGTAAATCTGAAGAAGCTCTAGGACTCATAGATGAGATGCTAAGTAGCAGGGTTGTTCCTAGTACCGTCAATTTCAGAACCGTCTTTCATGGCCTAAATAGGGAAGGGAAGCCGAGTTTGGCACAGAGTGTGATGCAAAAAAAGCTAGCTTTGATAAGAAAACGCAAGTCCATGACATGATTTATTTCATTGTTCTTTCTAGATGTTCGTTTCGTTGTGCAGTAATTCCCAAAAATGACAAGAATTGTACAGCAAAATGTTCATCATGCCTCGTATTCTTTAAAGTTCTTGGAATGCAGAGATTGATAAAGAGCAAAAGAACAACACAACAAATGTGACATACATACATGTGCTTTGGCTTAAACAAGGCGATAAGCGTTCGAAGTTTTTCTTTGCCTCACTGGTTGAAAAATGACCTAGGTAACTATTCTGTTGAACACTTTTTGATCTTTTTGCTTCATCTTGTCCATAGATTGGAGATGAGATAAAGGTGTTAATCCATCCCTGTCATTTTAATGAAACTAATATGAAACTAATAGGAGATCAAGCAAACTTTGTGAGCTAAAGCACAATGACCGGATGGAATGCTAGATCTCGGTATATGTTTCCAAAATTTACCGAGACATCGTTGGAGACCAAGTGGTTTGGTTTGGGCAAAGTTTTTACAGATGGATAGATGTTGAAGGCCGTGATTTCCCTCATATTGCCTTCGTCTCTAAGGCCGCGAGGCTGCTTCCTTTGATAGGAGAAGATCCATAAGTTATCGCAATGTTGTAAAAGATCTTCAAGATCCTAGGTAATAGGATGTTCCCATTGTTCGATTTTTAATAGGGTAGACCAATCACCAACCCTTGCCTATCCTTCTAATTCAAAATTGATATGCACAAAGCTTATTTATGATTTGGTTGAATGGATTTCATTTCAAGGTTTTGTAGGCTTTTAGACCCGAGCACATATTTGCCAAGCTTTAAAATGTGTGAACGACTTCTACCTCTCTGTCGATCCTCTTAAATGGGAATCCAAATGGGAAAATACAGAGCACAATGGCGTTTAGAGCAAGCATATACTAATTTTTAGTATCTCTTCATCTCGATGAAGTGTGAATCTGCAAGTCTCGCTCTCATCCATGGCACGAGGCTTGAGGGCCCCAACCGTGTCCCGTCTGATGTTTGCAGCTCTTGGTCAGAGTTAACATATCGAAAACATTTTCAATCACGGACATTCAATGCCCATTTTGCAACCAAGAACCAACTTCTGAGTAATACCTATTTCTATGTTTGCTAGGCTCTTGGGTTTGGTGGGTAATGGTTTATAAATTGGCTTGATATTGAGCATACTATTTCAGCTTAATTAGCTTCACATTTGCCAGACCCCTCCTTAGGTGGTGTTGAGAGAACTAGTTTGGCCAAACCAAAAAAATAAGTGCTTGTTGTTTGTCTGTTCAGTGATTTGTGATCAGATTTGGCGTGCTTGAAACGACCCAATTTTAGACGGGTTCAGTCTGACCCTTTTTCCTCTTAAAATAAGAGCATAAGCATTCGAGCCCTTGATTCTTTTTCAATTAGGACGTTTATTAGGCTTCCGGCTAAAATTCATAAAATGTCCCTTCTGCTCAGTGAGCTATCCTCATTCCCCTCCTCTCCCTCTCATGGCTTTAGGAAGATCGAATAGAAGATAAAACTAGGATGACAACATGTAACACTTGAGGTTATTCGGGATAGGGAAATCAACTTTCGTTCTTTCCAAGCTCTTTGACCAAAAAGGAAGAGAGGAAACTTAAGGATCATAACAAAATGCAAGGTGGTGAATGCCCTTACCCCGTCTCAAAATACCTAACAAGAAATAAATAGAATTTTTTACAAGACAACCGAAATATGTTTCCACCATGGTTTGCAGAAAGACGGTGAATGTAATGTACTTCCTCAAACTGAACTCTGAAAACTGATACTCTACCAAAAAAAATTTGAGAATACTCTCTTCCGGAACCTCTTACGAGGTCTTGAATCAAAGTCTACCTGAGAAGGAAAAAGGATGGCATGAATACGAGTCAAATTAGAGCATTCCCAAAAAGTGCAGTTTATATTATCGTTATGGGATCAAATAGAATATTGCGGCAGCTTTCATCGTTACATTATTATGTATGAGAGAAAAAAAAAATTACATACCTATAAAGTCATGGCTGGTGAGTCTCGCGATTAAAATTTTGGGACGTGTGGACAAGTCTCACTGATGCCAAAAATGGGCAATAGGCCAGCAAGAGCCTGACAATGGATAGGAGATGGCAAGAAATCTGTGAACTCTGTATTTAACCATTTAATATAAGAAGGTACAAATTTAAAAGCAGATTTCTAAGCATCGATATCAAGCCGCTACTATATAGTCTATCTATTCCTTAAATTGAATGTACTGCTTGGGAGGGGAATTCATTTCACAGACAGTCATATGCTGGTTACAGAAAATAAGCAAGCAAAAAGACAGAGTCCTCGGTCGGAGAAGAGAGACAACTGAGGCAATTTTTTCCACTAGGATGAAATCCGACAACACGTGATAAAGACTAGTAAAAGAGTATACTATCCAGAGTAGGGGAAAGGATTCAACTTTTTCTTCCTATGGGACGCCACCGGACAGTAAGAGATAAAAAGTAGTCAGTCATATCCAAAGTACCTCATTAGAGCTTTTTCACAATTTCTTCAATGACACGCTCATAGTAGGTCATTCTCCGTATAGCTTTAACAGCATCTTCAAAGTTCCGATTTTGGGATGCATTTGCAAAAAAGTTGGACCAGTGTTTGAGTTTCTCTTCCATCTGGACAAACAAAAAATGCATGAAGCAATAATAGCAAGACATTTTCATCAAGTTGTCATTACGCATATTTTGGATAACAAAACACGTTAGAAATTAGATCAGGACTCTTAGCTTCCTGACTCGAGCAAACAGTGCTTTTGCAAAGGCTTAGGAGCCTACTCGTTACGGAAGCAGAGGTCTAAATAGCCTAAAAATATCCAAAATTATACCATCCAGACCCTTGAGCTACAATTTTCCAAACTTTAGATCGTTCACCATATAGTCATATTTAAAGGAAGACTCATTTGTACCTCGGACCGAATCTGATTTAAAGCCTGAGAGTCAGATGCCTCCTCAACAGCTTCCCTGATTTCCAGTATCTGCCTTTCGCATTGAGAAAGGATTATAAAATAAACGTACTTATAACTGAACTACGATTTAAATTCTATTTTGTTAGGTAAACATGCTGTTCTAAATTACCTCAGAAAGAAATTCAAGGTCTGAAATTGTTTCTTCTTCATTGATATTGACACCTTCGAGCTTCATCTATAGAAAGTGAAATAGCTAGATTTAGTTTCACGAACTTGTGGAAATAGAAACACAAATAGGAATGCTCTACTTTCGGATCCGCAAAAACTGCTCCTTCTCAAGGCCCTTCCACACGCAAAATAAAAGAACTCCCATATTACTATCGTTAGTGCACAAACCAACATTGAAGATCAAACAAGCAAACAAGAGCTCTAGCTAGAAGCTACCATCGACAAAATTTGGAGCGAGATGTGCACATATTTCACATAAGTCTACAATCTAAACAAAATCACATGTGTAAAAGACTCACATTCTCAGCAAAACGAAGAAAACAATAAAAAGAGAACACTTACGATGTAGATCGCCCTCGACAAAGGCTTGCTAAGTGTGTGGTATGCATCAATCACCTGAGCAGACTGCTCAGCAGCATATTCTCTTTCTTTCTAACAAAATACCACAAAAGATTAACTTGAACGCCTTTGATATGCACTTCATCTTTTCCTAAAATTTAACAGGATAGTACTACTAGACAAACCTCGGACTTTGAATGAACTAAATCCGGGTGCAACTTCATTTGCCACTCCTTGTACTTCCCCTGCAGATTGTCATCTTCAACATTGTACCTTTTCTCCCTATAAAAAAATAATTACAGAAACTTTAATCTTCAACTAATCAACTAATGAAAGTAATTAATTAGGACGTTTAAATTTAGAAAACGCAAGAATTAGGGCTTGTTTGGTTCTCCGTCCCCCACCTTACTTTTGGAGGTTGATTTCCAAACTAGTTTGGTTACAAAACTCAACTACAAATCTCTCTCTCTCTCTTTTTGAAAGGTCTCTCTCTCTTCCATTTTCAAGAAACAAAATCTTTAAAAGTCCATAACTTTCTAATTTTAAATCAAAATGAGATTTTAATTTTTTTCCTTTTTATTTTTTTGTTAAACACTCACAACGACAAGGAAAATGAAAATGAAACAAGATTCATATTGTCCATCAAAATCCAAACACATTTAAGATTTTAACATTATTCGAATATCACGGTTTATTTTTAATTCCAATGTCAACCAAACACATATTTTCAAGCATTTACTCATTTCCAAAAAAAAAAAAAAAAAAAAAAAAGCCTACAAAGTCCAACTCCAACCTACTGTCTAATCGGGCCCTTAGCTTACTAAGTTCCAGAAAGTTCATGATTTAACGCAAAAATAAAATAAAATAAAATAAAAATCTGAATCCTAAATTTCAAAATATTCTGTTCAATTTCAATCCGTAATGACTTACAATCCGAAGATTTGGAAGTAATCGACCGACTGATCCACGGGCTGAATGCAGCGGCAAGACGGACAGACGAGAAAAAGCGCCGCCTCGGCCGCGGCGTTGCAGTTCCAGCACTTGGCGTCGACGCTGAGGGCAGATTGGGAGCAGAGAAAATGTTTCCCGGAAAGTGGGAAATTCCCGAGAAAATCAAGTCCGCGGATGTGGGAGACGAAGAGCCCGGAGTTGTCGGAGTGGGGAGACAGACGGAAGGGAGATTGAGATATGGCGGCGAGGTTGATTGTGGAAGAAGAGGTAGAAGAAGAAAGGGCGACTCGCCGGAGAACGGCGGAGGAGAGTGGGGTCCACAGCCTCTGCTGCCTCGACATCGCCGGAACTTTCCTGAAAAACTTCCTTATTTTTTCTTTTTCTTTTCCTTACTACAGCACTTTCCATTTATATATAAAGGAATTTTTGTTAGGAAGATTTTAAAAATTAAAAAAAAAATTATTAAAAAAAACTAATAAAACACAAGTTTTTTTAGGAACCCTTCAACAAAAAAAGTTTTTTCAGGAAAATATTAAAACAAATTTTTTTTAGGAAAATTATTAAAAACACAATTGAATATACCATTTTTCAAAAGTGAGATAACCATTTAACTTTGTTTAAAAATAATGGAAAAAAATTTAAATATTTAACTTCCTAGTAGTATTTATATTCTGCATTTTCCCTCAATATTCGAATTAAAATAGTCTTTCATTCTTCAGAAAGAAGCCTTTTCTTGAAACCTTCTACCAAAAAAAAAAACCTTTTCTTGAAACCTTTTGTTTACATGTCTCCAACTTCAAATAAATTTGTACTACTAGAGGGAAAAAAAAAAAAAAAGTATCCTAAAAGGATGGTAGAATTTGCTGAAAGCATCCAACAAAGAAATCAAGAAGAAAGCAAAAGTAAAAGCAACCAACAAGAAATGCAAAGACAAAGGATATTACAATCCAAAAGGTACAAAATGAAAACCAACACCCAAAAATATGATAGGAAGGCCTAGGTGAAGCACCCATGGAAGAGGGGTATCTAAATGATTTCTTCATAATTTATAGGCTCTCCATTTCTCTATGCATTGGTTTACATGTTTTCATGGTTTTGGTGAGATTTTTGGGTCTTGATTTTTGTATGCTATTTTGGGAGGAGCGTGGGTGAAGAGAGAGAAAGTTTCAAAATTTTCAATTTTTTTAAAAGAGAGTGACTTTGGAAAAAAAAAAAAAAAAAAAAATCAGTTGAACACATAAAAAAATGTGACAATAACTTTAAAATAAAAAAAAAGTACATTTGTTATGCTGTAAAGATATGTTAACATGTTGAAAGATGTGCTTCAGAGGATTGCACGTATTATATAGTAATTCGATATCTAACTTTATATAACTTTGTTATAAAGCAAATAGTTCAAATTTTGCTATCATTAAATTTTTAAGAGGGAAAAAATGTGTACTTTGAGAAAACATTTTTTAATAATATTTAAATCGTTATTATCATTATTATTATTATTTTGGTTAACGAGTGTCACTATTGATGATTATTACGGTTAGATAATTATTTTTAAATAGTATAAAAGATTTTAATTTATTTCCTTAAATCTCTTACACTAAGTGATAAAAAAAATAGTTATTTGGTAAAACAAATGTTTCTATAAGTACTACCACTTGAATATTTACATCCCAAATATATATACACACACACTACTTAATGCTAATAAAAAAAAAAAGATTTTTCTTTTTTTGGTAGAAGTTAATAAATAAATAAAAGTGCTACTACTTGAAAAACTTCAATTGTCATATCATCTTATTTTGAATTCTTACACGTATCATAATTCATATACTCTGACACGACCTTTATGGGAAAAAAATTGTAGATGAGAACTTTGACATGACAATTTCTTTTTAGCAGACAAATATGACTATTGCTTATAAACCTTTTTCTTGAGAAAAATAACAAGACGTTACGACATGACGTTTTTTAAGAAAGCAGTTAAAGTTGTTATTTTACGTGGTATATATCCACCTCGATAATCTTTGTTCACCTTGCCTTTTGTTCTCCTTATGAAACAAAAAGAGAACCTTATCTGGTACAAAAGGTTTGGTTCCTTTCAAAATAAGAAACAAACCTCAATTATCTAAAACAAAAAAAAAGACTGTCGTTCATTAATTAGAATGATTGAATTTAAAGTCCTTATGTCTTGGATCGTCTATACTTTTGTTGTCGTTTAACTCATAAGAATAACATCTTATTGAACGAAAAAAGAGGGGGGGGGGGGGGGGGGGGAAAAAGGTAGTTTTATTTATGAGATTACAACAAATTTTTTCATTGTTTTTTAATCGAAATGCAAACGACATATTATTTAGAGTAACAAAAAAAAAAAAAAAAAAAGAGTTCCACGTTCCTTGAGTCCAACTAAAAGAGGTCTTTTTTCTATCCACTTTTGTCCTTGACATTATCCCATAAAATGTTGGTCTATACTTTTGTTTACTTAAAAGGATATGTATTTTAATCTATATTGTGTTTTATCAAAACATCAAGTTGTCTCTAGTATTTTTGGATTATCGTGATTATCTTTGAATTTATTAAATTTGAGATGCAAAAAAAATAAAGTTAATCACGAAATTGACCAAACAAATTAATCTTAAAATGTTTTAAGTTAATTAAAATGGTATCTTTGCAGTTTATATTCGTCCAAATTATTTCAAAATTGATGTTTTTAACATGAAATTAAAAACATAAGAAATGGTCATAATATTCCTAAAACCACAAATTAAAACGTGACAATTTAATAAAAATACAATAAAGGTTTATGTACTCATCATTCAACTTCAATATCTACTTTTTTTTTTTTTTTTAAATAAAGCGAATAGCATTTATATGATGCAACAAAGCTAATCCAATCTCATACAATAAAATAATTTAATGTAACACACTCTGAATAAGGATATGGTTTTTTTTTTTTTTTCCCCTTTCACGTTTCCTTCCTTTTCACGTTATTCATCAATAATCGCAGCAATCAAGTAGACCAAATTAAAAAAAAATATTAAAAAAAAAAAAGAAGCTCTGTCTTTCTTTTTTCTTTTTTCTTTTTTTCTTTTTGAAAAGTTTAAAAAAATAATAATAATAAAAGAAGGGGCTAAGCTCTGTTACCTCCAAATAAAATCAAATAATAGAATTGTACTTAGCTTTAAGACTATGCAAGTAATCTAAATCCCAAACAATAATAGAGTTAAATAATAGAATTAATAAAATTAAATAATAGAATTGTACTTAGCTTTAAGACTATGCAAGTAATCTAAATCACAAACAATGGTCCAATCTAGTACATAATGAGCAGGGCATAAATGACAGCAAACATGCTGGCCTCAGAAGCGATTAGATCCTGTGCACGTCACGTGAGCTCATCTGAAGCATAGAGAATAATTTTTTATGACAATGATAAAATCTAATCACGTGTTCAAAGACGTTTCATCCAAAATTTAACATTTTGGAACACTTTACAACACTTTTTTAGATTTAGTATATTATTACCAAAATTTAATTTAAAAAAATTATTAAAATAAATAAAAATCAGAAGATAACTTACCAATTCACGAAAAGTTCAACACCCAAAATTCAACTAAAATTGAAAGTTGAAACAATTGAGATGAAATTACATGTTTAAAAAATTCAAGCAATGAGACATATTTTGCTAATTGTCCCATTTTGTCACAGCCTTAGCTCCTCAGTCCTCACCATCTTTTCCAATAAGGATTATTAGTAAAGCTTTTACAAGAGATGAGAGGAACTATACCTATATATATATATATATATATATATATATATAATCACAACAGCCAGCCAGATCAAGAAGGAGAGAAATAGTCAAAACATGTTTTTCTATAACAAATTATTGGCACAACTACTTATTTTTTCATAACTAATATATATTACAATGCTCAGTCTTTTGTATCGTTGTATTGGCCATTTTCAGGCTTCATTTCATGTAGACCATGACTCGAAAAATCTACTTTCCGCAGTTCAACTTCCTAGCTTACCTCATTGAGAAATCGAACCGAAACAACAAAGCCAGAGGCTTTTCTGCTTGCTGAAGTTCTTTCCCCCAATAAGATTGTTTTTGTGGACGCCATTCGGTTCCTTGTTGTTTCGTGTAATATGATCTGGAATCGGTATTTGGGTTGGTCCGTCTTTGGCAGAAGAAGAATTGATCGGATCAGTATTGGTGTCACAAGGCGGAACCAAGAGTTTCTGCTCCGGAGAAGCTGGTGCTATTCTATTGTGGTTAACTTCTTTTGAAAAGGAATTTGATCCTCCTTGCCTGATAGTAAAATAATAGGAAAAAACGTAAGGTTATTTTTCTTTGACAGCGGTTTTGCTGGTACTTCGGAGAAACTATTCAACTATAAACGGACACAAATAAAAGATACCCTTTCGGGAGATTTTTGTATTAAACGATCATTCGTTCACATAATCACCTGGAGTTGTCGACCGAAGATTGATTCTTAACCGACTTTTTTGAGGATGTCTTCCCCGAGACTTCCTTTTCAACCTCGACACGAGCTTCATGATCTGAACAGACTCTGTCATCTTCCAAAGATTTCGAGTCCTTAACAGCATTATCTTCATCGGGAGTCCTTTCACGGCCGATGCCAATAAAGGATTCTATTTTGGTATTGAATCCGTATTCTCTAACCATAGAAATGACCTTTTCCAATGTTCCTAGAGCTTGTTCCACTTCTGAACTAATATTTCTCTTGCCACAAACCGGGGATCTTTCTGCCACTTTCTCGACTAGAATTTTATCTTCGAAATGCTTGCTTTCTTCACTCTGGATCTCCTCAATCTCACATAAAGCCGTTCTACCTGTAACCCGTGTGTCCTTTAGCAGAGATTCAATTGCGTGGTAATTGCAATTAACCTTTTGAACTGTTGTTTCCAACTCATCTGAATTATTTGTGACCTCATGTTCTTCAACGAGATTGGTTGAGTCACTCTTGAGTTTCTTTTCTTCCGGGTCTCTCTTGTGTTCTTTTTCCAAGTCGTCCAAATTATTTGAGGTTTCATGTTCTATATGGAGATTGGATGAATCACTCTTGCGTTCTTTTTCTGCCAGAATTCCGATCGATTGCTTAGCAGAGTAAAGAGCTTTGTGTATCCGAGTGTACAACGAGTCCCTCAAGGCTTTGCTGAAATCTTCATCAGTCTTAAACGTAGAAGACACTGCCTGCAGTTTTCCAACATGTCAGCGTGCGAACATGTCCGTGCATGTTTTGATCTATATGATTTGCATATAGAGCTTGAACTACGTGTAAGAAGCATATACCTTTTGGTAAAGCTTGAAACCATTGCCAATGAGCTGTCTTGCGATAAAATTTATAAGGGATGGTGGGACAAAGTCCAGCTTCACATCCATATTAGCTATCGTCCTAGAAAATTAAAAATTGGTTTAGAGTTTTGAATTTTGTTTTTCTATGGCTTTGTTTTGATGTCAGATACTTTGTATTCTCGGTTGATTCACCGTAAACAATCGATTCATAAGAGGAAAAACAATACAGGATTGAAATAATCACGACTTACCGAAAATAACTTCTATCTTGGGTTACCTTTTGCAGAGCAAAGCCTCCCACTACATCAATCCTAACGACATCGTTTGCTTCGGGAATTGCCTCATTAGTGAAACCGTGAGTACTGCGGTTAATACTTCCCGTGTCTGAGATCTGAGATTAATTGCAATTCATTTAGCTTGCATTCCAATTTATACTTTGCAGTTTCCAAAAATGTATGTATATACGTAGAGGAAAAAAATACAATAAAATTAGTAATGAAATGTTTCGAGTTAGTACCGTGTTTAGGAGGACAACAAGCAAATCGTCTTCCAAGTACTCGAACAAAAAATAGTGAACAACAGCTTCTCTAGTTGATAGTGGCCATGAAACCTTCATCCTTTCTTCCAAAAATATAAACAACGATCAACGTGTGAAAAATGGAATATGTTTAACAGCGTATCCGAAAAGATTAGGCAATAGACAAACCTCACTAAAGATATCTGTTCCCCAATCCGAACCTTCTGCAAACAATTACAAGAGAGAATTTTGAAAGTCGGGATCGTCGACTGAGGCCACCTGAAAAATTAGCGGAAAAAGATAACTAAGTTTTCTTTAAACCCAGCTGTTCCGTTCAGTGTGCCACATCTATTTTAAAATCACATACGTGATGGATATGACTCACCATTTCTTGTAGAGAGCCGACTCCCATGAGATGCATAAACCTGTAACAAGATGCGAAACTTGTCTTAAAGTTGTGATTTGGTGATTTGGTGATTTGGTGATTTGGTGATATGGCTTTGTTTACTTTAGCGCTCTAAGTGCATCAAAGCTTGTGCTTGTAAAGACGAGGCTCTAAGTAGTTTTTATTATCTTACAAACGTCTAAAGGTCCATCCACATAGCCTTCGACAAGCAACATATGAAACGGAGTGCCCTGAGGCCCTTCTCGATACATTACTCGAAACTCTTCAGTGTCCTGCTTTAACTGTCAAAAGAGGAAGATTTTTATTTTAGTCACACTCTTTGTTGTCTTAGATTCCAAGGCAGGAAAATGATGGAAATTTCAGCCTTAAAAAGGTCAAGAGCCATTTAAAATTCAAAACGGTTCAAATTGCGCAAGAAATTGAAATTTTGAGTTTTGTCTGCAAAAAAAATTCGAGTTCTAACTTCTTACACCTTTGAACAAGAAAATCTTCGCCCAACCAAAAGCATGAGAAATTGCCAACAATAATTTATAATTTAATGTTTCATCAGCCAAAGTTAAGTAAAAATTCTTCGTGGTAATAAGCTGAAGATAGCATACTTTCCATTCCGGTTGTGTAGCGGTTTCATGAGTTTTCAATTCCCCGCTATCATTCGTAGAAGCGCTCCTTAACATGTCAAGAAAATTCCACACTTCCGCCGTCCTCTTTTCTATCACCGTCTCACTACATCCTAAAGAACCGAAGATCAAGCATTAAAATGGTCAGCAAAACAAAACTAGAGTTTCATCTTCAGCAGTTTACACTTTGTACAAAAACACATTTCTTACAGCCAATTTTCATAGCAAAAAAAATAATAATAATAATTACAAACCTTCGGTTTCTTGTCCCGAGGATTGTTGGACTTGATTCTTGACAAGTTCCTTCAGAGACTCCAAATTTGTTAGCTTAGGTGAGGCCAGTGTTCTATCTAGCCTCTCCCTATACTGAGTAATCTTCTGCTTTTTACCCATTTTTGCATCTCCTTATCCAGGTATCCTCCAATAAACTCAGATATTATCCCCTGAAGATGCAAAATATAAAACAAATCAGAATTTTTTCTAAACAACCGCAATTAAATTCTTGCCAAAAACAGTACATATTTAATTTTTTTTCTTTTAAATAAATACAGACAAAGACTTAATCTGACTTGGGTCAGTTTCATATTTTCCAATCTAAACAACACATAAGACCAATACAGATTTCTTCAAAATAAAAAATTAAATCAAAACTGCATAAACCAAGAACAAAACAGATTTCAAGTTGGGCATAAAAATTGATGAAACTAATGAAAAAGAGTGCCAAAAACAAAAAACAAAAAAATAACCATATTGGTTATAAGCATATTCAAGTTCTTCTCAGCTGAGAACTAAAACTACCCAGCTGGGCCTCTTTAAAAAAATCTGAGAAGAACCCAGAATCGGATATGCAAAATCCTCCAAACCCAGACTGCAGATCCCAAAATACCATTCATAAAATTAAAAAATAAATAAATTAAACAAATGAAAACTCACCCTAGAAAGCGAGACAAGTCCACTTGATTTCCACACCCATCCAGACGGATGTAGAACATGAGATTTGCCTCCTCTCCTTGGGTGTAACGAGTTCCTAAGAATCCACAATATTGATTGAGAATATATATATATATATATTTATTTATTTATATTTATATAATCCACGTAATGGGAATTTGATCTCGTGTATGGTTTGTTGAACAAATATGTATTATAAATAAATTTGTTCAAAAAAATAAAAGAAAATAAAAGTAAAACAACAGTACACAATTAAAGACTAGCTCTCTAACTTTTTCAATGGTTGGAGGTGGTGTTGTGAATGAGGTGGGACCCATTTGAGCCAACGCTGCCATTTTCGAATGTCAAAGTGGTCGGCAACCGCTAACCTTATGAAATGGGTAGGTGTCCACAATTAATTTTAAGCACTAGAGTAGCAACATTAAATTCTCAAACCAAAAAAAAAAAAAAAAAAAAGTGAGTAGCAACGTTAAGAACGAAAAAAATATAAATATAGGGTTCGTTTGGTTCAACGGTTTGAGTTGAGATTTTTAAGTTTGAATAGTAAATTTTTTTGAATTTTCAGAAAAGACAAAAAACTTTTTGGGAAAAAGACAAAAACTTTTTGGGAAAAAGACAAAAAAAAGTTTGAGTTGAATGGTTTGAGTTGGTTTGGCAAACAAAGCCATAGTTACAGATATAGTCTCGTTATAATTTTAAATCCGATTTGATTATAAGATGCATAGTTCATGCCAATCGGATCTTATTCTTAGGTTAAAAAATAAAAATAAAATAAAATAAAAAACTGAAAAAAACAAGTTTTAATGTATTTTGACATGTTATTTTCTAAATTTTTTTAACAATTAATAAGTTATTTTCTAACTTTTAATTTTAACAATATATAATTTTTATGGAAGAGCTTTTTATTTGGCAATACTTACAAAATTAGTGGCGGAGCCACCTTAAACCCTAGGGACATTATTTTCCTGACCTGAGGGGCTCATTTCCACTTTTAACCCAAAAATATTTTTTTTAAAATGACATAAATTCTTAACCTCGCCTTCCTTAAATTTTTTACATTATAATGTTTAAGTCAAATATTTTAGAAAATTTTATTTATTCTCCAAAATTTAATATCTCGCATACTTATTTTAAAGTGAAAAAAGTAATAAATAAACAAACAATCATGCTAATGTATAAATTAAAAATTTTTAAAATTACAAGTTAATAACATGCGTTTCATATATGTGAAATAAACAAGCAAAGTAAAATAGCATACACTTCATGCGTGTACATAAAATATACAAGCAAAACAAACAAAGCAAAAAAAAAAAAAAAAAAATTTAATTTGCCATGTGACGATCATTGCCTCACCACAGGACAACAATGATCAAAAGGCCACTTAGAGTATGGATTTATTCTTTTATATTTAGTATATATAAACTTTCAAAGTCAGCATAGTTGTTTTAGTTTGAAATTTTGGTTTAATTCATGTTCTTTGAAAAAATTTTGACTTATCACTGCTAAAAAACTGTTGTTTTAAATGTTGAATTAATTTTTATAGAATGATCTTTGACTACAGCAGTTTTAATGATATACATGACTATTTTCTGTACTAATTTTGTGGAAGCTCGTTACAAAGACTAAGTCAAAATATTTAATCAAATTAAGAAACTTCATCATCAAAATAAAGGTTGGACACCAAATTGTTCGAAAAATATAAGAGGAAAAAATAACCTACTTAGAAAGAGCAAGTAAAACGACAGCTTTGTGACATACAGCATTTCATGTGAAAGGAACAAGACACGTGTGAGTTTAGTACTGACTGTCACGAAAGGAATTAGGAGTTTGCGTTGGTGTTAAGCTTAACCAAGTCTTCTATGGACAACACTAGATTCGCTGTCTTTTTTTTTTTTTTAAAGGAAATTAAATAATTTATTTATTTTGTTTGAAATGAAACTGGGTAGATATGCGGTAAAGTTTTTTTTATATACCCTATTAATAGAGTTTTTTTATAAACTATTCAGATGTAATCAAATGGTTGAGATGTTATTTGTGTAAGGTAATTATCATACACTATACCTTATAGTAGTATTTGACTAATAAATTAAAAAAAAAAAATTTTAAATCCAACATCCTTCCCCGACACCGGTGACTTCCCTGCTGACCCCCCGAGTTGGCGTTGACCCAGTCCCTTCCCCCCCCCCCCCCGACCAGCCCAGGTGCCCCTCCACCAGCCCAGGTGCCTACACGCGACCAGCCCTAGCGCCCCCCCCGACCAACCTGCTCTAGCCCCCCCCCCCCCCCCCCCCCCCCCCCCCGAACGCCCACGACATTTCCCCTTGACTAGATCTGCCCCCTTCCCTCGACACATACCAGCCCACTCTCTCCGTCCTTCCTGACCCCAAAGACGGAAACCTCCCCTTCCCCTTCCCCACAACCTTCCACCACTGGTGGATTTTTTTAAAATAATTTTTTTTATTTTTAATTTATGAGTCAAATACTATTGTAAAGTAAAGTATATGATAATTACCATACACAATTAACATCTCAGTCGTTTAATTATATTTGAATAATTTAAAAATAAACTTTATTAATATGATATATAAAAGAGATTTTATCGAAGCTTTACTCATGAAAATTAGACTGTTGTCAAGAATCGGTCAGCTTTAACCAACCTGTGCAACTTATCACGTTCATATTCTTGCTTTTGTTTTTCAATGCATGGTTTAGCATATTAGAAATGTAAAAATTCATAAAATAAAAAAACAGTAATAAGAAAAGAAAAGTAAAAGATTCTTTTTATGACTAGAATGGTCTAATCTTCTTTGGGGGTTTGTATTTTGTGATGACTAGTATATGTCATAAATTACCTTTAAATAAATTATAATTAAATGTAAACAACAAAAATAAAAATAAAATTTTGTATTCAAATTAAATATATATTTAGATAATTTTTATTAAAGATAAGATTTAAATAGTGTAACTCGAATAATGAATATCCTATGAAAAATTATTGTAAAATAACTAAATACTCAAATAATTTCAATAGAATAGTTGCTCAATCAAATACTTATTACATTGTAATATAGTAATCATTACAAACAATAGACTAATAATATTGTTGTCCTTTATATATTTATATATAGGCAAGCTCTTCTGTACAGTAAACAGTTATAATATTTTATTTTTATATATTGTAACTATCTATTGATTTACATATAAATTTTATTTTGTTTGACATTTCAACTTAATTTTAATTAAATTATAATTTTTCATCTTAATTTTTATCTTTTTCTGAAAAGTTAAAAAAAATTATAATTAATTTTTAAAAAATCAATCAACTTTAACTTAAAAATTTCATCTCTAATCAACGAACCAAACGCATGCTTTCTTTTTTAAATATTGTATATTATTTATGTAAAAGATAAATATTATTAAAGAATATTATATTAGAATCAACTAGTTAATATAATAACACACACAAAAATTACAAATATTGTTTATAAGGGGTGCCGTATATGAGAGTTTCCATGTGTGTGTATATATATATATATGTATGTATTTTTTAGCTCTCAATGTTTAATTTTGTGAAATACGTAAGCACCTTGAATATTTGTAATTGATGTGTCCCAACATGTTATCTTCTGATAAAGAAAGGGTCTTGGACCACAAGATCTATTATTGTGAGATATATAATTTGTGAGTCAGTATAAATAGAAAAAGACAAAGTGAACTTTCTTTTATCAAAGTACTAAATTTTATTGCTGATCTTCTTGCTTTGAAGTTGGAATGGAAGTTTAAAGTAAATGCTTTGAAGTTGGAATGGAAGTATAAAGTAAACACCTAGTTACTACTTCCATTTAATTAATGAAAGTAGTTGTCAAACATACTAGTCCCTATTGCTATGACTCTATCCTACTTAATTGCACCACCACTAGCATTTAGTGGACGTTACTTGACACTTACTACTATTTGTCAAGGGATTTCATATCTGAAAATCATACCAAATAACATATTAAAAGTATATTAGTGTACATAATAGCATATCTTTTAAATCATAATAAATAATAACATATTTTTATTATTCTTTTTAAAATTAATTACTCTTTTCCATTTTTTTTCCATTTCTCTCTCATCTCCTTTATCTCTTCTCACTTATTATGTATACTCCGATCGACGAGGGTACCATTCTAACGGGTGGAGTTAAGCGACGACGGCGAAAGAATTTGGGTGCTCCAGAGACCGTCGCAATCTCGATGATGGCGATAGAGAGGTTGCAAGTCGAAGCAGCTGTGGAGGTTCGAGATCGATCGTAAGTTGCAATGGTCACGGAGGTTGCAATCTCCAGCAAAAAATCACGAGATCGCAATTTTCGCATTGATTGCAAGCGAACCCAGGCCCTCCGTCGTCGTCAACAACAGCGAAGGATCTCCGACCATCCCCACGGCTCCCTGCAGCTGTTTCTCCGACTCCATCTTCTTCGGCGACGGTTTCTTTTCCAGCGACTGGGGTGGCTTGGGGAAAGCAGCCCAGACAAACCTAGGCATATGGTGACGATCTCTGAAGACGAGTCGAGCAGGAGATGGCGGTGGCTCACAAAGCTTCGTGCGATTTCTAGCGACTGGCGATGTCAGTGGTGACGGCAATTTGGAGTTAAGGTTAGGTTTGATTGAATTTGAGACTTAATTTGAGACATTTTTGAGGTGTATTTTACAATTTAAGAAACTTAATAAATAAATAAATAATATTGAATAATAAAATACTGATTAAAAATTATTTATTTATGAAAATCAATATATTTACACGTAAATATTTAAATTTACTAATAAAAAATAATAATAAATATATTTACATGTAAATATTTAGATTTACTAAATAAATAACAAATAACATATTTACATCATACATACGCATATTTACAAGTTAATAAAAATATTTACTTAACAAATTTAGTAGTTGTAAGATAAATTAAGTAATTAATTTTTTTGTAAATCTTTGTATTTACTGGTTAAACATGAGAGTTATAAAAATATTTACTTAACAAATTTATTATTTACAAGGTAAATTAATTAATTATTTCTTTGTAAATCTTTGTATTTACAGGTTAAACAGGAAAGTTATATTATAAATCTTACTTAGTAAATATCAATATTTCCAAAGTAAAACTCATATTTCGATACAAACAATTGTAAATTCATTTTACTATCTCATAGAATCAATATTAACTAAGTGTGATCTATCAGGTAAGTCCACATATTTACCCTTCAATACGATATTTACTTTGTTATCGAATTTTCAATTTACATGGTAAATATGTTAATTCTCTATGTAAATTCAATATTTACTAGTAAATATTTAACTTGTTTTTCAGATTTAATATTGTCATCAAATTATTTACAATGATTTACTATGTAAATATAAAGATTAACTAAGAAATAATTACTTGAGAATTACATATTATCAATGGAAATTACAAAGACTTACCATGTAAAGACCAAGATTAACAAAGAAATAATTATTTGAGAATTATGTATTATCAATGCAACATACAAAGATTTACCATGTAAATACAAGGATTAACGGAAAAAAGTAATAACTTGACAAATGTATTTACTTGGTAAATCTTATTTTTTTTGTTTTAAAATTTCATTTATCAAAATTATTAGGGTTCTAAATATTTACTAGTAAATAAATGGATTTAATAAATAAAATAAAATTTATTTACTAAGTAAAATAGATAAAAATTAGTAAATCTAATTGTTTACCCGTAAATCTTTTATAATTTTTGTATTTACTAATATTTTATTTTAGTTTTGGATGTACTATGTAAATCCAATATTTACGTTATTTGTAGTTTAATAAGCTTTATATATATATATATTTATATATATTAATTTATCTAATAAAACCAAATATTTATTAACAAATTATGATATTTACATGTAAATCTATTATTTACCTTGTATTTTATACTTTTCAAATAACTAGTAAATCTAACATTGCTAAGTAAATATTAGAAATTACATGTAAATATGTTATTTTTCATTAAATAAGCAAATTATAGAAGAAGAAGAATCAACAACAGGCACGGCGCTGTGGAGATCGCGATCAGAGGAGGTTGCAACGGATTTGAAGCTCCCAATCGTGATGTCATTGCTGCCGATGTCGCGAGACAAAGGAGCTTAAGTGTAGTTGTCGTCGAGTCCGTTTGTTCGTCGCCGCAAGGAAACTCAGAGGATACAGATTAGAGAGAGAAAGGGGTATTTTTGATTTTTTAGCTTACCATTTACTCTAATTATGCTATTTTATAACAATAGTTTTAAATATGCTATTATTTTAAAATCAAATCTTACATTATGCTATTTTAGCCTTCCCCCTTTCATATCTTATTTCGAATGAGTAGCATTAGTCAACTTTAATCACATTTATATTTATAACAACTTATACAATGGTTAATTGCTATTTTTTCCCAAACAAATAGTCTTCAATTATAATTGACATGATAATTATTTAAACACTTAAAAAATTAAAAACTCATATACTATGAAGATTAATATGAAAGGATTAAGATTATTGATATCTCTATTATTTGTTAGATTGATACTACATGACTAAGATTAAAATTGATGTCATTAGCAATATTTATCCTAAAAGATTTCCAATAGTAATTAACACACAAAGAAAAAAAAAAAGTAGCTAAATATCATTTTTGAAAATAGTAGTAATAGTAAATTATAGCACAAAATTTTAAACATAATAATAAATAGTATAATCATATTTATGATCATACATAATATAAAAAATATCCCCACTCCTTAGTACCCTCTCTCTCCTCCCCTCTATTTTTCTATCTAACCTCAAACTGTGCATAAAAAACTATTATTAGAAATTAAAATTAAAAACCTATTATTAGTATATCTGTTATTTACTAGAAAATCTAAATATTTACTAAAAAATCTAAAGATTTACCTATAAAAATATATTGAAAATATATTGTAATTTATCATTTTTTAAAAAGCAGGTTATAAATTTTAAAAATACCTATAAAATATGTTATATGTTACAATTAAATAAATAAAAAAAAAAAAAACCATTCACACTCATTAATTCCCAAAAAAAAAAAAAAAAAACGCACACACACGTGTGTATGTGTTTTTAGTTGGGCTGATTCATAGCAGGCCTAAATCTGCTTTAGTTGGGCTAGGTCCATTGGTATTTTTCCCAATTATTATTAATTTTAATTTAATTATCCGAGGAGAATTGAAACAGAAGAACAGGCAGAGTTTATGCACAGAGCAAAAATGGCGGTTCAGCTCTCCGGACAGTGGCTGGTACCAAACTGTCCAACATTCTCGGACCAGTTTTCTCGGAGCCGAAGCAAACCCAAACATCTCTTATCCACAACTCTCTCTGCCACGACTTCTCTCTCTTCTCCACCTCCCACTATTCAGGCAAGAATTCCCCCAACTCCAACCCAACACAGCTTAAATTTGTTTATTTATTTTTTTCATTTATTTTTGTTGTATGGAGGTTTTTCTTAATGGATATCGTTAAACTTAATCTGGGTTGTGTTTTTTTTTTTTAGCAAAAATGTTGAATTTGTTAATGAGTTATGGGATTTTTTATTTTTATTATTATTATTATTTAGCAGATTGTTGGTGGGAAAACTCCAAGTTTATACGTGAATGAGAATTCCTCCAGTTTGTATGAGTCTCGAGTTGAGAATGACTGGGTTGATCTGGATACGGATCTTTATCATTGGACTAAGTCACTGAGGCCTGTTCAGGTACGAATTAACTGTGCAAGTCAATTTCCGTCGAAAATTAACACCGTTTTCAATTGGGATGTTTTGGTATACGTTTTTAAGTTCAAGAGGCAAATTACCAAAATTAAAAATTTAAAGACAAAATGTAATTGTGCAATAAGTTTAAGGGACACCAACAAAAAAGGCCTTATAATTCAACATTTGAAGGCATATTTTATGTCATTTTCGATTGTTTTTTTTGTTTTTCAACAACGTTTGAGTGATCTCCGCGCATGTTTGGCTTCGTTGTTTTTTAAAATGAAAAACGAAAATGTGTGAAAACAATGCCTTTAGGTAGTGGGAACTGAAAATTTTTAGTTAAATATGATGAAATTTGGCAGTGGTATCCTGGGCATATTGCGAAAACAGAAAAAGAGCTAAAAGAACAGCTAAAGTTGATGGATGTGGTGATAGAAGTCCGAGATGCAAGAATTCCCATGTCAACTAGTCATCCACAGGTCAGAGCCACTTGATACAGTTTTAGTTGTTAAAAAGTTGGAAGGTGTTAAGATGTTCGGTTGACGATAACTGCATTGAACATCCTCTTATTTGAGAAATTGTTTATGGATTTTGGGTTATGTAATTTGTTGTTGTGACACTCGGAACTGTATGTTTTCAATGGGGAACAAACTTGCAGGATGGGAAAGCTTTTGTTAGATTGTTGAAAGTTGGGGCCAAGTATCTAGGACTTGATACGATACTGAACTTTGTTGATGTATAACTTTTCTTATAGTTTCTCATGAACAGATGGATTCATGGCTTGGAAATAGGAAAAGAATTTTGGTGCTGAATAGAGAAGACATGATATCTACAGCAGACCGGCATGCCTGGGCAGATTATTTTGCGAGGCAAGGAACAAAAGTTGTCTTTGCAAATGGCCAATTCGGAATGGTACTTTTCTTTTGTTTAGTAGGAACATTGACACTCAGATATATTAATCACAGCAGAATATAACTACTCTCACATGGTAAGTGCAGGGCACCATGAAGCTCAGTCGGTTAGCCAAGGCTTTGGCGGCAGGTGTGAATGTCAAACGCAGAGCCAAAGGACTGCTTCCTCGAGCGGTAGGTTCTATAGTAATTGTATGCCAATGCTCAACATTAGTTTATTTATTTTCTTCTCTTGCAAAGCCATGGTCTTTTGTTCGTCTTACTCTCTCTCTCTCTCTTTCATTATTCTTTCACTTTGTGTTACTGTTCAATCTATTTAGAGGCCGTTTGGTTGGTCTGCTTGATTTGGAGAAATGGTGTTATTTTGATTGGAGTTGAGTTGAGTTTTGGAATTGTGCGTTTGGTTGAAAATGAACTGTTGGAAGTTAAAAAAGTGTAAAAACTTGAAATCTGTTTGTACAATATATATATATATATCAATATGGATCTTATTTCGTTTCTCTCGAATTTCTATGCAATTTAAAATAAAAAAAATCATCTCGTTTCGACTTAAAATAACAAAGTAATCGAGTTCTAAAGTTTGAGTTGTTAAGTTAGAGTTTGATATGTGAATAGTGAAATTGAGTTTACTTTTGAAGAAAAAGACAAAAAACAATTGGAAATGTTAGGTAGGAAGTAGGAACGAACCAACCAAACGCCCGCTTCTTGTTTAATTGAATAAGAAACTGGAAAAACTGCTATGAGCTATCATTTTCGGCTGTTTTGTCTCCTTTTTATGTTGTCAAAATAACACGTTTAACTCATATTGCATATTACATTTTTATCGATAGGTTCGAGCTGGAATAGTTGGGTATCCAAATGTTGGGAAATCTTCATTAGTCAACCGTCTGTTAAAGCGACGGATGTGCCCAGCGGCTCCAAGACCAGGTGTAACAAGAGAGTTGAAGTAAGCATTTCTCATTTTATTAAATAGATACCAATACAACTTGTTGGCATAGAGACGTTGACCACCTTGTAAATTTAAAAATATTATGTGTTATATAATTCTCCATAAAAACCCTTATATCTCTTACAAGATTTTTAAGTTATCAAATGATCATATTTCTAACTTGGTGAAGAAAGTATTGAAATTAGTTAAAGATGTTTGGTTTGAATATATCAAGCATTTTATTATTAATGCAGCTGAGATTCAGAGATTCCGAAATTGTTGCAAAAATATTGCACATATTCTGTCCATAATTGTGAAAACTTCATTACTAAGGGGCTTCTAATTTTCGGACCAAAAAGTTTCACGTGATCCTATACATATGTCAGATAATAAAGTTGAAACACTTGATCTATTGTTTCCCTTTTGTTTTTCTGTTTATCTTTCTTGTTCCTGTTAAAGGTGGGTTCGTTTTGGGAAAGATCTTGAATTGCTAGACTCTCCTGGTATAATTCCTATGAGGATTAGTGATCAGTCTGCTGCAATAAAGCTTGCGATGTGCGATGACATTGGTGAAAGATCCTATGATTTTGCTGATGTTGCTGCCATTCTTGTTCGGATGCTAACGAAGATTCCATCAGTAGGTATATCCTGAGATGTCCCTTCTAATATCTTTTAAGAAAATTTGTCCTGGTAGACCTCGAAGATCATCTTTTTTGTTCGTGGATTGAATAATTTCACAAATGAGTAGATTTTAGAGTTTGGCTTTTTGTAAGTTAATTAGTTTCTTCTGCTTTCGTAGCTGTTTCTGACTTTCTTAATATAACTAATTTTCATTTTTGTTAGTTTGGCTTTTGATCTCTGTTTCCAGAGTGGATTGCTAATGTTTTGATGAATAAGTTTCAATATCGGGTTGTGCCTCATGTTTTTGTGTTGTTTCTAGGTATTGAGGCGCTTCAAAACCGCTACAAGATTGATGTGGAGGGTCACTGTGGAAAAATGTACGTCCCATCTGTAGCCACTTTTTCAAACCAAGATTTACGTATTTAAGTTTTGTTTGATCTTTGTCTTGTAATGTTTTTGGATGTTAAGCTAAGCGAGAGAAAATTTTAAGCCTTGACTCGAAAAATCAAATGTACTGCTTCCCAAAAGAGTTTGATCGGCAAAAAACGGAAAACAATAGATTCATATTATGCCCTCCTTCCTAAATGTTCTTATTGCTGTTGTCTATCTGATATGCAGATTCGTTCATAAGCTTGCACTTCACTTGTTCAACGGCGACGATAACCAAGCGGCATTCCGGGTCTTGACTGATTTTCGGAAAGGGAAGTTTGGTTGGATTGCATTAGAGCGGCCGCCACGGTGAACAGATGATGACGGATGACAACGACATCAGAGATGCTGTAGTTGAGATGATAATTGCAGTTTCGTCATTGGCTAAAGAAACAGAAAGGAAGAGAAACATGTATCAATGGAGAATGTGATTGGTGTATCACATGCCGTTCCGGGCCTTGACGAATGTTTTGGAAGACGAGAGGAGCCGGGATGTTTTTTCTTTCGATTTCACTCTCAAAAAGCAGTGGTTGATTAGGAAGTTTCGTCCTTAGTAATTTAGCTTCTCTTACTCGCTACCGTTACTTGTAGAAGTATATATATAGCTTTTGTATATTGGGTTGCTTAAGCTTGAGGTACCATGATTCTCTCACATGTACTAAGCAATAAGAATCTATTGGAAAAGCATATTTCATATTATAGCAGATATATAACATATTTTATAGATATTTTTAAAAATTATGTCACAGCAGGTTGTTTTAAAAATATAACTCCTAGCATATTTTTACAAGTAAATAATTAGATTTTCTAATAAATTATAGATTTACGAACAAATAATAATATATTCTAATGATGGCATTGGCGATGTTGAGGGGAGAGTCGCACTAAAGATAGAAGAGAAGAGATGACAAGTTATCGAGATAATTTTAGTATTTTTGTGTATGATTAATATGAATATGTTATTTATTACCGGTCTTTAAAATTATGCTATAATTTTTTATTAATTTTAAATCAGAGTTTTCAAATATGCTATTTGACTCTTTCATTCTATGTTAATATAATCACGCTTCAATGAAGTGTTATTATCGGTAGTAAATTTGTTAAATATTAAACTTAACAGCAAATTTATTGTCAAATATAGCAGATTGATTTCAAATATACAAGATCGGAAAGTTTGTCGACAACAAGTCGGCACAAAGTGATTCATCGTGCTCAAACACAAGCCAAATGGCTAATTAATTTTAAACCATAAATTTGATACACCAGTCCTTGACATCTGAGACTGCCAAACCAGCGGCTTAGTAGATTTACTTTGGCCAAGGTCAGATTGCATCAAAGTAAGCAACAGTTTCAATATTTTTTCAATCTTCAAGATCTAGTAACCCGCCAAGCTGCGTAATTTGTAAAGCTGTTCGTCACTTTCGAGATTAACCAAGCTTCAAAAACTATGTTACCATCAATGGATGAGCATATGTTGTGAATAGCGATAAATTCGAATCTTCTGGAATTGCTCCTCTGGATCAAAAAGAGCAGTTCTTGATGTAGATTTCACATCCAACTCCGTGCATTGCCTGGAAGTTCGTGACAATGCAAAGTAAAAAATCAGAAGGAAAAATAAGAAAAAAAAAGAAGAAAAAATCAATATGAGATTCAAAGTTAAAGATTGAAAGATTGACAAAATGACATTTGAAGTGTCAAAAGCTGAGTGTGGAAACTTACGCCGTACATCTTGCATGAAGAAAAGCCGACCAATTAGTAGAACATGGGAACGACAAGGGTGTCATCAATAATCTTTCTGCTGGCAGGGGCAGCATGCATCATCGTAAACGTGAGAGTTTGACTTATCATTGGGTCGTTATGTGCATTGAAGTAGTTTGACCACTGTCTCTAGCTGTACCCAGAATTGATGTAAGATCTTCATTGATAACCTCTCTTTGAACTTGCTCGATCTGTTCAATTGCGCCTTTATAATGCAATTGCATTCTCCGCTCCAATTACTGTTTTTGTTTATGTATTCCTGATTTATCCGTTAGGTCCGTTTGGTTGGTTTGTGGGTACAACAGTTACCAATGGGGATTGGGGAACATAACCTGCCTTTCTAGTCTGTATCGTCAAACTTTCAAGAGCATCATATATATCAACGGACTGATAATGGGATCGATCACCTGCGGAAAATGTATGAATAGTGTTATTAACTTCAATCCAACTGCATCCAGGAGTCTTCTTGAGCCCCATGTCTTTGATTTCTGTCCTAACCCTAGTAACTTCATCCCATTTTCCATGATCTTCATAAAGGTTTGAGAGAAGGACTCTGTAGCCAATGTTGGTCGGATCAAGTTGCAAGATGTGATTGGCGACAACTTTGGCCAATCTTTTATCCCCATGACTTTTGCATGCTGCAAGCAATGATCCCCATATTCTATCGTCTGGAACACAAGGCATAGCCAGAATCATGTCATATGCCTGATGCAGATGACCTGCTCGGCCTAAAAGATCAACCAAACAAGTGTACTGTTCCAGTTGAGGTACAAGTTTGTAATATTCCGACATTCTTCTTAAGTATTTAAATCCCTCTTCAACTCGTCCACTGTGGCTGCAAGCAGAGAGAAGAGCTGTAAAAGTTGCATGGTCAGGTTTTATTCCTGATTCTTCCATTTCTTCAAATAAAACAAATACTTCATCTGCTTGGCCGTGCATGCCTAATCCAAGAAAAACGGAGTTCCATGATACTTCATTCTTTTCAGGCATTTTCCGAAACACAGTCCACGAACTACTTATGTCCCCACATTTTGCATACGTGGCTAGAAGAGAATTGTTGATCAGAACATTGGAGCCAAACCCCCGCCGTAATAAATGACCATGAACCTCCTTGCACAAGGTCATGGCTGACAAATGAGCGCAAACTGAAAGAACACATGCACTTGTTACAGTATTTGGTGTGATCTGTTCAGATTGCATTTCACGGAATGCTTTTAAGGCTTTGTCTGGACATCCGTTCTGAGCATACCCAGATATTAAGGCGTTCCATGAAATAAAGTCTTTATCAAGTAGTTTATAGAAGACCTTTTCAGCAGACTCAATATCTCTACATTTAGCATACATATCAACTAAGGCACTGCCAATGAAAACGTCTGAGCAAAACCCCGATTTTATCGCTAACCCATGAATTTCCAAGCCTTTGGACTTTAGAGTCAAGGATGAACATGCCCTCAAAGCAGCCAAAACTATGACAGAATCGGCAAACCCATTTTTCATTCTGTAGTTGTGAAACAAGTCCAGTGCCTCAGTGGGAAGACCATTTTGTGCACAATTTGATATCACAACACCCCACGTGACAACATTACGATCTGGGGAGGATTTGAAGATATCTAAACCAGCTTTAGTATCTCCACATTTGAAATACATATCTATAAGAGCTGTTTCAACTCTTATATCTTTGTCCAATTCAAGGCTAATAGCAAATCCGTGGATTTGCTTTCCAACTGCTAAATCCAGCAGCCAAGAGCAAAAAACTAAAACCGCAACCATTGTAGAAGAATCTGGCAATATGCTAGTTGCCAACATCTCTAGGAATAACTCCACTGCCTGTGACAAATAACCATTGGAGACATAGCCCAGGATCATCACATTCCATACTACCGTGTTTTCTCTGATGTCCTCATTATAAAAAACGCCTTTGAATATGGATTCGGCATTCTTTACATCCCCACATTTCATGTACATATCCGCCAATCCACTAATTAAGAAGTCATCATCCAATCCACTCTTCACAACAAAAGCATGAATCTCTTTCCCCTGAAGTAAATACTCAAGTGCAGAGCATGACGATAGAGCCGAAAGGCAAGCTACCCTATTGGGGAGCACTCCATGTTCTCCGATCATCAGACTAAACATCCTCAATGAGCCCACGTAATCTCCCGAACGACAAAACCCAGATATCATCGTGTTCCATGAAACCGAATCCTTCTCAGGCACGTTCCAAAACAATTGCATAGCATCCCTAGCCTCTCCACATTTCCAATACACACTTAAAAGCGAATTGACAACATAGATATCATCCAAAACTCCAAATTTCACCAGATGCCCATGAATTTCTCTAACCTTTTCCACGTCTGAAAGCTCTCCAAAAGCCTTGATCAAAATGGGAAAAAACCGAAACTCCGCAAGTGGAACACCACACTCAAGCATTTTAACAAACACCTTTAGTGCATCTACGAAAAATCCATCCTCCACTAAATCCTTAATCAGTTTACTAGACATAGAAACATCTGTTATAGATTGATCAGAGGACAATACCACAGGTGTTAAAAATGATGTTTTCTTGTGGAATCGTAATTCAGAATAAAAATTTCCAAACTTGGAATGGTAAGATTTTATGGAGGGTTTGAATTCCATAGAACTAAAAAACGCGTTTTTGAGGTTATAGGGAATCCTAACCAATGGTGTTGGAAGATCGCGGTGGACCCCAACATGTGATCCGACCACTGCCATCTTCTGAGAAAAGAAGCAGCTTTCCCGAGAACCAGACAGAAAATGAGTCCGTAATATATTCTCCGGGATGTATGGAGCAATGTTACTGTTGTTAAGGGATCGTTTGATCAAATTTAACTCAAATTAAACTGTATTTTTTTATTTTATTTATATTTTTTTTTAAAATTTTTTTTATCTTTTTCTAAAATTTTTTTTTTTATATTTTTTAAAAAGTCAATAAAATTTACTATTTAAACTTAAAAAACTTAATGTAGCCTGTAGTTTCCAGCTGACGTTGTTTCTAATTTAATGTCGTTTCGAGTTTTTGTTGTCGTTTTTTAAACATCATGTCGTTTTAATTGGGGCACTGTCGTTTTTCAAATGAATGTCGTTTTCTTTCATTTTTTTAAATATATTTTTTGAATCCAGTCCGTTAGTAACACTCCAGTCTCAAACCTCAGCTCAGTCCATCCCTCTCTCCCAAGTCTTCCCCCCATTGCCACCAGACACCGACACCGCGCCACCACGCCACCGCCTCAGCATTCTCTACATTGATTTAGGTTTGGCTGCTTGGCATTTTATTAGTAGCTTTTTCTTGTTCTATGTTTTGAATGTCAATCTCTAACTTCTAGAGCTCGTTGTGTTGTGATTCAACTATAAAACATAAGTTTGAGCCTTTTCTTATATATTTGTCAACTTTTGGCAACCAACATTGTTTGATGTTCAAGCGTGTTTTGATGTCGTTTTCTGACTAGAAGAGGATGAGCCAATTTCGTGATTCCTATTGTAATTCATGATACATATTTTCTTGTCGTCCAATCTTTATCATTCATATAAACAAATAAGTTCGTTCATTGGATATTAAAGTTAATTAGTCATAATTATAATTTTAAAGTCATGCTAAAAGCATACAATTATTTACCAAATTTTTTATTATGATAATTAAATTGTCGGAATATAATTAGATATTTAAAAAGATTTTCTCACGTTATCTAATATTTAAATTTAATAAATGTTAGATATGTTTCTTTTAGCTATTTGTCAACTTTAATTGTTATTTAATTAATTGAAATGTAAAAGAAAAAAAAATGCAATTTTAATGTGATTTTAGTAAAACCTTATTTATTTATGAGGTCACGTCCGGTTATTGAACAATCTAATAAATACTTAGGATTCTAGACACCAATAAGACTTATACCAAAAAAAAAAAAACTCTAACTTTTATTTTGTTACCACCGTGTAAAATCAACGTAATAAACATGTTTAAGGAGCACCACTTGTCTTTAAAGTATGCTATTTTTTGAAAGGAAAATTTGCTACTATTGAAATCTTTATAAAGCTGCAAAATGTCTTCTACCGAAATTAAAAAGAAATTTTTATTTATTTGCAGAAATAATAAGTTAAGTGTACTAATTATCAATAATTGTAGCAATAATCAAGACAAACGATTTGTTACTCTAAGCCTTTGTTTAATATTCAGTTAAATTTTAATTAAATTATATTTTTTTATATTAATTTTTATCTTTTTTTAAAAAATTAATAAATTTTTTTATTTTTTTGAAAATCAATAAATTCTAACTTAAAAATTTTATCTCTAATCGACGAATCAAACGCAAGCTATATTTTGAAAAAGTTTTGTTTTGCTCCCAAAACTTATAAAATTTGTAAAAGTAACCCCCGTATATCAACTTTTTTTCCTTTTCCCCCGCGCCGTTTCCCCTTTCTTCTCTCTGCGCTCAACGTAAGCACATTTTGCCGTTGGCTTCACCACTGAGCGTTACACTGGCACTGAGAAGAAGAGAAGGCCAATTTCTGAAGCCAAACAAACTTTTTTGGAGCAACAAGGAAAAATTTTTCAGGTTAGGGTTTTTCTCTTCAATGGCCTTTATCTGAAATTTCCCCTAATCGAATTCTTGTTTTCTTCTTAGATTTCGATTCCAAGTGTTATAATATCTCTAAAAATACTTTTTTTTTTTAATTTTAAAAAATCCCTAAAATCCCTGAATTTCGGAAATTTTCAGTACTTAGAAATGGGCCTATTGAGTTTTTCCTTCATGATTTTTGATAAACCCTAATCAATATGATTAGTTTCAAAATTTTGTGACTTTTAGATGGATAATTAGTTCAAAGTTTACCCAATGCGGCTCTGGTTTTACTAAAAATCAATACTTTTCCCCTTTTCGAACACAACTACGCCATTGAAGCGTGTTTCTGTTTTCTTTGTCGTAGTAAGCTCCAAGGAAAAAAAAAAAAAAAAGTTTTTTGTTTCTTTCTTCAGAAAAACGATGTTTAAAAAATTGAGTTTGAATATCTAGTTTTAGGAGTGAAATTCCTGATATTATACATACATACATACATATAAATATATATATATATATATATATATGTTTGTGTGTGTTTTTAACAGATCGCGTATTGTTTGTTTGTGGGTAATTTGGTATTTTGAAGGTAGAGAATTGTTTCCTGAATAAACTTGGAAGCCATGGTTGGCTGGCAAAGACATATAAAATCTATACTTTGTCATGTTGGGAAGAGAGTGGAACATAGTTACACTCAGTCTGCCAACTTATGTTGTTCTCGTCTCGAGTCCTTTCGCACCCCAGGTTGGTTTCGGAATCCATTGTTATAAGAATATTGCTAGTTCTAGTTATAGATTTTTTTTTTAATTTTTAATTTTAAATATTTTATAAATGCTACGTTGTTAATGCTCACTTTTCCAAACTCTTTTTGTAGCTGACTTGACTTATCTCCAAAGGTTTGTGAAGCCCCACTCTGCAACCATTTCAAGGCCCGTATATCAGTTTTACCAACAGTTGGTAATGCTCACTGGTTCTTTCAATTTTTTCCTCTTAATTATAGCTTCGTTCAACTGATATAGAAGTTTGCATTTCTTCAATTTGTCTAACTAATAGTAAACTGTGCAGCCAATTTTTGTCCTAAACCTTGGAAATACTTAGTAGTCAGTGAAGATAACGAATGTGCAGAGCATAGGAAATTATTGTTCACCGCAAAGACATATAGTGATAGATGAAAAATCACTCTTATGTTTCTTGTAGGTCTTCTTGTACCATCTGAGATTATCCATCTTAGTTCGTATGCGAGCTACGTAGTCTATCTCCTATACTTCTCACAGCTGCAGAACTGAATTGTTTGAGGCGCTGCTAGAATTTTGCAGTTCTTGCTTATATTTGTCTACGTGGCCTTTTCTTTATGCTCTCTGTTTTCTGGTTTTGTATCGGTTGGAAATCCGGGATTAGAGGTGGATTGTTATAAATTGTTGATTTGAATATTCTATTAAACTTTTGGCATAATTTGTGAAACTTTCATATATGGATCAATGCAGTATATAAACTACATAATACGCCAAGATGAATGACATGTTTTTTACTTGAAGCACCTTTTTTTTTTTTTTGGTCTTGTTTTACTGTAATTAATTGTTTATGTTTTTATAAATACAGGGAATTTCTACTTCAAGGAAGTTACTGGCAGAGTCGTCTGAGGAAGCACCTATCCGGTCTCCATTGACTTTGGCTATAGGCAGTGGTAAAAACGAAGACCAGCAGCAGAAATCTGCTTCTAAACCAGCTACAGTTCAAGCCGTCTTAAAAGGCATAAAACAGGTAATGGAGGCTACAGTTTTGAATCTGTTACTATACTAAGCTTTCTGATATGGTGGCTTTTGGTGATACGAAATGGTATTCAAGTGAAAATTCAAAATTCAATTCAGTTTGAACGAGTATGTCTTCATATTATGCAATTTGTAGATTGTGTCAAGGGTCTATGAGTTGCCTGACTACCTGCTCGTTAAATCCCTTCTGTAATTTTCATCTTGTGCACTTTCTTATTTTGTGATTTTATTTATGTTAACTGATTGCTCACAGAGTCCTAAGAAGGTGAATTTGGTCGCTGCATTGGTCCGGGGAATGCGTGTTGAAGATGCATTGTTGCAGTTGCAATTGACAATAAAGCGAGCAGCGAAAACTGTCTATCAGGTGATTTAATCAGTCTAACACCTTATCCAGTCACATACGTCAGTAATAGTTGTGCACCACTAATCCGGGATAAAAGTTTTGTTAGCGTTTACATTATCTTTACACAGAACTGTTCTTTTGAATTGGTAGTTATGATCTGTATTGAATGATTTAATGATTCGTGGTCTGATTTATGCTTATATATTTAACCTTCATGTTTTAAGGTATATTCAGATCATTGTTGAAGAAGATTTACTAACTCAACTTGTTGCTTTTTCTCATATATATATATATATATATATATTTATGGGGCAGGTTATTCATTCAGCTCGAGCAAATGCAACCCATAATCATGGGTTGGATCCGGATCGTCTCCTTGTTGGTATATTACCGAAGCAAAAGATTTACTTCTATTGTATTCTAATCCTACTATACTCACCTATTCGCTTTTTATGCAGCTGAGGCTTTTATTGGAAAGGGATTATTTAAAAAAAGAATTTCGTATCACTCTAAAGGAAGATCCGGAGTAAGAGAGAAAAAAGAGTGCCGATTGACGGTGGTAGTAAGGGAAACTACCCCGGAGGAAGAGGCCAAGATAGCAAGGCTGAAAGTCCACAATTTCCGCAAGCTTAGCAAGCAGGAAAAGCGGCTTGTCCCTCACAAGCTTATTGAGACCACTCCAATTTGGAACAGGAAAGGCAAACCCAGGACTGGTGAATCGAGCAATATGGCGGCTTGAGCAAGCATCTTAAGTCTTTCCCTTCGAAAATCTTGGAGTGTTACAAGACCTCCCTTGTTTTTGCATTTCTAGAGAAATTATCCCCTCACGTTCGGAATGTCAAATGACCCAATTGCTTTAGAAAAAATAAAAATTTTTCAGGTTTCTGGTAGTTGATAGATGTGTTTTCTGCTCATATGGTGTATTGTCACAAAAAAAATTTATGCATCTTTTTGCGTAAGAGGATACAATTTTGAGAATGGACTTGTTACTTTCACACTCACAAAATATCAGGTTCTGCAGCTGCAACGTGCCCAGTTTTGCTTTTCGCTAAACTACGTCTTGCTCGTATCGTTTGGTCCGTGTTTCATTCTGTGTTTTGGGAGTACTAGTTATGGAATTGAAATCAGTCAAATCACGTTATCAGCGAGCAAAAATTGGTTTTCTTGCCGGTAAGACCTGAACAAAAGTTTTGTTCAGAACTCCTCTGTTGCTAATAACCTTTTTCTCTCACCTGGTAAAAATTGGGAAGACGACTCAAGTAAACGTAACACATGACCAACAGATTAATGTATTTTGTAGTCAATAAACAGAAAATTCTACATATAGAATAGGCATAAAAAACCGAACAGCATATTCAAGCCAGTGCTTGTTTAAGCTATTGACATGTCACACGTTTCTTGTAACGACCAAGATAACTCTCCCTCTACTTTGGTACATTAGTACTTCTGTATCTAAGAATCTCAACACCCAAGTAGTCAACAGCACCCTGAACAGCAACATGAGGCTTCCCGACCTTCACGCGAATGGCTGAAATCTGAGGATGTTTTGTAAAGGTTGTAGATGCAATGTGCTGAGCAACCGACTCGAGAAGATTATGAGGTTGTCCTTCAACGACTTCCTTCGCTATGCTGTGGTATAAAGATTCAAACCCACAAACAGATTAAAAGTCAACTTTCAGCTTCCTAAACGTAAAAGTAAACTGCTCGGATAAAATCCTAGAAGATAAGGCTTTGACTTCTCAAATCCCAGACGATAAGGCTTTTACTTCTCTTCATCTACAGCGTTGAAAGTAAAGGATCTTGCAAACAGGCCAATACCGAAACTTTTTCTCTGAAACACAAAGTTGGTCATGGAACAGCACAGCTACAACTTACAACTGAGCAAAGACGTCAAAGGAAAATCGACTTGAGAAACATAGACATTGAACAAGAATCAAAACGGAAAGTAAATTTATCCAGCTAGCAATAGACGTTGAGGATCGGTACTCACCGGTAAATATCGGTATAACTGATAGTATCAGACAATTGATCAGATAAGCCAGCAGGGTGAAGATCCATCCAAGCATCAATATCTATCGCAAACTTCTGACCCAGCTTCCTTTCTTCGGATTTCACCCCATGAAAACCATGGAACAACAATCCTTTTAGTACGAGCTTGTCTCCCCTCAATGTTGGATCACTTTCCATAGTATCTCCTGATGATTTTAAAAAAAAAAAAAAAAAAAAGGTCTTGATTGCAAGTAAAACCATACAAACAGATGAGCATGATATTGTTTTATGGTTATTTCACGGTGCATTCTGAACTTATCGGTATTTAGAAATATGAATCCCAAGCATTTAATTTTGTCAAGTGTGACCCTAAATTTGAAATTCTATTGCAATTGTGCTTCAGTAGCCAATGACCATCAATCACTAGATGGACATCCACAAGATTTTTGCACAAATGCACTTCGATACTGCAGAAGGATATCCACGCATTTGAGAATCATAGAAGCCCTCAGCATAATAATACAACAAATACTTATATATATAAAAATATATATATATATATAAATATATATATCCACAAGCAGAGCCAGCTCCAGGGTAAAGTCATCAAGACGGAAACTTTAAACTAATTATCCATCTAAAAAGTCGCAAAATATAGAAATTAATCAATATTAATAAGGTTTTCTTAAAATATAAATCCTCTTTTGCAGAACTAACAAGAATTCAGGAAAGAATTCACTACCTTCAAAATACCAAATTATCCACAAACAAACAATAAGCGATCTGTTACACAAACTAAAACAAATGCATGTGTGTGTCTGTGTGTGTGTTGACTTTGAAGGAAAAATTTTAAAAAATGCACATAAAATACACAAAGAAAAAGCCAACGAAAATAACTTATACCTTGAATTTCACTCCTAAAACTAGCTATTCACACTCAGTTTTTTAAACATCATTTTTCTGGGGAAAAAAAAAAAAAAAAAACAAAAATCTTTAAGGAAGCTTACTAAGACAAAGAAAATAGAAACAAGCTTCAATGGCGTACTTGTCTTTGAAAAGGGGGAAAGTATTGATTTTGAGTAAAACCAGAGCCGGCTCTAGGGTAAACCAAGATAATAGAAATATTTTCCATTTTCAGAACTAAGGAAAAAACTCAACAGACCCATTTCTAAGTACTGAGAATTTCGCAATTTTCGGGATTTAAGAGATATCAACAGACTTAGAATTGAAATATAAGAAGAAAACACGAATTCAATCAGATAAAAGGCCATTGAAGAGAGAAAACCCTAACCTCAAAATGTTCTTCTTTTGCTCCAAAAAAGTTTGTTTGCCTTCTCTTCTACTCACTGGTGAAGCCAACCGCAGAAATGTACTTCCGTTTGAGGAGAGAGAGAAGATATGGGAAAGAAGGAATGAACGGAGGGAAAAAAAATTATTAAAAAAAATAAGTGGGGGCCTTTTTTTTTTTTTTTTTTTTGTCCATTTTTGTGTGTTTCTTTGCTGTAATTAAAAGAAGTCTCTTTAAAGTTTCTAAAGCGTTTTTGTCAGACTTTAAACCATACATTTAATATTCTATTTATTACAAAAATGATAAAAAAATAAGGGAGGTTTTTTTTGTGTTTTTTTATGTCCGTTTTTGTTCCTTTGTTTATTGTCATTAAAAGAAGTCTCTTTGAAGTTTTTAAAGCGTTTTTGTCAAACTTTAAACCGTGCATTTAATACTAAACTTATTTTGTGAAGAGTAAAATTATCATCTAAAAATGATTTTTATAAAAAGGGAGGCTTTTTTTGTATTTTTTTATATCCGTTTTTGTACATTTCTTTTCTATCATTAAAAGAAGTCTCTTTGAAGTTTTTAAAGCCTTTTTGTCAAACTTTAAACCATGCATTTAATACTCTCTATTTATAAGTAAAGAGTAAATTATCATCTATACTGTAAACGACAAAAGATAAAATGTAAGTGGCACATATTTTTAATGATCATTTTTTACACTTTTTTTGACCGATTTTTGTTTATTTTCTTTTTCTTTTTTCCAGTTAATTACGAGGCTTCATTTTTAGAAACAATATTGAATGGCTTTTCCAATTGAAACTAGTGTTTTACATCTATTTTTTTTTTCAAAGGTATAAAATTGAATTATTTTCTTCTATTCTCATGGACGCTTTACTAAGAGAATTTTGTATTTTTGTTTTGAAGTAAATTTAACAATATTTATTCTCGTTATTGGTTTAAGCAAACACATAAATAAAATTTATTACGACTATGATTTTAAATTATGTAAACCAAGTAAACAGCGTATTTGAAATCCAAATCTTACATTTGAGTAATACCAATTATGATTACGCATAAATAAATCAATAATCCAAATAAACTTGAAATTAAATAAGTAAAATAAAAAAAAAAGTGCGTTCACAAAGGTGCAAATCATTTGATTATATTAAAAATATATATACAATATTAGATAATTAAAATAATATAAATGAGACAGTTTGATATAAATATTAAAAATCAGGAATAGTTTGATATAAATATTAAAAATTAAGGGATATTTTGACACAATGTAAAGTTTATAGAGCATTTTAATATCAAAGATGACGAAAAAACTAATAATAACTAATTTAAAAGAGAAGTTAACACATATATTAAAATTTATGTGATACAATAAATATATTTTATAATTATATTAACACTGATAATAGGGTACGTTTGGACCACAGGTCCAAACCCATGGATTTTAACTCAATTTTTGTCTTTTTCTCCAAAAGTTTTTTGTCTTTTCTGAAAAAGTACACATCAATCACTATTTAAACTTATCAATTTCAACTCAAACTCATACACCAAACAAACCCTAAAATTCTGAAGAAATTTATGACATTTTTCTTTTCTAATATTCATATATTTTCGATTAAAATAGCAGTAAATACGATAAAATAAAAGCACAGTCAAAACTGTCATCAGGTGAGGACTGAGGTACTCGAGTCCGGACTCTGGATCGTTGCCACTCGACCTGCTCTCACTGACGCGAGAAAGAGTTTCTCCAAATAACAAAAAAAAAAAAAAAAAAAAGCCACGGAGTCGGTTCTCACGACATGGAAACGACGCCGTCCTCGTCGTCGCCGGCGAATCCGGCCGAGCCACTGAACGGCGACGAGAAGAAGAAGAAAACGACAACGACAACGACGACGGCGACGGCGAAGAAGAAGAAGGAGAAGGAAGCCTTGGGATGGATGGAATGGCTGAGAGGGTGGTTCTACGTGGTGTACGAGTTCCTGTTCCAGAGGATAATGGCGAGCCACTTGCAGAACCCTATGCCTCTCCCTCCGATTAACGACCTCACCTGCATTGTCACCGGATCCACCAGCGGAATCGGCCGCGAAATCGCCAGGTTTTCTTTTCCTTTCTTTTCTTCGTCGATTCATGAATTCTTTTTTATGTGAACTGAAAATGGAGTTTTTGGTTGATTCGGATAGGCAATTGGCGGAATCTGGAGCGCACGTGGTTATGGCGGTGAGGAACACGAAGGCGGCTCACGAGTTGATCCAGAAATGGCAGAGCGAGTGGTCTGGTTTGGGCCTCCCTCTCAATATTGAGGTTTCTCCTAATTACTTTTTACGAATGACCTAGTTACTTTTACAAATGAAAAAAAAAAAACTAAGTTCGAATTTAGATTTTTTTTTTTTTTTTTTTTTTTTTTTTTTTTTTTTGGTCTATGTGAACAATTTGAAGCAATAATAATGGCTTGTTTGGTAACTTGTGTGTGTGTGTGTCTTTTACAAGAATGTGAGGTGAATTGAAGGATGTAGATTTTGCAAGATTTTTTTCTTTTTTCTTTTAGAGTGTTGTTTGGTAGGAGAGAAAAGTGGAAGGAAGGAGAGGGTGGAGGGATTAGTGAAACGATTTTGACATTGATGGTTGTTTGGTAAGAGAGAAAGTGAAATGAAGGGATTAGGCAAGGGACTCCAAATTCTTCACAACACTCCGATTTTGATCATTCTTAAATTGGAGAGACTATTGGATGGATTTCATACCATACAACATAAGAGAAAGTAACTATCCCTCCTTCCTCATTTCTCTCACCTAGATGATCTACCACTCCTTCCTTCCCATTTTCTCTCCCTCCTACCAAACATGTGAAGCAAATGGTAACCATATTTGCTCGTAAAAAACGTGAACCTTATAAAACAAAAAATAAAAAAATAAAAAAAAAATAAAAAAATAAAAATAAAAACCTTTAATTGAAAATAAATAATGGAGATCATTTGGCGGGGTGTGAAAACTAGTAAAGCACACTGTTTTTGACTCGATTTTTGTTAGGTTCTGTCATTTTTGCATTTTTTTTTTGGTTTTTGTTTTGGTTTGAATTTTATCAGATTTAAGTTCAGATACTAGTCAATTCACATAACTTTTTTGCTTATTCCTGAAGTTTTTGGTATTTTTCTAGGTGATGGAACTTGATCTTCTGTCTTTGGATTCTGTGGTGAGATTTGCTGAGGAGTGGAATTTGCGTTCACGGCCTTTGCATGTTCTTATTAACAATGCTGGAATCTTTTCAATTGGAGGTTGGTTTCTTTGAATTTCCGTGCATGACCATCTTACTATTTTCAAAAATGTGTTGTCATTTAGTCATTGACGTTGCCTTCCAAATTTAATTACACGTTTTAACCTCTTATGGAGACGAAAAGTGCATTATCCTTGAATAAGTATTAGGAGATTCTGTTACTTATATGAGGTTGATCAGTCATTTCTGTCCTTAGTTCCTATCCAATCTTCAAAGAAGCATGGGATGCCAAGTTGCATAGCTGTTTGAAAACCAAAATCTCACCAGTTTCGTTCGCATATGCATGGCCCTGAATCTCAGTTGCCCGCCTTCAAGTTTTTTGTGGTTCTGTTTCTTGTTTTTTAATTTAGTTTTGCTTTTGTTATACTATTTTTTATTGGTAAGTTACGGCCCTGTTTTTCCTCGCTTTCTATCTTGTGCTTCTTTATTAAATTCCCCGTTTCATTGAGTGTGTTTACGTTTTATAGTTGTATAGTTGTACATTAATTACATGCCGGTGTTGATTGTCTGATATGCTTTGACTTCCTTTTATTTAGAACCCCAAAAATTATCGAAAGATGGATATGAGGAACACATGCAAGTGAACCATCTGGGTCCAGCGTTGCTTTCAATATTGCTTTTGCCATCTCTTCTCAGAGGCTCTCCAAGTCGTATTGTTAACGTGAATTCTGTTGTAAGTTCCACACATCATGAATGCAATTTATCCATGTCCTGATAAATTTCAGCTGCTAATTACACCAGAGCACTGGAGTTTGGGTCTTTTTGTCTGTTACACTGTTTGCTCAATTCATATTGGTTCAAACCTATCTGTGAAACCTAAGTTTAGAATCAGATTACATTTTAGCAGAATAGGAGAAAGTTGATAGTAATGGAGGGACTCATAACGTTACTTAACATTTGACAGAAACTTAAAATTTTTATTTGTTATTATAATAGCAACCTATCTTTGATATGAATCAATCACAAGTCTGCCAAAGAAAGAACAAGAAAAGCAACAGAAAGGAGAAAACAAAAATAAAACTTACGAGTTACAATTAATTCCCTATTACAGCTTTCCAGTTAAGAACTATCAATGAGAAAGGAAAACCTTGAGAAATTTGGGGTGTTTGTTTCAACCATTTTATCAAATGGGACATATTTCATCTAGACGGTTCTTTAAAATATTTGTTTGGTTTTTCCCCATCTCAAATACTTCATTTGGATTGTGTTTTGGAATGGGGTCCAAATGAAAATAAACCTCATCCCAAATATATATCCCATTTGGAATACTGTTATGCAGTGTCTAGATTTTCCCATTTTAGATGACAATTTTCAACAACTGTCCAAACATAAATTTGAACGTTTCCATCTAAATGTTCTTTTGTAAATGTTACATCCAAATATCTATTCAAATGACGATCTAAATGTTCCCATCCACAAAATTTCCATCCAAATGTGAAAATCCAGATGGCTCCCCCTAACATACCCTTTATCTGTACAAGTCCCCTAACGCACCCTTTATCTGTACAAGTCCATAACAAAGCGTTAAAAGCTTGCCTTCTCATATAGGTTAGTTTCGTCCATCTCCCTTTCTTCAAAAATCCTGGAATTTCGTTCCAACCAAATGGACCAAAGAAGAGAAATTACACAGAATAGACTTAATTTTTAAGTCTTCTGTGTGTGTCACACCAAGCATGAACTGTAGCAGACCCTTATTGTGTATAAGAAGCCCCCATAACTAGTTAGGGACTCAGGTTAAGGAGCTTTATTCTTTTATATCTTCATCTGTAATCCACTAGTGAGGCCGTCTTTGGGAATCTTTGTTTGCAAGTTTCCCTGGCGAATGAACCAAGGAATGAAAAGAAAAAAGAAAACAGACAGTCCTCTGACAATACAATCATAAAACTAGAGTTCTCTTATGTTTTCATGAAATAAAGAGCATCTCATTCTTTCATCGGGGGGAAAAGATAATAATAATAAAAAAAAAAGAAAACAAAAGAACATTAATGAGATGAATTTAACCGAAGAATTTGTGAGACTTGTTACATGTACAGTCAGTATTTTAGGTCGGCTTGTTAATTTTGTTCCCAACTTCTTGTTTAATAACCTTTTGCTTCTTTAATTCTTCTCTTGTCCTTGTTTTATATTTATGGATATCTTCTATGTTGGTTGATTGTGAAATTAATTGTGAAATTTTGTAATAAGACACAAATTATTTCATTACATAACAACTGAATCCTCTCTCTCTCTCCGGCTTTTTTTTTTTTTTTTTTTTTTTGCAGATGCATTATGTTGGCTTTGTAGACACGGAAGACATGAATGTTGTTTCTGGGAGAAGAAAATTTACCAGCTTAGTGGGATATGCAGGCAGCAAACTGGCGCAGGTGCACTCAGAAGTTTTTCTTTAGTACTTTTTAAATAGTTTGATGACCTTTTCCTTGCATTTTAAGGTGGTTGCTTGCATGTCCTTTTTCATTCACTGGATTAAAATTAATGGATAACATCCTTTTTCATTAACTACTCTTACATTATGCGCATGTGTTTGTCATTTCCGGGCCTCTCTCTCTCTGTTTCAACGTTCTCTCTGATCTCCAAGCAATTTCACCTGATAAAAGTTGATTGCTTATATTCAAGGCTGCACTTCTACACATTTTGGAAAGTAATTTTAGATTTTTTATTCTACGTTTATGAGATAGTAAACAATATTGTTTTGTTGCAGGTTATGTTTAGTAGTGTTCTCTTTAAGCGGCTGCCTGCTGAATCTGGTATTAATGTTCTTTGTGTATCACCTGGAATTGTGCAAACAAATGTTGTAAGTTTCTTGACCTAATGCGCTTTTATAATTCTGGGTTTCAGAATTAAGTGATTCTCATGAGTTTTCCATCTAACATAAACGGATATTATACTAGACTTTTCTTCTGATTGGAACTTCAATTGCAGGCAAGGGATCTTCCTAAAGCTGTTCAAGCTGCTTATCATCTAATACCCTATTTTATTTTTAGTCCTCAAGAAGGTAAGTCTTCTTAAAGGCTTGCATAGATGTTTAAAAATCTATGTCTATATATATATATATATATGTATATGTATATGTATAATACATATAACCGAGCATGATGATCTCTAATATAGAAAGCCATTGCACCTAGGCCATCTAATTTTACTGTTACATTTACTGCCCCTTACCTAAGGTATATTGAGAACTAGAAAAATGAATCAGCCCAAATAAAATTGAACATACTTTTAGGCTTCTTTGGGGATAGGCAGTAAATATGATAAGGATATTTAGAGTTTATTGTTGCTTTCGGACAATTACTTAACATTTCGTAACAAGGACAAAAAACATAAAGTTATGCTTCGGGTGTTTTACCGACATATTAACTCGTAGGTATTGTTAGAGGAAGAAAGCAGAAAAAGAAGCTAAAGTTGTTATAAATAACTGCCGATGCAGGTTCCCGAAGCACTCTCTTTGCAGCCACCGATCCTCAAGTTCCAGAGTACTGCGAACTGTTGAAAGCAGATGACTGGCCTGCTTGTGCTTTCATTTCTCAAGACTGCCGTCCGACAAGTCCTTCTGAAGAAGCGCACAACATGGAAACTTCGCACGAAGTGTGGGAAAAGACGCTAGAGTTGATTGGTCTACCTCCAGATGCCATCGAGAGGCTCATAGAAGGGGAAGACGTCAAGTGCACATATCGAGCTAACCAGAAGTAAAAATTTCCTTACCAATTCTCGCACCATGAGGTGCAAATCTTTCCGAAGATCCCACTAATTGCTCAATGTAGATTGTATCAAACTGTAGCTGCTTTCATAGTGAAGAGTTTTGGTCATTCATTTTCGCGGAGTAAGGGCAAAGTGAAGCACCGTGAGCATCCTAGTGAATCTTAATGAGATAATATTTTTCCTTTGAACATCGACTTCGTTGTGATCTTCAGATCTCCCTTATTCCTGTTGTTGGACTTCTTTGTTGGCCATGGCCGAATTTACTATTTCAGAAACTCAAAGAAAACCTGAGAGAATTAGTTGAGACTTGGCCACAAAACAAAGCACATTAGTTTGCAATCTGAGCTTGAATTGTTTTTAGCTTTCCAACCAGCTATTTCTTCAAATTTTAGATGTTGGAACTTCATCTATAGTAATATGAAAACCATCTTTTGTAAAAATATTTGTTTTCGTTGGTAGAATTTCATTTTCCTTTTCTTTTAGGGTTCAAACAAGCACTCTGTTGTTACGGGCCTGTTTTTTGGAAGTTGTTTTTGGTTTCTTGAGTTCAAAAGCTGCATCTGAAATATATAATGCTAAATGCCTTTTATTATTTTAAATCAAGAGAGGATTAAAATATGCCAAATGCCATTTATTATTTTCACACCAGGAGACGTGTGTGTGTGTGTATAAAAACGATGTCATTTTTTCTCTATAAATGAAAAAACTTGTAAAAGGATAAATCACTACTATTATAGTATTATTGGTATTTTTTTTTTCTGTCACAGATTTTCAGATTTGTTGTCTTTTTTTATTTATCCGGACTGTTTGGTTAATCTCAACGACACATTTTTCACCACAACATGTGTTAGGTGGTCTTGAGCATTCTCAACCCCAAAAACTAGCTCAAGAGATGAGTTTCTCCCTTACATTTATTAACTGCCCAAATACCTATTCCATAACCGATGTGGGATTACCTCAGCAATCATCCCATCACACATCACGCCTGAGTCAAATTACTCTCAACCTGTTTTTCCCAGATTGGGTTGAGATTTGTTGGCTAACTTGACTCTGAAATTAGTGTTGGGTGGTATTGGGCATTCTCAACTCTGAAAACTAGCTCAAGAAATGATATTTTTCCTTACACATATAAATTGCCTACCTGCCATTTTCACAAACGATGTGGAATTACCTTAACAACATGCTTATTAGATTAAAGAGACATTACATAAGCCAAAGTCATTCCACCATTATCTTTTTTGTTTAAAGAGATACTTCCATTTACAGGAAAAATTACCGTAAAATTCGGGGCATTAGGGTGAGATATAGAAATTGTGCAAAGTACACTTTAATATAAATTATTTAATGGCAGACACAGTTTTAACAATCCGACCTTAGCTCAGTTGGTAGAGCGGAGGACTGTAGTCGGGCATTACCCACAGGCATCCTTAGGTCGCTGGTTCGAATCCGGCAGGTCGGATTTTTTTTTTTGGCGCTTTAGTGCTTCTTACGCTCTACCAAACGCAGATTAGCCGCTTCTTTGCCCGGAGGAAATTGTAAAAATGACCTCTCAAATATATATTTTTATGTGTTTTACCATCTAATTTAGATTTTTGACATTTGTTTATTTATCCATTCCTTAACTCTTCTTCTTTATACTTGTCTATTCCTTTTCAGAGCTTATCCTTGTCAAGAAGATGAAAGACATTTATAATGTTAGAGATTGAGCTTAAGTATGTTCATAACTTTGGGCTTTATAAAACGTGCTAACTTTTTTTTTTTTTTTTTTTTTTTTTGAACTTTGACTCTTTTATTTTGTGAAATTCTATGAGAATGAGTCTGAAAAATGCTTAATAGAATAAGTCTCAAGGTGAATTTAACTAATTTTAAGAAATGGAGACAAGGTCTTGTTTATTAGGCCTCAAGAAGTATGTTGTCCATGAGCACTTTCCTCCTTTTTCTTTTTTTTTTTAATTTTTATGAAGTTAGGGATGTGGATTCAAACTCATCTTCTGATGGAGTTAGATGTGAAATTACTGCTAGACTATACCTATAATCACATGAGGGCTTTCTTTTTAATTCTAAGATTATGTTATAGTGTGATTAATTCATTGGATATTAATGTGATTATACAGAATCATGATTTTTTGCCCATAGAGAGTAATGATTAAAATAAAAATCTATACAATATTATAGGATAAAATATTTAATTTTTAATGGGGACTTTATGTATAGTAACATAATAAAATATAGTAGTCTTCTAAACTAAAGATTAGGTCTTGTTTATGAGGCCTAAAGATGTATTCTTTATTGGGTTGGGGGTACCTTGTTGGAGGAACCTTTAGACACTGCCTTGTTACCGTCGCATTCCTCATTTGGTATAATTATGCTTGTAAAATTTATAGCAACTTAGAAAAAAAATTAAAATAAAAAAATCACCCTAAATTTATCATCAAAGCCAAAGGTTTCTCAAAAAAATGAAAATTTAAACGAATGCAAAACTAAATTTTAGAGATGAAGCCGTAAAAATGGCTCTCAAAACATAATAAAGTCTAAAAAATAAAACAATTAATAACACGCACTAACTAGTATTATCCAACTTAATTACCTTAAAGAAATCATTTACCTAATAAGTTTTCTATTTACTACTATTTGTGTCAAAATACTTTAAAATCATGTTATTTGTTTTTTTGTAGTTTCATAAAAATGTTATTCATTACAATTTCCCAGAAAAAATATGCATGGCCCAAATGTTTCTATGGGCTCCCCCATTTCCAGCCCAATAGTCTTTGCCAACCTTGTGAGCCAATTCAAGTCCAGGCCCCAAAGACACTTTCTGAGAAATTATAATAAATAACATTTTAATAGAAATAATTAAAGTAAACGGAAAGATTTTAAAATATTAACAAGTTAATGAAATTTATTAAATAAATAGTATATTTACAAGATGTAAATAGATTATTTATCTAATAATTATATTATTTATTATTTATTATTATTTATTTTAAATATGTTAAAAACCTGTTACTATACTTATTGGGCCGTCTTGTCTCTTTGGGCCACTGTCACAGTGACAATCTCTTGGCGGCAGAGCTTTAAGTAGAAAAAACACACACCAAAGAGTGGTTGTTAATAGTAATTCAGCGTGGATTCCATCACATTAATGTGTAGAGTTTGAAATTTTTCTCTTTTTAAATAAAGGGGAAAAAATAAACCACCTAAGAAATACAAACTGATCCATAAGCAAAAATCATGTCCAGCTCAAAGCATATTTGCATAGTTGGCTCATGGTTGGTTGATTTCTTTTCCTTTTGGTTATGATCTTGAATTTGAAAAACCAACTTGACCAAAATGTGGAAAAAAAAAAAAGTTTACCCCTTTTTCCCATTCTGACTTCATTTGATTTAGACACTGAAAGAAACATTGCCATGGCCTTTGGCAGACAACAATGACCTTTCATGTTCCACACTATGTTTTCCTTTTTTTTTTAACCTTTTTCTTGGTGGGTTACAACTTAAGTAGAATCCCAAACGTAAAATTTTCTTAACTTAAAAAAAAAAAAAAAAAAAAAGAAAAAAAGAAGAAGAAGAAGAAAAAAATTCCCATTTTTAGATTCAACCCAAGAAACAAAATTGCACAAACTAATGCTTTTTTCCCCTTGGGGTGTAAACAGGATTGCATAAGTTTCTTTTCAAGTTTATAACTTTTAGCCCCACATTTCATGATTCAGCTGTGCCATTCCAAATGTCCCCCATGTGTTTGATTAATGGTGGAGCAGAGAAAAAAGAATAGTGTCGTCCATTATGAAGGCCACAATTAGTCCTCATCAAATATAAACCTACTTGAGGAGACCATCCGCCATTTGGTGCGGTGACAGTGACACAAATAAAATTTGTTCATTCTTCTTGATAAGATTTTATGTTTGAGTCAGTCATATCATGATAAACGGGTGATATAAACAATTCACTTCATAAGAAATTCATTACTACACGAGAATGCATTCCCGTCTTGAAATTATCTGGATACGTCATTCAATCTAAATACTTCTTTCTTTTTTTTTTTTAGGCAAAAAAACACTCACACATTTGAGGAGGGAAACAAAAGTTGAATAAGTGGCTTCAAAGGCCTTTCACCCCACCACTAACGTGCCTATAATGATGGTTTATCATTTGAGGGTCAAACCTGCAACCTATTTTCATTATATATATATATATATATATGTGTGTGTGTGTGTGTGTAAATATATGTATATTCCTCCTGCAAAGAAGTTGGAGTATATTGGAGAGACTAAAATACCAACAGGGCAGATAGAATATATATTGAAGAGAATAAAACAATGCAAAATCGCATCATTTTAGCCTTTTCATTCACAACCAATGAAAATAGAAGGTGGGTCGATATTGATTTTTGATACGTAAATACAGAACTACCCAGTTGGCCACACACAGTTGGCACTTAGAAAATTATATTGGTTTGTCAATAATTTTTGTGATGAAATATATTAGACAAATTTACCACTATCTTAAGAGTATCTTGAGCAAAAATGAAAAGTTATTTTGAACCACCAGTTAAGCCAATGAGACTGCTTATCATGCTTAACGAGTTATTGAGTTCGAGTGAATCACAACGTAGTCGACGGAAGATATGATCAATCAATTTTATTTAAAATCATTATATTCTGCAGAATTACATTATCTTCTTGAAATTACCTGAACGCGTCGCCTCTATCCCTGGCTAAAGTTTTTTTTAATATTTTTTTAAGGCATATTTTGAAAAGTTAAAGTTGGTATGACTATAGGATCATGGATTTTGGTCAACCAAAAACTTGATAGGATGGGTGGCAAGTCATACCTCATGCATAATAATAAACAAGTTTTTCACCAAATAATGAATGAAAATAAATGAAGACTAAAGCCTATCCAAACCATGGTATTTGGTATGTAGCAGCCAATTAATATCATGTTTGGTTTGCAATTTCAGCATATTATGTATATATATATATATATATATATTCTTATATCCTCATTATTATTATAATTTATTCCACTATACTTGAATGCCTCTTCACACTACCTGTAATTTCAAGTCTTTGGGCCAAAAAACTAGTGCCTGAATTCGATGGGGACTGACCAGTGATCACACGAGTGCATGAAAAATAAAATAAAATTTCGTGTTATATATAAGTTTAGTAATATTTTGCAGTCGCTGTCTACTTTTTTTTTTGTTGCCTTTTTTCTCACCCCCAAAGAGAACAGTGGGAATGGTGCATGCATGACTTTGATTTTACATACTACTTATCCTATTGATACACACACACATTTGCAAGGATATTTATCCTATTGATTTGTTAGGAAAAATGTTTAACATCCCGCCTCGCCTCAGATGAGTTGACCTATATCCGTGTTAAATCTCGACTCAACCTGAGTCGGAATGTGTATCATAACACTATTGCTCTAACTAAGAAGGTGTGGATCCTACAATTTTATCAAACCATATATATTCTTGTGTCTTATGATAATGACCAACAATGCTTGTTTCTTTTGAAACAATTCTTTTCTTTTCTTTTCTTTTTTTTTTTTTTTTTCCTAAATGTTTTGAAACAATTCTTTACTGCACGATGGAATCAATAATTTATTCACACACTCACGGATTATAGACACAGGCCCAAAAGAAATTAAAAGTTGGTGGATTGTGATACCAATGGCACTAAAATATGTTTTCTCAATCCACCAATTTTAGTTGTTTGATTCCTTACGTGGCATATGCTAATTGGTCGGCTAGAGTATATCCTTCTTTTTTTTATAGTGGGTTCTTGAATTCAACGTCTATACAGGTGTGTGTGTGTGTGTATAGTTTTAACTTTTTTTTATTTTATTGTAATCTTCGAAATTTCTAATAAAAGAATATATTAAAGGGAAGAAATATAACATGATATTTTTTTAATTATAACGTTGCTGTTTTAAGAACTTAACATTTAAAAATATAGTTATTCAACACAATATTAGCGTTAGAAGGGTATAGTATTAAAAAATTTAATTATCCTAGATTATTCTAGATCAGTATTACGTTGAATAAATTTTATATTACAATATGTTGGGAGGATCATATACAAGCTATATATATAGCTAATATATATATATATATATAGAGAGAGAGAGAGAGAGAGAATTGGTGGGTATTTAATTTCAAGGTTGTGATATATTGTGGTTGGGTCTCTCTCTCGTTCTGGCTATGGTTGTTTATCACTACTTTTTTTGTTTTGACGTTGCCCTTCAACTTTGTCCCTTTCCTGTGGTCCTTGGATTTTGGTGCCTTCTCGGATACTTTTATCTGTTTGGCATTTTTATCTTTTTTGGTGTTACTTTCGAGATGACTTCGATTTCAGGTGGGGGAAAAAAAAAAGAAAAGAAAAGAAAAGAAAAGAAAATTGGAAAAATGGTTTTAGGGTTTTTCAAGTTGTCTTGTATAGTATTTTGAGCTGTCAATGAATAGGTTCCACAACTATTTGTACAATTATACTATATTAGAACTCGTAGAGCCATAGAAGTAGTGAGCAACACTAGTGGTAAAACCTCATAAACGTCATGCGTATAACTCTACTTTACCAACTTGCTTAGTTTAATTTATGAATGAGGATAGTTTTGTATCGTTCTAAGTTTTTAATGTGAATATTTTTAATAAAAATTTATGATAAAAATGATACTTTTGTCCTATAAATATGTACTGTTGTTTTAGTTGTTGAATCAACTTTTCAACGGTTTGATTTATGATTAAAAACAGTTACGCATTATATGATAGGATAAAAGTATAGGATAAAACTTAAAAATCTTGTTACTATTATAAATTTTTTTTATTAATAAATGAAATCGTTGAAAAATTAATATACTGATTAAAACTGTAGTTTTTATCAATGATTAAAAAAAAAAAAAAAAGAAGATAATTCCTACCGTATAAAATAAAAGGAGAAAACGAACTTTTTAATTGAAAAAACAAAGAAGCTTGCTTTATGCTTTGTTTATACGTATATATATTTTTAATTTGCTTTAGGGTAAAAAGTGGCTTTGTATTAGTACAAAACAATATTATACTATCTCCAAATACTCCTAGCATGTATTTTCTTTGTAAGTCCAAAAAGAAAACAAATATTTAATTTACCTAGTGATGTTTGAAAACCTCTTCTTTTCATGTTTTTCAAGATGCATGCTTTTAAAGGAAAAATCTAACCAACTCGTGTAAGACATTTTTTTTTTTTTTTTTTTCTTTAAACTTTTCTTTTTCGGGATTTCTATTTTGAAACTATCAATTTTCACTATTAATAGGAACTACAATGGCAAGTAATTGATTAACTTTAAACGATAAATGTAATTTTGTGTCGTGTGTTTCAAACTTTTCACAAATAGACTCATATGTCAAACATTTGAAAAGTTGATCTAACAACTAAAATTAAAGTTGATATCGATAATGAAAAAGACAATCTTTACTATAAAATATTCTCAATTTTATTTTCCGGAATCTTTTCTTTAGTCTACTTGAAACAAACTTTCAAACGCCGGACTTAGTTGTGATTTATGGACCTAAGTGAAAAAAACAACATTTTAGATGTCAGAATGATTAGTCAGGATTGAAGCTAGAAAACTTATTTTTTAAAAAAAAATTAAGCAACGGTAACCATTTGTCAGTTTAATTAATTAACAATTTAGTTATATTATGGGATTTTAATATTGCTATTAATTTGTCCTTTGTCCCGGCAGAGACTAGAACAATGTAAGATTCTGCCGCTGCATTAAACTATTGGGAAAAGTTCACAAATTGTGGTCCAAAATGTTACGCTTTTTCAATTAGACTTATTTGTATATATACTCCCTGAACTTTTTAAATTTGATAATTTAATCCCTAAACTTTTTTTCTTGATAATTAACCCCCCTGAATTTATAATTTTTGTCAGTTCAGTCCTTTTTGCTCAAATTTGTAAAAATTTAAATGGTTCTTTACACATAACTTACAAATTATAGTCCAAGAAGAGCATTGTTGATTATTTTAAGTTCAATACAAATTCCTTTACAAATTTGAACCTTAATTCAATTATACTCAAATTTAAACCTAAACTATAAAAGAAATTTATATTGAAATCAGGCAAAAATTATCAACATTGTCCCTTTTGAGCTATAATGTGTAAATATTGTGAAAAAAATTGTCTTAATTTTAATGCCTTTAAGTAAAAAGGACTAAATTGCCAAAAATAAGAAGTTGAAGGGGCTAATTGTCAGGAAAAAAATTTTAGGGACTAAATTACCAAATTCAAAAAGTTTAAGGGGCATTCATGCGAATAAGTCTTTTAATTATTAAACAATTAAAGTCCAAAAATTAAAAAATAAGATTGAAGTCACGTCCATAGCATGGAAGTTGGTTTGCTTTTGAAAATATATATATATATATATATATATATTGTATTTGCATAACGTTATTATCAAGGTCATAATCTAGCACTCTTAGACAGAAAAAAAAAAAAAAAAAAAAGCAATAGAAAAAAAAAGTTGTGTGTTCAAAGTATAAAGACAGAGAGAATAATACTATGAGAAAATATAGAAAAATACCAAATCTTATTAAATATAATTTAATGTATAAATCAGTCTATTTGTGCAAAATAAAATAAACCCCTCACACTTTTGAAGGGATATTTCCATGGAGATTCCGACCCACGGACAGCTGTGTTCTATTGGATAGTTTTTATTTAATTCCAACCTCCAAAAGGGTAAGATTTGAACAAAAACGACGTGTCGTTAACTCTTTTCACTCCTAGATTTTCCTTGTTTGGAATACGACATGTCGTATGAACCGAGTTTTAATGGGATTTGGCATTTTGGTTATTGAATTTGTGGGCTGAAGATTATTGTATTGTAAATATGAAATTACTACTTTATTTGACGGCAGATTTTACAAATGAAGCACACTACTCATATGAATAGGGTTATCAATCACTAACATAAAATTTAAATCAATTGGTGTATAATATACGAGGCTGGATATTAGGAGTGTCTTTTATCATAACATCGTTACACTCACTTCATAAATGTTATCAGATTTAAATCGTATTAAGGACCATTGACTCTTTTAATAGGTGTAGAATCTCCCTAGTTTATTCTAATATCCTGAACATAAAAATTAGTACACCATATTTGTTTTATGGAACAAATTTGATACCTTACCATAGTATTAATAGTTGTTTTTGAAATTTTTTTAAACAAGCATGATAAAAGGGAATGAGCTTTCTAAGACAGGCTACCATTACTAATGGTGTGTGTTTTTTAACGTTAAATTTAATTATAATTGCTTAAAAAAATGAAAAAAGAAATACAAAATTATTAGAATCTGATAAATATATGACAGTTGAAAAATACTATCCTACTAATATGACAGAATTCTAAACTATTAGATAAGGTCATAATTATATGATAACAGCTTAATATAATTTGATAAAAATTTCAAAAAAAAAAAAAATTAACAATTTAAAATTGTGCTTTACAAATAAGAAAGAATTTTTCTGAACTCCATCACAAAATTCTCCACATAATAAACTTTCAACCTGGAATTCTTAGTTCAGCTCAATTTTACTAATTTAATCCTCTAAAAATATGTTAACTCTGTGTGTGTGTGTGTGTGTGTGTGTGTGTGTGTGTGTATATATATATATATATCAAAATGTTGCTGAGCATGTATGTAGATTTGTCTTAATATGTCAATGGGGCATGTAACACGGCCACTAATGATGTTATGATTTAAAATAAGAATACCTAATTTGTGAAGGGGAGAAAAGAAAGGAAATCAATAATTGGGGTTGAGCATGGCAATTTTCCACCACAAGATTTATTGAATATTGCATGATGTGACTATAACCTAGCCTAAATATTCCTAATGACATAATTATGAAAAGTACATCAACAAGGTATCAAAAAAGTCATAATTATTCAAAAATATGTGGCCCGACTCTCTTAGCTTTGCATATTCACGCATTGAAACTATTGGAGGAATCTTTTCATTTATTAAATAAAATTGAAATTTAACTACTTATCGCCTAATTTGGTGATGTGGGAAGGTTTTTTTTTTAATTATTTTTTTTTCCTTCTCTTCTCGAAAAGCATGTATCATAACACATAAGAATCTAATAAATAATAATAAACAAAGATACAATAAAGAAGGACCTAGATTATACAAATAATACGTTTCATATATATATATATATATATATATATAAGCCTCTTAGAAATGAAAACAAAAATTCATTTACCTTAACTAATTACAACCTCTCACACAGAAATAAAGGCATTGAAACTAACGGCTTGTTTGCTTGCGTTATTTTGTTTATTTTTCCTCTTTCTTACTCTTAGTTTGACATGCCTCGCTACTTTATACTACATAATTTGCCATTAATTGATTATTATTATTACTTTTTAGATTTGAGGATATGGGAATTTAAATTCTTTATCTTATTGTAAAGACATGCATGAAATTAGTTATTATTTAATTATTCATAATTGTATAGTTGTTGTTTCGTAGGTCCTAAAGAAAATTAGGAAAATTAGGATATAATATGACCTTTTATAAGGACATTGAATCAAGGATAAATATCAATAAATATATATATGAATAATTAAATCAATAGGATAAATTTTTTTTTTTGTAAGATTGATTTTAAATTGTCAAATCATATAAGCCTCATAAAAATATAACAATTCAATATAATTAGATGTGAAGCTGACGATTTAAAACTATATTTATTGAAATTTTTTCGTTACCCTATCAAAATAATTCTTATATACAGATATATAGAGAGAGACCACGGCTAAACTATATTGGTGTACCTAATTCAACCCGAAATAGACAAAACATTTTGGTTATGTGATGGAGCCCACATACGAAAATTGAGTTGGATAAATCATGGTTATGATATATAGATATCATCATATACTTAAAATATAGATGTATGTATGTATCATCATACCATGTGCATATATAATATGAAATATGACGTTTGTACTGATTGCAACTTGCAAGAAAGGATCAAGCAATTTCCACAAAAGTTGAAAGGCCCCCCAAAACTTAAAAACATTTTCAGAGGCCAAGCTGTCAAGCCAAACTGTCCCCATTGATTGAAATTGAATGAAAAAAAAAAATTTAATTAAAAATAAATAAATAACGTGTGCTTAGAACAATCTTCATATATATTTTTATTCACACAAAAAGAAAGCCAAGTCCTCCGATCCTTACCCACCATCTTAAGCAAAAATCCATGAAAGAAAACCCACTAAGTGGTGTATGTGGTTCACGTGGAGTCAAAAAGTGCTTCACTTGTCATGTAAGAAATAATCAAGGCCAAAAAAATTATTATATACATGTAGTTGGATTTTAATTAAACTTTGACTTATATTATTGTGTTGACCAAACGAAGCATGACACAAGAGGCATGATAGCGTTGCAATATATATATATATATATATATATAATTTGTGAGGATGCAAAATATTTCAATCCTCAAACTTTAAAGCAAAATGACATAAGAGGAATGGGATATCTTTGAATAGTCGAGAAAAGAGACCACAATTATAATATATCATATACCTAAAACTAAAAGCGAAATTCACTAAGATAATAGCCAATTATTCATAGTGACCTATATCCAAGGGAAAAATGGAGTAGGAAGTCTTATGGTGTCGGTAATATGTTGTATGGCAATTTTTTTTTTTTTAAGGGTTCAAAAAGCCATTTCTAGAACCACTTTTCAAAGAGGGAGAAATAATTGATATTATTTGAGTTCAAAGCATAAAAATATCTTTTTGACAATCAAAGCCCATATTCTAAAAATACTACAATTGGGTATGGAAAAAAAAAAAGTTTATTAATAGGGTTTTATTTTCAACTGTCTCATATGGATGAGCTTAATCCAAGGGATGCTTGGAACATATACTTCAATTGGACTTTTAGAAATATCTTGATTGAAAATGAGTGAATGTTTAAAGTTATATATGTGTTTAGTTGAAAATAAAATGTGGTAGTTAAAAAGTATAAAAACTTAAAATATATTCGGAAAAAACTACAATATGGAAATTGTTTCATTACTATTATTATTCTATGCAATTCTTAAAAAAAAAAAAAAAAAAAAAACCATCTTATTTTGAAACTTGAGTTATGGATTTTTAAAGTTTGAGGTTTTTTTTTTTTTTTTTTTTTTTGGAAAATGAAAAGGAGAGTTTTGTAAATGTAAATAACGAAATTGATTTATATTTATAGAAAAAGACAAAAAAATAACTTGAAAACTCCAATTGGAGTGAACACGACAAACGTCTTTCTAACATTAGATTGAGCTTGTATTGAGTTTATGTTACTTATAAGAAAAGAATGAAGAAACAATCAACAAACCAAAGATTAATTAGGTGAGAATTTTGCTTTTGTGGCTCACCAGAAAGCTCCATCGCTTAATGCTTGCTGACCAGTCACTCGTAATTATAATTATGAAATGAATGGATAAAACAGGAATACAATTAATGTAGAATAAATATTGCAATTATTGCTCCAAGCACATCTTTCCATCATTAAATTAAAGTAAGTAATTCCATGTTTGAATTCAGATGAGAAGTTCAAATCCCGCACCTCAAATTTTTAAAAAAGTACTATTTTGTTTTTTTATTTTTTATTTTTTATTTAGGAAAAATGGGCAAAATTTTGATTTGAGATTATGTTGTTGTTGTTTTTTTTTTTGATTAAAAAAATTTAAGATAATGTTGAGTAGCCATTTGTTTGTTAGGAAAGGTAACAACTGAAAATCATGTTACTTATTTTTACAGTGTGGGACAAACAAAGCCTTGACCTTCAACAGCATAGTAATTTTGTTTAACAACATCAAAATCATGCTATAGTATGCACGTAACTCAGCAAATGAGATAAACTCGTTTTCCTAAAAAATAATTTATTGGCACTTTTAGAACGTCACTTGCCTCCAGTTTAGGTTCTTTTGCCTTATATACGACACGATTTTATTGTTAATATCGCCTAAAAGCTTTCAAATATGACTTTAGAAATTACATAAATTATCATGAAAAAAAAATACCCCCCACGAAAAAGGCTGTAAAATGTCAAGGGAAAATACGAAATGACAGATTAGATCGAAATTGAAGTGGAAGAAATTCATTATCGTTCATCGCTATAGATCAAGATCTAATTAAATAGACGTATAATATTATTTATAATATACATATAAATTGTAACAATAAATTAAAAAAAAGAAAAAGAAAAAGAAATCTTAAGATCTCCTTGAAGAATGATGCATTTAATAGGGTACTATGTAGAGATCTCATTATTATTTCACTTAAGTAATCTCCACCATTTTTCACTTTAAAGACAAAAAAAAAAAAAAAAAAAAAAAAAGACACAGAAATGACAGGAATGTTTTTCTTTCTTTCGAAGGACTTTGAAGAAATTGGTAAAATGTAATGAAAAAGAATAGTTAAAACTAGAAACAAATTAAAAATGATTGTTTACCATCCGACCAAAGGTTTGCCTCCTAAGCAACGTTTACGGTAAATGTAGTCAACGTATAATTTAAGAGTAATAATGACAAATAATTTTGCATACATCGAAGAGAAGCCTCTAATCCCCCCTAGTGATCCAATATATATATATATATATATATGTGTATTTATATATTTACACACACATTTAATATTGCTTCTTTATTAAGCTATTTCTTTTAGGAGCAAATAGATATTTTTTAATCTAGCAAAAAAAAAAATGTTTAAAATAAATATCATATTTTAAAAATATTTGAGGTAAATAACACATTTACGGTAAATTGTTTATGTATAAATTTTTTTCAGATAATTGTTTCGTGATTATGCTTTATAAATAAATTATTTATCATGAATATGATATTTATTGAAAAGATTTTGTTTACAATAATATTCTTATTAAGATAATTTTTGTCGCGAATATGCTTTATTTGTCTATTATTTACCATCACCTAAAAAGTTTTCAGCTATTTATTTTTAATACTAGAGGTTTGTGACCTATTTCCTTTCTTCTCCATTCTTTCGAAGCTATTTATGAAGGCCTTGAACCATATTTTTTCTTTTTAAGAAAGAAAGAACGAACTTAAAGAGCTTCTTTATTATAAAAGCAATACCAAAGACTATACACATATATATAATTTTTATAGTTGTGAGATATGACTTTCTCAGTCTCATTTATATAACAAAAAATGTAAATACTTTCATATTTCGAATCTAGAAACTCTTACGTAAATTTCTCTTGTTCTATCTGCTGAGCTAATCCTACTAGGGTCAGATATGTTATTTACCCATCTTATTCACAAGGTGTCACTCTACTTTCATTTTCTTTTTTGAAAGTACCCTACTTTCATTTTTTGTTAAACTTAAATGGTATCACTTTCTGAAAGTTTAGGACATTATTTCTATTGGATCTCAAATTTCAACGCTAAAACTTTATTTTTGGGATAATTTGTGGATCAACTAATAAAGCATAAAGAACATGTTGTTTTCATTATTAATATAATATTTTTATTATTTTCCGTTGAGAACTTGAAAAAATAAATTGCAGTCAATAGATTCTTCATAACCCCAAAAAAAGGAGCAAGAAAAAAAAAAAAAAAAGCAAAAACAAAAACAAAAAACAAAAAAAAAGGGGAAAAAAATCATTAACGAAAGTCAACCTCCATTTGGTGGGATTAAAATACCCAAAATGCCCCCTCCCTAGTCCAACAAACACCAAACATCATCGTCATTATCCTACGACTTTCTTTCTTAAAAAAATAAAATAAAATGAAAATTATTAGGGATAACAACGAGACAGAATAGATGTAAAAATACTTTCCCCACCCTTATATTCGCCTCCTTTTTTACCCCTTGTACCTGCCGTCATACTCACCTAATTTAATGCGGGTGTGGGGTGGGTAAAATCAACTGTGAGTGCTGTTTTCATACTATGTCCATTTACCTATAAAGAATTATTAAAAAAAATTAAAAAAAAACAAGTTTTCATATAATTTAACAACATACTCATCACTGAAAAAAACTGAAATATTAAAAACAAATTCAAAATTCAGAAATCCATAAAACTAAATTGATAAAGCAAACTAAAACATTAACACACTAATTTTATTCTTCTTTTTCTATTATGAGGGAATATATGCGGGTTGTGTAAGAGTATGTGAGAGCTTTCCCCACCCTTGCTCCGCACCTATACAGGTGGTTAATTTTAACCCTCATACCCGCCCATACACTTAACTATTATGCCCCATATCCGTTCCATGAGGGATGGGTACCGGTAGGTACTCATACCCGGGGTAAAAATGCCATCCCAAAAATTACATTGAAAAAAAATGAAGGACGTACAAATATACAATCACCAATTCAATTCATACGACAGTAAATCTTTTAATTTTCAAATATATTCAATATTTTGATTATAAATTTTTTTAATTAAAAAAAAAAGCATGAGTTTGGATTGTAAAATTTGGATTTGAATTGAATTATATGTTTGGTGTGATATTTGAATTACTGGTGTTAAAATGTGTTAAAACTTATAGTGTGTTCAGAAAAAATATCAATGTGGATCTTGCATCATTTGGCTCAAAATTCTACGCAATTTAAAAAAAAAATTTCATTTAGAGTTGTACATGTAAAGTGATAAACTTTTAAAGTTTGAGTTATAAAACTATAATAATAATTATGAATAGTAAAATTAGGTTAATTTTCTCCAAAAAAGATAAGAATTGAGTTAATTTTAGGATCCATATCTTGATGGCAAATGCCCCCTTAAAAAACAAAAAAGAAAAAGAAAAGAAAAAAACCTTAACCCACCCAAGTAAAAGACTTTAACCAAACATGCCCTTTGGCCCTTTCCTTTCCCTTGTTCTCACAGTTTATCTCTCCTCGCTTTCTCTCTCTTAAATGTTTAGATAAAGACCTCTTCTTTCTTTCTTCCCATTTTCTCTCTCTTACACCAACATCAACAACTCTCTTTCCATTCCAAAATTAACGGCACATTCTCTCTCTCTCTCTCTCTCTCTACCTGTTCATCCACGGAGCTTTTCCCGGAAAATAAGAAAATAAAGTCCGAAACTTTCCTGGCCGGAAAATCCATTTTTTTGGATTTGTCGATAGACAGGAATGGTGGTGAAGATGATGAGGTGGCGACCGTGGCCGCCGCTGCCGGCGAGGAAGTACGACGCGAGGCTGGTGGTCCGGCGGCTTGAGGGCTGCTGCGATCTGGTCCGGGACGGCCCGCCGGAGCTCGGCAAATTGAGCGTCGAGATTCGCTGGAAGGGCCCGAAGACGGCCCTCAGCTCGCTCCGGCGACCGGCCGTCAAGAGGAACTTCACCAGAGAGGTCGCCGCCGACGACGCCCTCAACGGCGTCGTCGATTGGGACGAGGAGTTTCACAGCCTCTGCTGTATCTCCTCCTACAAGGACAATGTCTTCCATCCATGGGAGATCGCCTTCACTGTCTTTAATGTAAGCTGCCCCACCCCCCTCTTCCTTTACCGTTCTTTTTTTTTTTTGGTAATTTAATTTCCATTTTTAATTAATTTGCTGTATTTGCTCTATAATGTTGTGAGATCAACTAGTGTTCATAAAGAATTTGTGATTTTTGAAAATCACAATAATTTTTGGAATTTGTGTTGAAATTCAAGCAAATTTAGAGTGAAGCCTGATAGTGGCTGGGAATATTGATCTTCTTTTTAAATTTTTTTTCTTGACTTTTAGGTTATATTTGGTAAAGTTTTTTGTCTGTACTTTGACTTGGATTAAGTTCTTGGGTATTGGATTTTTTTGTTTTGTTTTGTTTTTGTTTTTATTTTTATTTTTATTTTTTTTGTAAGATATCTAACTGTTGATTTCTGTTTAGGGTTGACTGAGAAGCATATAAAATGTTTTCTTTCTTTGGTTATGGGTTTGGATTTATAATTTTTTTAAGTTTAATTTTTTTGGATCTGAATGGTACTATCCAAATTTTTCTACATTGCTGACCTGCATTTCTTGTTAAATCTAGGGTTTGAATCAAGGATCAAAGAACAAGATGCCGATTGTTGGCACGGCATTAGTGAACCTTGCCGAATATGTTTCGGCGGCAGAACACAAAGAAGTCGAAGTGAACGTCCCCCTTACGTCCGACAGCGGTGCAGCGGAGCCTCGTCCTACTCTCTGTGTATGTGCTATAATTCTGGAAGTTGTGAATTTCCCTTTGTTTGCTTGATCGTGTGGGCATTTTTGTTTGTTTCCCTATTTTGATATCGGTTATTTAGCTGTATGAGGTTTGACATTTTCTAATCTGAATCTTGTATGAACGTTGCAGTTATCCCTCAGCTTAGTGGAACTGAGAACTACACAGGAAACCGGAGAGCCAGTACAAAGATCGATTGTGCCTGCTCCTTCACCTCCTCGATCGGCAGAAACTGTTTCTACGGAGAAAGATGAGGTTTCAGCACTCAAAGCTGGTCTTAGAAAAGTAAAAATATTTACTGGGTATGTGTCTTCGAGGAAAGCCAAAAAGGCGTGTCGTGAAGAAGATGGTAGTGATGGCAGGTGCTCTGCCAAAAGTGATGGAGAGTATAACTACCCATTTGACTCAGATTCCCTTGATGATTTTGAGGAGGGCGAATCAGATGAGGGAAAAGGGGATTCAAGTGTTAGGAAGTCATTTAGTTATGGATCACTGTCTTATGCAAATTATGCCGGAGGATCATTCTACTGGCCTACGAGGATCAATGGTGAAGATGAGGGCTGGGTGTACTACAGCAATCGTAAATCTGATGTGGGAAGTTCACACAATGAGGATTCAAGTGCATCAGTCTCTGAGCCATCGATACTCCAAAGTTCCAAGCGGAGCTTGCTGCCATGGAGGAAGAGAAAGCTGAGCTTCAGGTCCCCTAAAGCCAAAGGAGAACCATTATTGAAAAAAGCTTACGGAGAAGAAGGTGGTGATGATATTGATTATGATCGTCGGCAGCTTAGCTCTGATGAATCTCCATCTCATGGGGTGAGACTACCAATATCTGTCTTTTCCATTTTATGCCAGCTTAATAAAAGAGAAAATGGGAAGAGAAAATCCTTCTTTTGAATAGCTTCAGCATTTGTTATTATTTTCCATTTGTGTTATATGTAGAATCCAAGTGGCTGGTTGTCTTATAAGTTTACTTGGTTATTGAGTTCTTAAAATAAAAGAGAGAATGTTCTAACATGGTAGTGGTCACTATTTTGGCAGCGGAACAAAAACGAGGAGGATTCTTCTGCAAATCGGTCCTCGGTTTCTGACTTTGGAGATGACAACTTTACCGTTGGCAGTTGGGAGCACAAAGAAGTAACAAGCCGTGATGGGCACATGAAGCTTAAGACCCAGGTCTTTTTTGCTTCCATAGATCAGCGAAGTGAGCGGGCAGCAGGTGAGAGTGCATGTACAGCTCTAGTTGCTGTTATTGCTGATTGGTTCCAGAACAACCAAGATCTTTTGCCCATCAAATCTCAGTTTGATAGTCTGATCCGAGAAGGTTCTTTGGAATGGAGGAATCTCTGTGAGAACGAGACGTACAGGGAGCGATTTCCTGACAAGCACTTTGATCTTGAAACAGTCCTACAGGCCAAAATACGTCCCCTTTCTGTAGTTCAACAAGAATCCTTTATTGGGTTCTTCCATCCTGAGGGAATGGACGAAGGCCGGTTCGACTTTTTACATGGTGCCATGTCCTTTGATAACATCTGGGATGAGATTAGCCATGCCGCGTCAGAATGTATAAGCAGTGGCAAACCTCAAGTGTATATCGTTAGTTGGAATGACCATTTCTTCATCCTCAAGGTTGAACCAGAAGCATACTACATAGTTGACACATTGGGGGAGAGGCTCTACGAGGGATGCGATCAGGCCTACATCTTGAAATTCGACTCCAACACCGTAATTCACAAGATGTCAAATGTCACACAAGGTTCGGATGACAACACAGCTGGTGATCAGCATCTCGTGGCTGCTTCTGAAACCAAAAACCAAATGGTCAACTCAAAGGAGGAGAGTGCTGTAGTAGAGGCATCAGCAGCCAAGCCAGAGGAACTGATGAAGGAGGAGGAGATTGTTTGTCAGGGGAAAGAATCCTGCAAAGAGTACATAAAGAACTTCTTGGCTGCAATTCCGCTAAGAGAATTGCAGGCAGATATGAAAAAGGGACTATTGGCACCTACACCTCTTCATCAAAGACTGCAGATCGAGTTCAACTACACTCGGTCCTTGCAACCACCGCTAGATATTCCGGTAGCAGAAGCGACCACATTTACTCCACAAACCACGGAAGTTTCCATCACAGAGGTTATTGCTCCGCAAACCACCGAAGTTTTTATGACCGACGTCGCCTCGTAAAATGTAAATTGTAGACAGTGTGGTTACTCTAACTTGTTTGTTCTTTTTTTGTTTAATCATGGATATCTCTAATGTAAGCCGGGTTAACAAAGAGGACAGTTAAAAGCTTATTTCAATGGCATGAGAGGATTAGGATTGTGTCTGTTATGAGTTGGAATGGAAATGAAAAAGTGTCTGTAATTTTCCAAATTTTGAAGCATGTTCCTTTTTTATTTATTTATTTTTATTTATTTATTTTTGCCTCTTTTAAACTCTGGTGTTACTAATGGACTCAACAGAATCTGTACATAAAACCTTTTTCAACCATACGAGTCAATTCTGAATTTTCTCAGAAGATTCTTCTTTTGAAAGTGGAAAAGTTCCAAACCATTTTTGCAGCTACTTTCCGGTTCTGGTTTCCAATTTCCCATATGGATGACCATTTTTTTCTGACTCTTTTGGGATTTTTGATTGGAAGAGAATCTTAGAAATGGGTTTCATTGGATTCAGATTTTATTGCCATGATTATGATTAAACATTGTGAGAGATATTCCTTTCCCATTTCTCTGTATTTTTAAAAGCTGTAAAGATGAACCAACTTTTCACTTTAAATGTTGAAAGACAGAAAAGGAGAAAAGAGAAAAAGTTCCAGACTTTCTAAGTATGTCAAAAAGATTCTTTTACAATGCCATTTTCTTTAGGGAAAATTATAGCCTCAAGTTTCCTATTTGATTCTCAAACCTAATTTTAATTTCTTCCTAACGGAACTTTGGAAGTTCAGAATATTCTCTCCTCTACATTTCACCAAACGGCTTCTGATTTTCCCATGAACATGATGCAAAGCACAATTCAAGTTGTCATCTTTTGGATAAATTGTTTGCTTTACAACTTAGCTTTATGGGGAATTACCGTTCCACGAGTTAAAAGATAGATATATCTGACAATTTAGAACTCAGTTGCTTTTGTAAATATGGCGGAGCGTCATTAGCTCAACAATTAGCACATTTATTTACTATTTCATATCATGAATTCTACCTTGGATGTTCTTATCATTGTATAATCGAATATCAATTTCATATTAAATTTATACTCTCTCAGTTGAGTGCTGATGTTGACCACCTAAACGACATATTTTATCAGTTTGTGAGTTGTAGAATAAACAAGTTAATGATAGATTAAGAGAATGTATAGATTTGATAGAAAATTAAAAATATAACATCTAAAATGCATACCCTATGAATAATATTTAAACACAGGTATAAATATACAAGAAGTCCATGTTGTTGTTTTTACTTTGGTCAAATCTCCAAAATTGATAGCTGAAAACAGCTGTGTGTAAAACATGTTTCCAGTTATATGTTTAACATGGTAGTTGTAGTTATCTTCTTTTGCTGGATTTTAGTCATTTCCTTACCACGGGAACAATAGTGACAGACCATGATGATCATTTTTAAGAAAAAGAGCAATTGGTCAAAATATTTGATCTCTTTTAAAGATATAATTTTATCCCTGCTTTATTTTTTAATGAAATAAAACGAAAATGAGTGAAGTGACCAAAAAATAAAAATTTAAGATTATCTTGAAATCAAAAAAATAATAATAATAAAAATTAAACCATTAACTTTAAAATAATTCATGGATTATTTAGACTAATTACTTTAAAAAAAATTTAAAGTTTTGACCTCACACAACTTTTTTCTTTTTAGTTAAATCCAATGGTGTTGTTTATTATCTTAAAGCTGACTTTTCAATGAGACCCAAAAAGGTAATTCAACTTTAAAACCTTCACCGGACAAAACCATCACTTTTTAATGCAGCAAAAAAAAGTGTATATATATATATATAATTTTTTTTTATTAATATTTAGACCCCATTAACAGAAATTAATCCAAGAAGCTTTCACTTTTTCTTTGATACCGGTAGTAATAAGATATTCTCACCGATAATACTTGTCTTTGAATTTAAACCTAGTTAACATTTCAGTAGAATTAGTAAATATATATATGCATTACCGAATTTCTGTTTACATTGATACAAAACCCTCTTATAGTTTTGTTTTCTACTTCTTTTACTCGACCATAGAATTCATATTGTTTTTGAGATTTACATTTTCTTTATTTTGATGTGATTTTTAATCAATATGATATTCAAAACATATATCATTGATGATTCAATAAAAATATCCTATCATAAATTACTCTTTAAATTATAAAGGGTTAATTTCACTTTTAGTACCTGTAAAAATTTTATTATTAAAAATAGTATTACTTTTTTTTCCTTCATTACTAGTACTTAATGTGGGGCCCAGCAGCATTTAATGTATATCAAATTACGGGTTTACCCTCATCTCCTTCAGCTCAAATATCTCTCTCCCTCGCATGGCTCAAAAAATTTTTATGCACAGACCAACATCTACAGTGTTTTAGAGAGAGAAAATTGAAATCTAGAGAGAGAGAGTTATCACCCACCGGAATCTTATTTTTTTTTCACTTTTTCGCCTAGCCCCCCACCCATTTTGAAACCCAAATCTTCATATAATAGAGAGAAACTTCCATTTAGAGAGAAACTTCCATCGAAAGTTTTTTTTTTTTTTTTTTACATCTAACATTTTTAGTCATTTTTGAGTAAAGGTCATTCCTGTTATGACCATCGAAACTTCTATTTAGAGAGAGAAACTTCCATCGAAAGTTTTTTTTTTTTTTAATATAACATTTTTAGCCATTTTTGAGTAAATGTCATTCTTATTATGACCATCCGATCATAATAGTTATGACCTATGTTAAAATTTTTTTTAAAAAAAAAATCTAATATTTTTTGCCATTTTTTAGTACAGGTCATAACAGTTATGACCGGATGGTCATAACAGTGTGGTCATAATGGTTATGACCGGGTGGTCATAATGGTTATGACCGGGTCATAATGGTCATGACCGGGTAGTCATAACAGTGTGGTCATAATGGTTATGACCGGGTAGTCATAACCATTATGACCACACTGTTATGACTACCCGGTCATAACCATTATGACCACCCGGTCATAACCCTTATGACCACACTGTTATGACTACCCGGTCATAACCGTTATGACCACACTGTTATGACTACCCGATCATAACCATTATGACCATCCGGTCATAACCATTATGACTACCCGGTCATAACTGTTATGACCTGTACTAAAAAATGGCAAAAAATGTTAGATTTAAAAAAAAAAAAAATTTTAACATAACCTTTACTCAAAAATGGCTAAAAATGTTAGATTTAAAAAAAAAAAAAATTTTTAACATAACCTTTACTCAAAAATGGCTAAAAATGTTAGATTTAAAAAAAAAAAAAAATTTAACATAACCTTTACTCAAAAATGGCTAAAAATGTTAGATTTAAAAAAAAAAAAAAAACTTTCGATGAAAGTTTCTCTCTCTAAATGAAAGTTTCGATGGTCATAAAAAAAAAAAAAACTTTCGATGGTCATAACAGGAATGACCTTTACTCAAAAATGGCTAAAAATGTTAGATTTAAAATTAAAAAAAAAACTTTCGATGGAAGTTTCTCTCTATTATATGAAGATTTGGGTTTCAAAATGGGTGGGGGGCTAGGCGAAAAAGTGAAAAAAAATAAGATTCCGGTGGGTGGTAACTCTTTCTCTCTCTAGATTTCAGTTTTCTCTCTCTAAAACACTGTAGATGTTGGTCTGTGCATAAAAATTTTTTGAGCCATGCGAGGGAGAGAGATATTTGAGCTGAAGGAGATGAGGGTAAACCCGTAATTTGATATATATTAAATGCTGCTGGACCCCACATTAAGTGCTAGTAATGAAGGGAAAAAAAAGTAATACTATTTTTAATAATAAAATTTTTACAGATGCTAAAAGTGAAATTAACCCAATTATAAATGATAAAGCAAAAACCCTACTGATATATATATTTTTTATTTACTCGACCGTAGAATTCTCATTGTTTTTGAGATTTTCATTAATAACTTGCGTAATACGTAGGAGAAAGTGACAAGGTAGGAGAAAGTCTCAATCTTGCAAAAATCACATTATATTGAGGAAAAAAATACGTATAATAATTTAAGTAAATTAGATAAGATTCTACCGGTTCATAACTTTACCTTACAAACAGGGTATTTCTTCTTTTGCCATTCTCATTAATAGCATGAGAGCAACAGAACTAATAGTTATTATAGTCTCTCACTTAACAAAAAAAAAAAAAAAAAAAGTTAGTAGTCTCTCTCTAATCTTCTATTTAATTTTAAGTTTGGCTAATTTGTTTGAATTTTTTAAGGCTAATAAGTACATTCCATTTCCAAGGCTATGGTCCAAAGGACTCACTGTGAATGAAGTCCTATCAATAGTATAATTTTTGTTCGTACCTGTCTGCAAAACTGAACAAAGATTTTAGACCAAGCCAAGCCCGTGAATAAATGCATCAATATAGACAAGTGTATAGCTATACTAGGTACAATTTCGGCTGGCTACATGGTATGGTAAAGATCTTTGCATTTTAGTCCCTACCACTCAAAGTCTTTGCCTGCCTTGCATAGTGAAAATGACCATAACAAGATATAGAAGCGACAAATTAGTAAAGTTTTTGAGTACATATAGCCCCTTAAATTCAATGAGAATCTTATGGGTAGGTTATTTTTAAATGTGATATCATATCAGTATCATGCATTATCGATTTTGTGTGTCTATATATTTTAATTTTAATGTGATGTTGACTAGAATTGACATTTATAAATATGCATCATTAATAAGAATATCCAACCGTAAAAAATTCCTTAAATTATGGATGACATTAACTTTTGATTTTCAATTATTAATCAGTGTGAGTCTTTTTATATGAGTGCCAAGTTGTTTTAACGGTCAAAAGTGACAGATGCTTCAATTAATTGTACAAGAAATACTTCTAGAAGTCCCACGTACATTGTTTGTTGCTCCAAACTAGGTAGCTCAATCACATAATTCATTTATTAAGTCACGTGGAAAAAGATAAGAACTGTGACACTAACTCCCTAAATTATTACTTAATTTATTTAATACGTCACATGGAAAAATAATGAATATCGTAACATTAATTTTTTACTTTCAATCATTGATCAGTATGAGTCTTATATGGATCTCACTTAAGAGTTGAATAGACAATTGTTTCAATCAATTGTTCAGAGGAATTCCTCAAGTCCCACATAAATTGTTTGTTGCTGCGAACGATGTATCTCAAATATTAAAGCTCTCTCTTTCTCACAAGGTAGTATCATTGCTAACCCGGCCGAGCTCGAATCTTTTTTTGTCTGAATAGTGTCCTCTTCTTTCTTTCTTTCCCTTTCGAAGAGTAGAGCTTTAAAATATGGTTAAAGATGCCTTGAGTAACCCTTTATCATAAAGTTGTTGGCGTGAATGGTTCATAATAAACCCCACACACCCTTATTCCAAAACACTTTTGTTATCACCAAATCATGACTTTGCCCAAAATCAAAAGGAAGAGCCATGTGCAGGCTCTTCCCCACTTATGGTTGGAAAACAATAAAAAGAAACTTCAGAGTATTATTGGAGCTCGACGATAATTTATGTCTGATAATATGGATAAAATTCAACACGTTGATATCCGAATTATGTGTTTTAGAAAAGCATTTTTCAACTATTTAACATTCTTATATAAATTACACGCTTCTCAAATTTTGCAACAAGCTAATACAACAGCATAAACTCTAGCATTTAGGACATTAAAAGGGAATATGAGTTAGTTTTTTTTTTTTTCAGCAGCAAATGACACATTTAACCAAACCATTTTCATTACATTCCGGACATCTAATGTAACGAAGTTCATCACTCTGATCGCCATCTGCGACGACCTTCCGACTTCCATTGCAGTTGCAGCATACAGAAAAGCGCACGTTGGCGCAGCCAGCGCAAGGAGAATTGGACGGGTCAAGTGGGATTCCTTCCAAGAGCTTTCTTAGCTTGCCTTGCTCGTGAAGCACTCCCACCACTTCATCAGCTCCGCCGATGTACCTTCCCTTGATGAAAAGCCTCGGAGGGACGACTTTCCCATCCATTATCCGCCACATTTCTTCTCTAAATTCCTGGTGCAACGAGACATCCCTCTCGGAGAACGACACCTTGAAACTCTCCAACAAGAACCTAATTGCGTTACAATCCTCGAACGTCTTTCTTATGCCTCTCAAGCTTGTTGTGTATAGTATGACCTTGTCACTCCCTCCTGGTGGACATTTCTCTTCAAAATCCAACAATGATGAGTACATTTCCTCGACATCGCGTTTTGCTTCATCCGCTATTTCGTGGTTCATGGTTGTGTCCTTGACAAACAGAATGTCTTTGAACTTCATGGAGGGTGAAAGAGTCTCCTTGTCATGAACAGGGCTGAACTCTGGTTCCAAGCCTTCATTGTTAAGATCTTTCGAGTGTTTAGACAACCCAATAGTGTCGGTATCTTCTTCTCCGCGATTTGACGTCGTCGTTTGAGGAGACTTCCTTGTGGGGAACTTTTCAGCTGTGGGAGTTAACTGAAAGACTAGGCCTTGTTTGAGAGTGCCTATAGCTTGTATGGTCTTCAATTTCTTGAGGAATTTCCCCTTCATTCCTTTCATATTTTGCTCAATTGGTTTAGTTCTTAGAATTGGATAATTTGCACGTGAAGAGTAGGACAGGCCCAAAAAAGAATGGGAGTAGAATGAAGGGTCAGTTTTGGATGAGAGTGACTTGAGAGGAAAAATCAAAAGACATTTGCTTTGGTGAAGAGTCTATTTTGGTTGTGCTGTGGCTGGAAAGTGGAAACTAAAAAGCTGTGTTTGGGCTCTTTTTAATGTTTTATTTGTTTATTTATTTTTATTTTTAGTGATCACTCCATAAGGTGGGGACTAGCCTTGTCTGATGGGGGGGTGGGGGGTAAAATTTGGCACCTCTTTCCATTACGATTCATTGACTCATCACCAACCACTTTGGTCTTTTAATCATGGTTTATGATTGCTTGTGTTCTTTGCTTGGTGTCAAATGATCCAACGGCTAATATTCCGCCATCATCACTTCCCATGCTCTCACCATACCTCGACATGGCTTAACTTCATTGCATATGAGAAAGAACAATGCTAAAGTGCATAAATGAAGTTCGAACACCACACACTAACGGAGAGTAGGTCTTAAGAGTATAAGGACTACACGTGAGACCCACTTCTTTAGTTACTGATGTCTCAAATTAGGAAAATACTTGAAGGTGTTATCGATGCTAAACATCACCACAGATAAAAAATGAATCCATTTGTAGGTCCCATGTCATAATATCATTGCAAATAATCTCATTGCTCAAAACATAAGGGCGTTGAAATGGGGGAAGAAGCTACAATACATCTCACTTATATGAGAAGTCTCATGCAGTTAAATCTCAGCTGTTGGATGATGAAAAAAAATCACTTGATTCGTTGAAACTTTTTTAGTTAGTAACTGATTTCATTTTTTAATGGTTCAAATTATTTCTTTTTATCATTTAATGGCTGAGATTTGAGTTGCGTAGTGTATCGTAGTTTTTACGAATGACGGGACCACATCTTATGTTGAGGCTTGAGGGGGAGAGACAAGGGCCATGGTTTCATTGCAATGGAGCAAAAAGCAGCTTTCTTTGTCAGTCTCTTTTATCAATTTGGAAGCCTCGGGATAACAACTAAAGGGATAAACTTTTTGCAACGGTTGAGACTTTATTTACACTAATTTAAGATCCTTCATCCGCAATTACATCCAGTTATTACGCCCATAATGTTCTATAAAAACAAGTTTAGAATCAGATTCTACAAAGCTATATTGCTCACAAATCTTCCAAATTGTTTTTTGTTTTTATCATGTCGCATAAAAGCAAATCCGAATATCATTACACGTGGTATTAAGACTGCTTGTTCTATTTGACAATATCTTGAGTTTGAGATAATTCCAGTTCGATAAATGGATTTATGGATAATCTATATATCGTGCACACTTTTTCATGGCATTATTACAATTTTTTTTTCTCTCGAGGAAAAAAGTGGCAATTGAGGGGGGTTGTGTAATGATTCTAATATGTAAAATGGATTGATGAAGAGCAATTTGGATAAAGACCATAACGTGCTTTGACAATCATTTTCCTTCTTTTGAGGAGAAAATAAAAATGTGCAAATTTTCTTCATAATGATCTAGAGTGCTTCGGTAGACACCAGTACAGTAATGTGCTCAAAAGAATTGAAAAGAAACCAGAGCTAATTCTCTCTCAACTGAATCCTTAAATCAGTAGCGACCAAAAATATCTGTCTCACAACAAAATTATCCTGCAATCAAAAGTTATTGCTTTTTTTTTTTTTTTTTTTTTTAATTTTTAAAATTTTAGGTTTTCACCTCTCTAATTGACAAGTGGCTTCTTGAACTTTTAAAATTACTTCATGAAGTCATTAATAGAAAAATTACGGTAAGAACTTTATTTTTATACCTCTATTTGAATAATACATTAACTCATTTTATTATTCATTCTATTTTTCTATTTACTTTTTACCATTACATCATATACTCTATTTTTCTCACCAATACACATCAGAATGACTTCAAATTAAACAATCTAAACATATATTTCATTTGAATATAATGGTTAAAGGAGAACTCCAATAAGTAGTTTAACATATCGTGCTGTAAATTTGTTATATAAACATTCAAATATTAGACTGTTTAAATATTAACTAAATAGCTAAAAGAACAATACTTATTTTTATAAATTTTGCATTAATAATATGCTTAGGGAATCACTTTCTAGCTTTAATAATAAGTTTATAAAACTCCCCCAAATTAATAATGGCCATTAAATTTTATACTATAAAAACACACGTACAAATAACGTGGTCCATCATTGAAAAACAAGTTTTCAATATTTGCTCTTCAAACAAGAAAAATCCAATTATTAAAAAGGAAATGAACGAGTTAAAACGAATTTTGGCCTAAGCTGTACTCAAAAGAATGGATAATCAAACTAGACCACATTATAACACACGTGAAAGGCTAAAACAGACATGTTTATGCAACTGCAATCTTAAAATCCACAATCAACGAAAGAGCACTCTTGAGACACCATAATCACCAGATAGAATTTACAGTATTTAGCACTGTTGCCTTCTAAATTTTCAGCCCTTAACAACTTGTCCCGAAACTTAATCTTTGACAACTTGCAATATGATTCATTTTGGATCTGGAAAATTTTGATCGAAAATGGGATTTTCTGTTTTTATGAGACATACATATACTTTTTTGTCACCAAGTTGAAAAGAAGTTAGGCTGAATTTAAAAAGTTAAAACGACAAATTACCAAAATTAGAGGGGCAAAGTTGCAAAAGGCTGAGTTTTGGGACAATAGTGCTAAATACCCGACAATGTTATCCGGTGGCCGCAATCAAAAATGATCACCTTTTACAAGAAGGAATAATTCAGCTTCTCAATAAAATAATCATGCTCTTTTTCTTCTTCTCTTTCGTCATCTCAAAAGTAAAGTAGTTGGTCGTTGAGTACAATAATAAATTACAGAGAAATAAAGCACCAGTAAAGTTTAAGCATGGTCCATGGAGAAAACTGTATTTTTGGTTTCTTTTCACACGTTTAAATAAAGACTGAAATCATGCATATTTACCAAAGAACCAGTGTCTGCAGCTCTAACTATCTGCCACAGATGATCCATAGGTAATGGTGAAACTGAACGAAATGCATGTCAGCTCTAGGTCTCCATCTTTCAGCCTCATTTTGAGCTTGTATGAACCCTGACATACACGAAACATATAACGTTAATTATATGGAGCTTTCCATAGGTGGTGTGTGTCTTTAAACGTTAGATCTAAGCCAAAATCGCATCGAAATGAAAAAGTATGTGAAATTAACAGATTCTGATGTAGATCTAATGGTCCAAACAAAACTCTAATGGTAGGCCGTAGAATTCTCCTGATAATACATCAAAAAAAAGGTTGTCATTCTAGAGAAGCCCTCCAATATCTTCAGTTAATAGGCCCCTTTTGGAGAAATAACTCCTTTTCTCTGCGGACTGAAAAGTGCAGAGGAACAACTAACAGGAGATAGAGAATTCATATTTAGCACCAATGCCCCCCAAACTTGTTACTTTTTGGCAACTTACCCCCCAAACTTCTAATTTTGGCAATATGCTCCCTAAACTTGCTAAATTGTAGCAATGTACCCCCTATCAATTAATTTTCTGTTAAATTGATTATGAAAAACCCATGCACGCCTCAAGCGAAGACCGGAAAACCATTTTAAATTAAAAATTTCCAAATATAATACAAACCCTAATGCAAATCTTCTAATTTCAAATCTTTAATTTAGTGTAAAATTAACTAAAAGAGGTACATTACAACAATTTATCAAGTTCAAGGGGCAAATTGCCAAAATTAAAAGTTCGGCGGGCAAGTAGCCAAAGCATAATAAGTTTAGGGGCATTAGTGCTAAATAACCAACTTTATAAATAGTAAATCTATCTTTTGGAAATGAACAAGGGAAAAAAAATTACAATAACCAACTGAAATTGCAAAATGGAATGGTGACTTACAGGTGGGGTAAATATAGGTAAAACTTGGGAGTGCGAAATCACGAAATCACCACTTGAAACGGGGCAAGAAGTCTCTTCGCAAAGGTCATGTTCCTCGGTGTGGATGTGAATACCAAAATATGAAACTTCAATAATCAGTTTTCCTCCAGTGAGTGGTGCCTCTGTTATCTCATAAGATGTCATGAGTAACGTCAGAGAGAGAGAGAGAAACAAGCACACACACACACTGATAGACACATAAACAGAGAGAGAGAGAGAGAGAAACAAGCACACACTCACTGATAGACACAAAAACACAAAAAGGAGTTGCTAAAGGTGCATTTGTTTGCTCATGCTAATATCAAATCTTTTAGAGAGAATTGTATTCTACTTATATATATATATATATAGCTATGTTTGCATATGAAAACAATAGCCCCGTATCAAGAATCCAACATAGCTTCGACAGTTTTAGTGAATGCATTTAATCAGGCTAATGTCAAACACATGATTATACATCCAAAACAAAAAAAAAAAAAAAATCAGGCTAATGTCAAACACATGATTATACATCCAAAACAAAAAAAACAAAAAAAACAAAAAAAAAAAGCCCTCGAAGAATCCTTGCTTACCCCAACAGAAGTAAACATTAAAAAAAAAAAATGAAGGCAGCTTCAAACCAACCTAAAGCCAAAAAGAAGAAGAAGAAAAGAATAAAAGGTTTAATGTTATCTTCGAATCAACACTAAGACTAAACTGTTGAGTGGGTGGGAACCTAATTATTGCACTGAAGCAGAGGGAGCACTCTGAGAATTCCACACACAATTGGTTGCCCTACTTTTCCTTATGCTTGGGGGGGCTTTGTTATTAGTGTATGATTGAAAGGTTAAGAGCAAAAAACACGATGAGTCTGAGGTGTAAGATACTAAAACGGCTAGTGGTGGCCTCGAGGTGGCTGATGATAACGTTGGAGCGGTTAACGTTGGCAGTTGAAAGGCAAAGTGCATTCCCAGCCTTGAAACAGCAGATGGCACTCTTGGATGTCATGCCGGCATAATAAATCTTACGGATTTTGAGGGCAGAGATGTCAAATTTCGCATAGACAAGAATGCATCAAGCATGAGATAGTAAAGTAGCATTGAAGCAAGTATCAACAAAAATAAAGATTTTCAATGTCAAAACCAATAGTCAGCCTTCTTAGTTCAGAGAGTACCTGTAGTTGCAGAAATGCTGAACTTCGCTTCCTCGCCTCTTATGACAGGATTAGGATTTATCTCAACTCCATGAACCTTGACAGCATAACCCTTCCTAGCTACAGAAATATTACACATTCCAAAAAAATATCAGCTAACATTTCATTGCACTACCAACAATACAAACAATTAAAAAACACATATAATTATGAAATTAAAACTCCCATAAGACTCGTTACATAAATTAACACACACACAAACACACAAAAAAGGCAGATAGTGAATGAAAGTAGCCGAACTTCTTATAAGAGCATCTTTAACGGAATGCTAAATTTCAACGCTAATGCTAAAATTTGGCATTCGGGTCAAAACACCATTCAATTCAACCATATACTCAATGTCAAGCCAAATTTTAAATATTATACATGGTGCCACCAACTATACCTATAGCATATGTAAAATTCGATATTTGGTTGCTATTGGTTGATGTGTTGATATTTTCATTCAACAATTACGTCATTTTCATTTTCAAATTATTCCATTTTGGCTGCTCAGACTCTTTTACAGATGACAAGCAATTTTGGCTAATAGAAACTGTTATTGTATAATACACTTCTTGATTTCAATATCAGATTATATGTTAAAAAAAAAAAAAAAAAAGATCCATTCGATACTGCACTAAATTGTGTTGTTATACTATGTTGCAAACTTCCAAACATATGCATAGCACAAAATTAAAAAAACAAATGGTCGTAAAAGTTCCTCCCTTTTCCTGTGTAAAACGAAGGAAAAAAAAATATCGCTTAAAAAAAATTATTTATTTTCCACTGATTTTCAAGAACCTTATCAAGGATTGCCAAGGACAAAAGTCTAGCCAATTTTCGAACCAAAAAAAAAAGGGAAAACAAAGATTTTCAAATTATAATTTTTTTTTTCCCCTTTTCTAAAGAAAACAAAATCTATCGAAACAAGGTGATGATCGAAACCCTAATAAAAAAATCAATGGAAACCAGAATTTGCAGAATACAAAATTAGGTCAACATTCGAACAGAAAAAAACCCCAAAAAAGAAAAAAGAAAAAGAGAAGAATAGGTTATGGAGAGATAGTTTACTGCAGTAAGTAACGTCGGTGGCGTGAGTCAGAGGCGCTATCAGACATAGCGATACCATAAGAACAGCGATGAGCTTCATCGACGCCATTTTCTCCGCAGAGACGAACAAAAATCACAGAAAAATTATCAAGAAAGAGAGAAAGATGAAGAGAACGAGCAGACTGGGAAACGACAAAAATGAGTAGTCTAATAGGCAGGTAGCTTGGCTCGGAATGTTAGGTGGGAACGAATTCAATTATTTATCGTCCCTCATTAATTTTTTGAAGAGGAAAGGAAAATTTTCACAAAAAGTCCTCAATATGATGCAGTTTATATATTGGTCATGATTTATATTTTTAATAATTTTACATTCCACGTTATCTCAAACTTTTATGTTTTTAAAACAAGAAAAATATCATTCATATTATTAAAATGGTACAAACAAAACAAGAAAATGTGATTATCCTACAATCCATCAAACACGACGCTCAATTGAGACTAATTGTATCAGTGAAATTTGATCACATAGAGTGATAAGCAAATGCTTGAGACTCGTAAATGGAAAAATACATCAGCACACCAATATCGAGGACTACAATCGATAGAAGTTTTTGATCAATTGAGAGACATAACCTTGTAGCACCAAGGCCACCACTCATTCTACACAAATATAAATCTAGTGTAACAAACAAACTGCCAAGACACAATTCTAGAGGAGAAACCATAAGCCCGATAATGGGGGCACCACTGTCATTAATTAAAGACTTTAACATATCTTGACCGTTTATATTATTAGGAAAATTAATCATGTATCGATATTCTATATATCTATATATATGTAATTAAATGAAAATTGAAAACGTTCATATAACATGAGTTTTAATTAATGCTCGGAAGTAATAAAAGCCCAAGGGGGTTTAACTTTTTCTTATCTAATCTTTATGTACGTATTTAACATAAATTTGCAAAATAGCCCCTCTAAAAAGTTTTTAAAAAATTATTTTACTTTTTTTTTTAAAATTAAATACTTGTAGTTATTAGCCGCCATCAAAATTTCTAGTTTCATCGCTATTTGGAGGAAACTATTCTTCTAAAATATCTATGCTAATGCTATATATATATATATATATATATATATTGATGAAAACACGATTGACTTTCAAAATATCACATATGGAGGTATAATTTCCCTTCAAAAAAATATTGAATTATGATTTTATCTATAAATAATGCTCAGGGGATCAAAACATGTTCAATTTTTGTCTTTTTTTTTTTTTAGAGAATATTGACAAAGGGATTGTTAATGTAACTATAGAAAGTTTATGGGAGTATGATGTATAAAATGAAAAATTTAAGAGCCAATATTAGACATGGTGTAAGCTTAGGGGCCATTATGAAAATAGTCCATAAAATATTGATTTTTAAGAAAAAAAATATTGGTATTTGTTTATTGTCTTTTTTTAATCAATAAGTCCCTCTACTCTTCATAATTTACTTTAGCTTCCTTCCCCTTATTTATGTTTTTATTTATTTATTTATTTTTTGTTACGAATTCATTTTTATTGTATAATAAAAAGTGTTACCGTATAAGGTCTCTATTTATTATTGGTTATTTTAATTATTACTAGGTGATTTGCACGTGCAAATGCTGGTGCCGGATTGTTTAATTACTTTATTAATTTATTGTAAAATTATTTATATGTAAATATATGTTTAAGTCTATATATATAATTAATTTTAAAATGAGTAATTTTGGTGAAGAATATTGCTAAGAAGTGAATATTGTTTAAGGATATCGTTAAAAATGAGTAAATATAGAATATATTTTACTGTTAAAGGCGAATTTCTTAGATATTTTGATTTAAAAAATAAGGGTATACAATATAAATTTTTCGGAATATTTTTTATGTTGTGTAATAAATGCAATATAGTAGATTTATGTTTGTAAAAAACATTAAATTTTAAAACAATGATTAATAAGGTAATTATAAGATGAACAAAATTTTATAATAAAACAAAACAATGATTAATAAGGTAATAATAATATGAACAAAATTTTCTAATAACATATTATATATTAGTTTAATTAAGTATGTAAGATTAACAATATTCTCCAACTTATTGAGACAAAATCCTTTTCAGTGTCCTTCTTTTATGAATAGAGACAAAAAAAAAAATTCTAAAAAAAAAAAGGTTTAACTTCACTATCCTTCATGTTAAAAAAAAAAAAAAAAAAAAAAAAAAAAAAAAACCTCCAACAAAATCAAATTAATATTCAAAATTCAAAAAAAATTATCAATCCAAATCTACAAATTCTCAGAAAAAAAAAAAATCAAATCACTGAATAACATCTATGGATAAGAAAAACGAATAGAGAAAAAAAAAACAAAAAAAAATGAAAAATAGTTACCGAATCTAAAGTATGATATACGTTTTAATAGATCTCAACTAACTCTAAACAAAAACACGATGAAATATTCAGATCAATTGGAAAAAGAGAGAGAAGAAATACAAAGAAACTGGAAGAGTGAAATCGAAAGGCGTGAGAGAGAGAGATCAAGAAGAGATGCTGATATCAATTATTTGACAAATGAGTTTTGGCTCCAATTTGCGAATTTGGGACGGTGGGAGGCAGGAGAAAAAGACGGGAAAAAAAAAAAAAGTGAAAAAAGAAAATGGTTGGAGGTTGGGATTTTGGGCTGGAATTTTGGTATAAAAAAATTAGTGGGCTGAAAAAAGAAAATTAGTGGTATAAAGAAAATAGTAGGATCCGCACAAAGTTGGAAGAACAATCATTTGGACTTCTAATTGAATGTGGTGGCATGTCTGTTTTTTTCCTGGTTCAACACGTGTAAAGGAAAAGAAACTTAGTTATTGAAACCAAATCAAATAAAAAAAGAATCCTAAAACCAATTACAAATGAAGTACATAGTTATTATAGAAATATAGTTATTAATTTTATGGTTGTATAAACCAAACTAAACAATCAATTCTTAGATTCAATTACCAAAAATAAAAATAAGCACATGTCAATTAGAGATTGGATGAGAAGGAAAAAAAGCTAGCAAGTACAAAGGTTGTTTTTAGTTGCATCCATCCCTTTTATATATGTTATAGATTATTATTATTTAGAATAATAATTTTGAACAAATTATTTGAAATTTACAATTTTTTTTTATATAAAATTTATACCTTGTATTTTGAGGTAAAGTATAGTTTTTTAGATTATATTATGTTTATACGATTATAAATTCATTTTGAATCTTTTTTTTTTTTTTCCGATTAGAGGTTTATTTTAAATATGAAAAAGATTAAATATCCTTCTCATTTTAAAATTTTAAACTTTTTCTTTTTCTTTTTCTTTTTCTTTTTCTTTTTTCCCTTTTCATTAAGGTCGTTTAGATGTTTTTGTGGTCAAAATTAATCGAAAAGATAAGAATTGATTATTAAAAGCGAAATTTAAAGATATAGATGTGATACAGTCCAAATATGAATTATCTACTTTTAAATAACTTCAAAATGCAGGGTATTTAATTGAAAAAGAAACTTTACAAATCATAGTTTCTGGACTTGGGCACATAAAGCTTACATTTTTCTCTAAAATGAAACCTGTTTCCATTCCTTTGTTACTAGAATTCTCCTATGATAGATTCTGTTTCTAAATTTCCTTGGCTTTTCCCATGCGTTGAGGAAGGCAAAGGGATTTTTTTTTTTGTTCATGTCTAACCGCTTAAGAGAATTTGACACAATGTAAAGTCTAATTGAAAGAAATGGAAAAAAAAAATTATAATAATAACTGTGGAATGTCTTTGCACCCGTTTGTTTCGCATGTCTATTTCATTTCAATTATTCTTGTTTCGGATATAATGTTTGGTTGCACAATTTTTGAACCCGTTCTCTTTTCATTCTGCCAATTTTCCATTTTTGTTTGAAGATGAAACAAAATGAACCTACAAAACAAACAGATTGAAAATCTTTTCTCCAGAAAATAGTTTGGGACGCTTTCCTTTAATTGGGAGAGTGTCTATTTTACTTGGCTCATAACTCAAGAGGGTCCCATCTCTTCCAGTTGTACAAAATTTCTTTTGTTTTTCTCATCACCTGTTTAATAGCTGGTACTATTAGGCTTTGCCTTTTTCATCTTTGTTTTTTTTTTTTTTTTTAAATCAATAAAAATTATAACTAGTTTTTGAAAAGTCAATAAATTTCAATCTAAAAATTTCATTGCAAATCTGTATACCAAACGCAAACTTAGTTTCAGTCAAGAGGTTTAAGAAAAGACATCTTTTTTTTTTTTTTTTTTCAGTAAATACATAAATATATACACACAAATACACGTGAGTGTATTAAAACTCTGTAATAACAGTGAAGCAGAGATGGATTGCAATCCTCTGAGAGAAGGCAAAGAAGTGAAGTGGAAGTCAGCTTAGAAAGTTCATAAACTTTTTATGTATTTGATTGGAATGAAACCCATTTCATGGATAAGAAAGTACAAGCAAAAAGGAAGGAACAACTCAATTTCAAAGAAACTGAGCTAGTCATGTGTGTAAAAAGAATAAAGATGGCAATAGAAAAAAGACCATGGAAGACGGATTTCATAAAGTGCGTGCCTATGAAAGAATGGCCTTATTTCAAGGCTTATTCCGATGTCCTTATAGAACTTTGGAGCTTATACATTACACAAGAAAGGGGTTCGATAAATCTTTGCGTCCCTTAAGATCTACAGTATGAATTCACAATTCAATTTTATTTTTTATTTTTTATTTTTATTTTTTGTAGTGTTTTCATTAAAGGGGACCATGTATGGCACAATGTGAGAAGTCCTTTGTTGATCGTAACGGAAACGTGACTTCAAAAACCTCATATGACATCGAATAATTTATGACATGTCGCCACAATTAGAATAGATCCTGTAAAAAAAAAAATACTTATTGGCCCCATGATCGAGTACTACACCACGTGGTCCAACTAAAATGCTTTCATTATAAAATAAACAAGAAATTATTTAAAAATTTACTTACGTTAAATAATTTTCTATTCAAACCTATGATCCAATCGGGCCATTTGTATGTTTACCATTTTCGGTACTCATCAATTCAATACATGCAAGTTGCAACAGATCCCTTTGGATCAAATTTTGGAAATTCCATGACGACATGCTTAAACATAAACAGAAAAGATTGGACAAAGAATCTTATGTAGTATGCTAACAATGCTGAGGTTCTAGTGAACTTACAAACACCTGAATCTTTGATGCCTGGTTTTCACTTTCCAACTTTCATTTGAATGTTGGCTGATATATATTACTCAGTCCACACAACATTCCTATCTTTCAAGTTGTGATGGAATTGGAATTTTCATCAAACATGTAACTATCTATCTGGCAAACATGCCGCTTTCGGAATTTGTTTGGAGCAAAAATGAACAGAAAACGGAAACAATCCATGCTCTTATCAACAATTCCCAGAGATCATACGTCAAACATACAATCTTACTATTTTAGAAGACTAGACGGATGGAGAGAGAGCCGTAAAACAGTCGTCCCTTACCGCTATGTCACCACCAATAGTTACATCGAGCAACTTGGGATAAGAGTCGAGAGATTGGTCCTCTAAGCAAGCAAGGTAACGGTATGATTTGAGCTCATTTTCATATTGTTTTTTTTAAGGACGAGGACAATAACAAAGGTAAGAAAAGACAAGAACACAAATAGGAAGGGGACACAAAATTTAAAGAGTACGGCTAAATCTAATACAACAAATTGCATTTTCGGTGTGGTAGGTACAGATTGGTTGGGGTTTGGACTTTATCTTAAATTTAATACCTATACTTAAAAAAATAAATAAATAAAATAACTTAAGGAACATCTCAAATCAAATAGTATGTTGAGTATTACACAGCACAGAAATTCCTGAATGACTAAAAAAGCGTTTCATTAATTGGAGCTCTCTCATATATTGGCTCAGCCTTGTGTAAATTTTTTTTTTTTGAACTATTTCTGTTTCTGCTAGAGGAAATTATATATGGTATTTTGTTTAATTTCTTGAAAATACCCACCTTATTCCCAACATTTTTTTTTCGTAATATACAATATGGTAAAGTAAAAATCAAATCCTGACCTGAACTACAAAAAAGAAAAAGAATTCAAAGGATTCTCATGATGTCCTCAGTCTCTCCGGCTAGCCAGGGGCACCACCTCAGCCAGGGGAGTTGAGAGCGGGGTCGGGATCGGAGAAGTCCGGCAGACTGGACACGTCGGGTGCAGCCTAAGCCAGGGGTCCACACACTTGACATGAAAGAGGTGGCCACAATCAGGAAGCTGCCTCAGCATATCCGTGGCCTTGTAATCGGCCAAACATATAGAACAACATGAGGATGTGGAATTAGTCTTTTGAAGCTTGGCATCGGAGTAAGGCAACTTTGGATAGCTCTTGATGGTTGCCTCATCGAGTCCCACATCGACTACAAAGTTCGGCACGTCGGGCGGCTCCGCAGGGGCGTCTCTATGCGCCTCGTGGGGTGCGGCGGAAGAAGGCGGGAGCGAGGAGCGGGCGCAGAAGTAGGAGGCGAGGGTGATGCTTGTGATGAGGAGGAGGATCCCAACGGAGACTCCAATGCCGTAGCCAAATCCGCCTATGTGATTAGAGCCAAGCAAGCCTCCGGAGTCATCTGTGTAGTTCATGATCTTAACAAAATAAATAAAGATAAAAAAAAAAAACCTTTTTTTATGGAAAGGCTAACGAAGAACAAAAGGGGTTGGGATTGGGATTTGGGGTGAGAAAAATGGCTTGGGGTTGGCGTGCCATTTGCAAATGGGGCCAAAAAAAATGAAGTTTGGTTATCTGGGGAATTCAAATATTTTGGAAAGTCAACGCGAACATGAGAGAGAGAGAGAGAAAATTAGAGAGAGAGAGAGAGAGAGATTATTGGGTGGAGTTTTAATCAAGGGAAGATATATTTGAGGTGGTTTTTTTGAAGTAAATGCAAGGAAATGGGGCCAGAAACATGTGAGTGAGGAGATAAAATTGGTGTTGTTTTTCTACGTTAGCTGTCTGCTAGTTCTCGGAAGTCAACGTTGCCTATAATATGATCAACTTGATCCTCTTTTATCATTCTCATCTATACATATACATTTATCTATATAAAATATTTTATAGCTATACATAATTTTCTATATCTACAAATATGTTAATCTTTTGTTTGTCTGATATATGAAATGAGCAATGTTTTAATATTGATTAAGCATCTTCCACAAATATTCAATTCTTCTTTCTTTCAACTAAGCATCTCCCATTTCTCTTATTCGTGTTAATCTCTATATTTTTCTCAATATCTCTCTCTCTATCTATCTCCCTGTGAGTGCAATTCACGTTTTCTGCATAGAAGAGTAATTATTTCTACTGCCCATTTTTTTTATTTTATAATAAGGTAATTTAATAATATTCTCCCACAGGAACTCCAATTGATACAGCAATAGAAAATGTATCTCTCTCTCTCTCTCTCTATAATGCAGGTTTGAACGCAATGTTTAAACCATAGGCACAAGCAAGGAACAGCAAGAAGTTGGTATTGATGGATTTAGCACAACAATATGGGGACACATTAAATTCTTGTTCTTTTATATTAAAAAAAATTAAAAAAGAAAAAAAAATTATATTTTGGGTTTGGTGGAAAGTATCTAAATGCCTCAGAAAGGAAGTAAATAATGGTATAAGGAATAAACCTAAAGGTTACCAAAAAGAGGTGCAACAAATGGGGCTTTCTTTTTGCGAACCCCCCCCCCCCCCCCCCCCCCCCCCCTTTTTTTATATTTCAAATTTAGGGGCCGTGATCAATGGAGACGGAGTTTTACACATTGGTCTGAAAATGCATGTATAGAGGAGATGTGAAGTGGAAGTGATCCGTAATATAGAAAATAATATAAAAACTTAAAATATATTTGAAAAAAATATATGCAATATGGATCTTGTTTTTCATCTTGTTTTTTTGTGCGATTTGAAAAAAAAAAAAATTCACATTTCGACTAAAAATAAGAAAATTATGAACTTTTAAGTTTTTTTGCAAAAAGAAGAATTAAATGGGATATAAATTTAGGAGTTTTGGAGTTTAGTAATGAAAATTACGTCTAAAGTTGTTTCAAATGGGATTTAACATCTATAATTGATATATATATGTGTGTGTATTTATATTTTGGATGGATGCAGCTGGCTTGTTATCATATTCTCTTTACTAAATCCAGTTGTGTCTCTTATTAGAGTTGGTTGGCTTTTTCGGTGGTTGGTCCTTCATCAATGACTCAAATATGTGTTATTTTTTGGTATATGTTGTACAATGTATTATACATTTTCAAGTTGCAATAAAATGTTTGCCCTATTCTATGTTTTATTCTTGTGGTCATCATCACTAATTTTAAAGAAATAGAGACTTTTCATAAATTTCTTTCAAAAAAAAAAAAACTTTAATAAGCTGTAATTTCCTCAACACTTGCATATGGGGATGTAGAAGTCAAAGATATCAACTCTTTTAATAACTTATACGACAAGTGTGTCGTATTCTAATTAGTAATGTTCTTGAGGTTATTTAACCAAGTGTAACCAATCGCATCACTCCATTAGAATTCTATTTTGATCTATTCGAGTTTTTAATATTTCTGTAATACACATGATAAAGAGTCTTCTTGAAAATTCAAAGGGTATACACAAGTGATAAAGGTCATCCAGAAAGTGATTCCGGTCATCAATGTTGATGACATTTGGTCGTTGCCTATTGATTTCAACAATTGACTCCAACATGTGATTTATAATTATTCAGTAACTAACTCTAACTATTGATGTCAGTGACAACTAGTAATCACTCATCGGTTTCTAACATTTAATTCCAGTCTAATGAGTAACTCTATTATTCAAATACGAAAGGGGAAATGAAAAGCATAAATCTATAATTGTGTTCAAGGCTTACTAAAGGGGCATTTCTTTAAATCTCCCTGATTATTTTGTTATATTTCAACATTATTAGTAAGATAAGATTATATAGTTTTATTAATGGGTTATACTATATATTTAACTTAGAAGTTTATACATTTATAAGATCATGATTGAGTCAACAATAAATAACTCTAATGGTACGGAATTGTTCCTAGTCTTTACCTAATGAATGTCCCTAAGACTTGATAAGGAAGTTGTCTCTTTGCTTAAGTAGGGACACCTTGCGTCCTTGAACCAATAACCATCTTTCAGCTAACCTAACCTCCTCCGTCCCTCGGGACCAACAAGGGGTAAAAAAAGGTTTAAAATCATCATTTTCAGAATTTAGACAGTGTCCAATAAAAAATTTAGGGTCCAAATAGCAATATGTGTTGATGGGTCGTGTTCGTATTGTGTGTAATCCCTCCTTAGTGGACAGTATAACCCTTAACCTAAACCATCCCATTAAATAATCGTATCATAAAACATAACCTAAATCTGACCCTTTAATTAAAGGGTTGACATGGATACAATCAATCTAACTTGTTTAATATATAGGTCACAAACGTGTCATGTCAACTTGTAAACTTATTTACTAAATAGGTTAATAAAGTGTTATTTTAATCATTTTATAATCTATTAAACCAATTTGATTGAAATCAAAATTTAATGCTAAAAAATAAGTAAAAAAAGACGGGAATCTTGATTAAATACCTAATTGGGCCACATCCTAAATCAAACCCAAATACCAATATGTCCAAAATTCTGATCCATTACTTTGGGCCTCAGGAGTCCAACTTAACATCCAGTTTGATTCATATTCTTGCTGTCATACCAATTTCAACGGCCTAGATCACACCAACCAAAAAAAAAAAAAAAAAAAAAAGATAAAGAAAGAAGCCAAGAGAGCATCTGTTCCTCTCTCCGAATCAACCATGGCGGTCCTCTCAATTCCGGCGCCGATATTGGCGGCGATGGTGATGATGACGGCGGTTCTGGGGCTAGCCAGAGCGGACAACACCAACCATGTCTACTCGCCGTGCGCGGACACGAAGGTTCAGATTTCAGACGGTTTCACGTTCGGCATCACCTTCGCGTCGAGGAGCTCGTTCTTCAACGGCAACAACTCTCAGTTGTCTCCCTGCGACAGCAGGCTCAGCCTCTTCAACGCCAATTCGCAGATCGCCGTCTTCAGGCCCAAGGTCGACGATATCTCTCTCCTCACCATCAACACCTCCTCCTTCTTTCCGGTCAGTTCTCTCTCTCTATCCCTATGGGTTTCTCTCTCTATTGGTGCAATCGCACATGTTTCTGTGTGAATTTGATTGTGATTTCGTTGTTCTGTGCAAAGTGCTAAGTTCTGTTTTTGGACTAGATTTCGCTTGTTTCTGGTTCTGAATTTGTTAGTGCATATTAGGGATTTGGATTGAGACTGTAATTGATGTTGAAAGTGTTCAATTTGGCGTGAGTTTGAGGTTTTCGGTTGTTTGTATGGTGTCGATTATTCTAATTTTGAATCAGCTGGTGGTAGTGAGACCATTCTGATTGATTGATACCTAGGGCGGTAATGAGCTAAGAATTGTTTTCGTTTGGGGGTTTCGTTATATCGGTAATCGAAGAACCATCAAAACTACGAATTTTTGCTATTAGACCGAGCCTTTTACTTGGTTTGAATATTATGCTAAGAATTAGAGTTTTGGTAGCTGAAGGTTGGACTAGGGTATGGACTCTTGCAATGCTCGGGACAGTACAATTTTGTTCAATGTGTCGTGTTTCAAGAGCGAGTCTGACTAATCCATGCAGAAATGGGATAGCCAAAACTGAAGATATTGGAGTTCACTTCTGAACATGATTTTCAATTTCATTGAGTAAAAATGTACCGTATCAAACCGTTCTCATTTTCCTTGGAGTTTAAGAAAACAGAAGATAGTGGAGTTCATTTAAAACAATTTGCGTATCGTTCTTAGTTTAAATGTGCCATATTGAACTGTTCTCATTTTCCTCGGAGTTCAGCTTGTTTTGTTGTTCTTTTAGCAATCTCTCCATTGCATTGCTCATTAGACTAGTGGAGTGACCAAAATGACACGACATTGTTTGGTGCTGCTATAATCCTTGGCACATTGCAAAATCAGAATGTCTAGCGATTCCATCAATTGGGTAAACTTGAAGTTGATGAATATGGTTCTAACTTTCCTATCAAGCTCTATTTATCCAATGAAAACAACTTTCTTGTACTTTCCTGGGTAACAGCCTATTTGTTATGGACAAATTTTCATACTTGTCTTCTGCCTTGACAAGTTTTTGCTTGATATTGTGGTTGATTTTAATCTGTTGTTTGTTACAGGATAGTTATGGTGGATACATGGTTGCCTTTGCTGGTCGGAAATATGCTGCGAGGTCCCCCCCTGCTTTCGTTGCAAACAGCACCTACATTGTGACCAGCTTTACTCTTGTAAGGATTTTGGACTCCTATCCCTGATACTGATCTCTATTTTACCTTCATGATTACCTCGTGAGCTAAGAAGCTTTTGTACTTGTAGGTGCTCGAGTTTAAGAAAGGCAGGCTTCAAAACTTGTATTGGAAGCGGGATGGTTGTGCAAAATGTCCAGGTAGCTCTAGCTTTGTGTGCCTCAACAAGCAGGACTGTGCTATTAGGACATCAAGCTGCAAAAACCGTGGAGGCTCTGTAGACTGCAGCCTTGGAATACAATTGGCATTCTCCGGCACCGACAAGCACCTTTCGGCTCTCAACTCGTGGTATGAGGTGGAGAACCTTCGTCAGTACTCTCTGTACAATTTATATTCAAATCTCAAGGACTCTCTCACTGGCCAGTATAACAAGATATTTTAATTGCGGTTCTAGCCTGTAGATGCATTTTTCTTTCCTTTTATTTCCGGCTTCTTGTTATTCTTTGTCCCATTTGGTCCGTTTTTCTTTCTTCGGTTTTAATATATGTCAAGCTTTTCCCATTTTCACCGCGTTTTGGAGCCCTCCATCCAGAAAAACTCTCGAGACTTGCAGTATGTAAATTTATATATGAAACATGTTCTAGACGTTGGGGTTTCATTGCGTTCGTGTTCTTTTTTGGTTGTGTCGTTTGACTGTTTTTAACCTCTTATGGTGGTTTCCTTCTGAATTTGTTCTGATTGATAAAGGCATTGTTTGGATCGAAAGCTTTTCACCGCAAAACATGGTTCCGAGTGTTCCAAGAATTCACTAACGGCATGTTTAGTACACCGTATTAGCACTCCATATTGTATTATTTAAAATAATACAATGTTTAGCAATATCTTTGTATTGTATAGTTTACTACGAAATCAAAAATTAATAAATATGGACTGTGATATCTTATATGAGAAAAAACCTCTGAATTATGTTGTATTATGTGATTAATCTAAATGATTATATAAAAAAAATAATATATATATATAATGGATTTTAGTATAGAGGTCGGGTTTCGGGACGGGGGTCTGGGTCGGAGTCAGAGTCAGAGTCGGAGTCAGGTTTTAGGATGGGGATCGGGGTCGGGGATGGGGTTAGGTTTTGGAAACGGGTCAGGGTCTAGTTTCACGGTCGAAGGTCGGTTGGGTTTTGGGACGGGTGTCGGAGTCGGGTTTCGGTACTGGGATTGGGGTCGTGTTTCAACACGACAGTCGAGGTCAGTTTTAGGGTCAAGGCCCGGTTTTGGGGTTGGAGTTGGGTTTTGGGACGGGGATTTGAGGACAGAGTTTCGAGATTAAGGTCGGGGTCGGGTTTCGGGATGGGGGTTGGGTCGGGTTTCGTGACTCGAGTCGAAGTCGGGCCCGCAACACAAAACTCGACCTCGACCCCCGTTATGTTTGATTGAACAGGATATACTCCAATTACATCAAACACCCTTTTTAGAACGAACAAACTTGATCATTATTATTATTTGGTAAGAAGAAGTGGAGAGTTGAATGAATTGTGCGAAATCTAATAAATTTTCCATAATTCTAAAATCGAGGAAGGATTTCATTCTCATTATGTAGGCGTTGCTTATATTAGATACCAAATGGCTCACATGAAAATATTATAAGATAAATAGTGGCTCTATAACCCTTTAGATTCCCTCCCTTTATGAGCCGGTTTTGTAAGGATAAATTTTGCCTAATGGTTCCAAACAATTGCAGTAGTATCATAACCGATCCACCACATCTCGGGTTCAAGTCAAACGTGGAATGGCCAACAATTATGTGATTGTCACTATAATTGGAAGATGGATGGAATTACCTATTGGGAAGATGTACTGATGTGGACAGCTGTTGTGGACAGTGAGAATATTTAATACCAAAGCTTCGGATATGAAACTTTGAGTATTTAGAGATGATTTCGTTATTCCCAACAACATAGCTCGGTAACAAATCGCTTATTTCAAAGCATGCCTAGTTCGCCTTGCTCGAAACAATCCAATTAGTTCTCCAGGTAAAAAAAACATTAAACATTCCATCTTCTTAAACCAACACTTTCAATGTTATTTGATGCACAATAATTTCTATATGTCTATCATGGATCTGCACACCATGGGATCGATAAACCTTTTAGATCTTATTAACCAAAGAATACGACCTTGCACTATAGTTAGCTCAGCACTAATCAAGAATCCCTAAGGAATTCCAAGAATTTGTTATCCACCATAGAAAAATTAAAAGAAAAAGAGTACGATTATAAGCCCTTAGATTCCCTCACCTTATAGACCGGTTTAACAAGGATGAATTCCACAAAATGGTTCCTAACAACTTTTTTTTTCCACCTTATAAGGGTCATAGTTTAGACAGAATATACACAATTAACAGTACAATCATCACATTCATGAAAAGGCTTAGGGCATGTTTGGCACGCAGTATTTTATTGTATTGTATTATATGTATTATATTGTATTGTTATGATGTTTGGTTTTGCATTGTATTATAATATTATATAATAGAGTACATTGCTTGTTTGTCACTGTATTGTATTGTATTAAAAACTGAGATTTCAAAAGATAAAATTTATGTTATGACCCTAGGATCGGAGTCGGGTTTTGAGATAAGGACGAAGTTGTAACGACCTGTGCCTCTCTTTAATATAATATTGTCTTTTTTGGGCTTCGTGCCCCCACGGTTTTACTTTTGGGCTCACCCCAAAAGTCATTGTATCATTAAGAGATGGTCTTTTTACTTATGAACCATTATATATCTATTCCTAAGTGATGTGGGACTGCATAGCTTACTTATTCCTTATAGGGACTGATGATTATCACAATCACCCCTCCTTTTGGGGCCCAACATCCTCGTTGACCGCACTTCCGGTTGGGAATAGGCATTGATATCATTTGTAACATCTTGTGCCTCCATTTGGTATTATATTTTCACTTTGGGCCTCATGCGCTCACAGTTTTGCTCTAGGGCAATTGTGACAGTCATTAGTCCCTACAAAGAAGAGGATAAGTGTGCAGTCTCACTTCGTTTGGGGATGTATATATGTGATGGTTCATAAGTAAAGAGATCACCTCCTTATGGTATGAGGCCTTTTAGGATGAGCCCAAGAGTAAAAGTCATACGGGCACAAGTCCCAAAGTGAACAATATCATACCAAAGGGAGGCATGGATCGTTACAAATGATATTAGAGCCTATATCCAACCGGAAGTGTGGCCAACAAGGTTGTTTGGCCCCAAAAAGAGGGGTGATTGTGACAGTCATCAGTCCCTATAAAGAGTGAGTAAGCTATGTAGTCCCATATTGCTTGAGAATGGATATATGTGATGATTTATAAGTAAAGAGACTACCTCTTAATGGTATGAGGCCTTTTGGAATGAGCCCAAGAGCAAAACCGTGAGTGCACAAGGCCCAAAGCAGACAATATCATACCAAACAGAGGCATGAGTTGTTATAGAAGTCGTGTTTCGTAATCCCGGTTGGGGTCGAGATTCGGAATCGAGGTCAAGGTCAAGGTCAGGTTTCTGGATCGAGAGCAGGGTCGGAGGCCAGGTTGGTGTTGTGTTTCGGGATTGAGGTTGGGGTCGGTGTCGGGACAGAGTAACGGGAGACGGGATCAAGTTTCGAGATGAGTTTCGGGGTTGGGGTAAAGTTTTGGAACAGGAGTTGTGGTTGGGTTTTAAGACGGGGGTTGAGGTTGTGTTTCGAGGACGGGTTCGGGTTTCGGGGTCGAGTTTAGGATGATGGTTGAGGTTGGGTTTCAGGACGAGGGCCGGGTTTGTGTTTCAGGACGGGTCAGGTCAGGATTCGGGATAGGGGGTCAGGGTTGGGTTTTGGGGTCGAGTTTCGGGTTGAGGGTCGGGGTCAGGTTTCAGGACGGGGGTCGGGGTCGTGTTTTGGGAATGAGGTCGGGGTTGGCTTTCGAGACGGGGGTCTGGTTTCAGGATAGGGGTAAGGGTTGGGTTTCGGACGGTGGTCGGGGTTGGGTTTTGAGGCGGGGGTCAAGGTCGAGTTTCGGGGTTGGGTTCGAGTTCGGGTTTCAGAATGGGGGTCTCAGGGCGGGGGTTGGGATCGTGTTTCAGGACAGCGGTCGAAGTCATGTTTTCGGGTCGATGTCGGATTTTGGGGTTGGAGTTGGGTTTTGGGATAGGGACGTCACGGTTTTGGGATTGGGGTCAAGGTCAAGGTCGGGGCCGGGTTTCATGACGTGGGTCGAAGTTGGGCCCGCAACACGAAACCTAACCTTGACCTCGACCCCCCGTCATGTTTGATTGGACATGATATACTCCAGTTACATCAAACACCTTTTTAAGAACAAACAAACTTGGTCATTATTATTATTATTTGGTAAGAGAAACTGAGAGTGGAATGAATTGCGCGAAATCTAATAAAGTTTTTTGGAAACCGCCAAATCAACATAGATACAAGATAAATGTTGATGAAGGTGCTAATATATCATTAGAGGGGGTAAGTTATGGCTGCACTCACCTTCATCTAAATTTCATGGGTACTTTGCTTTTTTTTAGATCTATTGTCTAAATAAATAAATAAATAAATAAAAGTAAAAATTGAGCCATCAATGGATTAAATAAGCAATCAATGGATGGAATTTTATTATTACTAATATATATGATACGATAAATGTTATAGGTACATAAAATGAAATTGTTGCTTTAGACCACAACAGTCGCAACAAACTCCTACTTGTCCTAAACCAATATATGTGTATGTGTGTGTGTGTGTGTATGTATATATGTATTATATGGGATATCTGCGTGCTCAATACCTTTAAGTAGTTTGTTTTTTCAAGCCCCAAGATCACTTTTTTTTTTTGGCTAAAGAAAGATCACGTAATTAACAATATACACGATAAGCAGTTATTGTTTAAAATGCTCCAGTAAATCATTGCATGATCAACTTTCTACTTATTTATTTTATTTTTTAAAATTTGGACTGAAAGAATTAAGAAAAGTGGTTTATGAGGAATTGGGAGTGGAATGCTTTTTTTTGGCTAAAATGGAATGTTTCTTTGATCTTCTTACAAGTGTTCACTTTCTTCCTTTTCTTTCTTTTTTTAAAATATTTCGGAAGGACAAGTATTTCTTTTCTTCAAATTGTTTATTATTTTTGGAATTCAATAATATTATTAAAACGAAAGAATCACCTCAAGACCCTATTATGAATTATAATGATGCTTAATTCGTTGCATCATCCATGTGCTTTTTGATTGATTTGTTTGCTCTTAATTAATTAATTGCTACTTTCATTTTGTAAAGCACTAATGTATGAAGCTTTGCCACATAAGTTTAGTTGCGTGGTGCAGAGTTATTTATTTATTTATTTTCACTAGTTAACGTATGTGCATTCGCACGTATTGAATTATAATTAAAATTTTTTATAATGTAAAACATGAAAAAAAAATTAGAATTATGAATAAATTCAAAATCTTAAAATTAATAATTTAATTAAAATATGAATTTATATTTTATCTTTTCAATATGATGATATTTTTATTTACATCATAAAATATTCTCAAGTAAGTAGTTAGTTTTATTATCCTCCACCGTCTTCTTTTTGAAAAACAAGAAATAAGACCAAAAATAGAGAGAGAGAGAGAACTTTAACAATTATCTATAATTGATTGGGAAGATCTAAAAGATAAATAAATTAATTATGAAAATAAGGACAAAAATATCTTAGCATAATTAGACATGATCACAATTAAGGTGAAGAGTGTTTTTTTATGAGAAAGTTAAAAAATTAAAAAAATTTAAAATGGTGAGTTTTTAATGAGGAGAAAATGAAAGAAAAAAAATACAAGTAGAAGTACAAGCTAAAAAATAAGGAAAAAAAAAAAAAAAAATATATATAAATACGAATTAGAAAGAAAAAAAAATAGAAGGCGGGTTAGCAGAAAGAAAAGTTGACAAGCAAATAAAAATAAAGTAGAAAAAATTAAATGAGAAATGAATATCAAGATGGTTTTTCAATTAAAAAAATAAAAAAACCTTCAAAATAGGGAATAAAGGACAATGACGGATGAATGAAATAAGATTTACCTTCATCTTTCAACAAAGGAAAAAACTAAGAGCTTCTTCTTCATTATATTTATTTATTTATTTTTACTTTAGCTTTCGCTTTATACCATTTTGAAATTAAATAAACCAATTTTAAATTAAGAATCTGAAATGAATTGGTATTTGCAATACATAAAAATAAACATGTAGAACATAGTTGACTCCATCATAGATGAAAATTGAAAAGTAAATTTAGATTTTTTTAATTAAAAGTATTCATCTTAGAAATAATGTGCTAATCACCCTAAAAAAAACGTTTTACACTTAAAAAAACTGTAAGTTATAAGATAATTTTATAATTTGTATTAAAGTATTGCCTATTGGTCTCCTTTCCCAAAACCTTGGCAAACAACTGTAAAAAAAATAAAATCGGGACCACCCCAACAAAAAAAAGGTAGAGACGAAATCTACGTGGTTATAATTTTTTTTTAAAGGAAATAAAAACTTCTCTTAATCATATAAATTAAAATAGTCACACAAATATTATCAAAAGTAAAGAAAATAGAATATCTATAATTAAAAAATCTCCTTTTATCTATTGTGAAAATTAAAAAACACGCATAAATTGTCATGAAAAAAAGAAAAGAAAATTTAATGCAATGACTTGATTAGAAGCATGAAAAATTACTCATTTCTAGTAGGAATACTGTTGGGTTAGACTTCGTCTTCCAATAATATCGTTAGCTTTAACTATTTATCTAACGAACGATGAACTCTCCCGATTCTAGCGTCTTCATATTTGGGCCGGACCCAGCTAATTGTAAAGTCAATGACGAACATCCATCGATCGCATAATTGGGCCGGACCCAATGACAACGCGATTCGTTCGAAATTAAGCATCAAACATCGAACTAACAGATCAAAACTGATCTTTCATTTATTGACTTTATTGACCGCGAACGATAGATAAGGACAAAGCCTTATTTTCTATCCGTCGTTCGTCGTTCATATCCAACAAGGCTTATATGGTTATACTCTCTATAACAATCGAACCCAATGTCGACGATGATGTGTCATACCATTATGATAACTGATCAGTTTATAACTGGCAAAAGGAAGCACATTAATAACCGCTAAGCCCATAATCTGTGGAACATTACAATAACTGCTGAGTTCATATCATGACAGGTGTCTCCAGAGGACAACAAGTGAAAACCGCTCAACATCAGTTATGGGTCCTTCCTCTATAAAATGAGGAAGACCCCCCTTCAGAAGGACCGACCTCTTTCTCTGAATTCACAGGCTGTTACTCTGTCAAACGTACCCAGAAATCATCTTTTGTACTCGAGAATATCCATACTCAGTGAATACATAATACTCACAGAGGACGTAGCCCAAATTGGCGAACCTCTCTACATCTTGGTGTTGATGATTCTCTCTCTCTCTCTCTCTCTTTTACTTTTGTTTCAATTATTTTCACATTATTTTGCTATATGAGTTTCAATAACGATTTCCAGGGGCCCATTCAACTGTTTATTTTATCATTGTCATTAACTTTCTGTTAAATTTTGACTGTAAAAAAACCAGCATCTACAAATACTAAATTCCAATTGTCCACAATATATAGCTAATAAGAAAAAACAAATTAGTTTTATGGTCATAAAGTTTATATTAGATATCAAAAGAAAAATCTTTGAGAGAGGAAATGATGGTATGTTGAGCTTCTAATGAAGAACAAAGGTATGAAAATAAAAATAAAAGAGTTATAAGAGAATGAAGTAAAAGTGAAAAACAGGAAAAGATAAGCTAAAATCATTTAGACCAAAAAAAAAAAAAAGGGGGGGGGGCAAAAATGAAACAAATAAAATAAAAAGAGGTTAAAGACAAGAAACGGTGACAAGGAAAAGAAAAATAAGAAAAGGCACTAAATGGTTTTATAACAGATATTTTTTTTTTGAAGGCATAAATTCTTATTTTAAAACTACGAGTAAAAATTTCAACAGAAAGAAAAAAACTACATAAAACTTCAAGCAAAATGGAAATAACAAGTAAAATTTACCAAAAATTGATACAAGTGAAATGTGATTATTTATTTTCATTTTAATATTTGTTTAACATTTGTGCTGCAACTTTATATGGGAAAAAGAAAAACATATGCTGTCATTATCATCTATGATATGAAAATAAAAGATATTTAGCATGTGTATTTATGGAAAGGAGAGAGAGTGATTTTATTTTATCATTGAAAAAACATTGGTTTCATTTTTTATTAAACCAAAAAAAAAAAAATGTGGGTTCCACTTTTGTGAAAGAGATTTTGTAGTTTTCCTACGTACACGTGGAACACTGTAATTGGTGATCTATAATGACATATTATTGAAGCAATCAAAAAATTAAAAAAAGGGAAGGAAACAAAAAGGAGAGAGAGGGGCACCAAAACATTCGTTTTTTATTACTAAAAATAGACTGTTGATCACCTCATCTACTCTTTTTTTATAGTTAAAGTGAAGATAAGATATCAGCATCTCATATTGACGCCACTGAGTCCTCTCTCTCTCTCTCTCTCTCTCTCTCTTTTTTGAAAGGCTTCCATGGTCAGCAGTCATTACTGTCTTTTCGCTCTCTGTCTGTCTTTGACCCTCTTCTCAGTAGGAGTAAGTTTCTGTAATCTTCTTCTTGATGTTAACACGATCTCTTGTTCTTTTTTATTTTTTTATTTTTTAAGTGAGAAAGTAGACACTAAACCAAATTGGTCCTCACCTAGCTAGCTCGGTCCGTAGATACTTGTTTGTGTTTCTATCTTCCAAAAATGGTGCTTCTTTGTTACTTTATGTGGATATGAACACTAAAATTTGTATTAGAACTTTGATCGAATAGGCAAATTGGTGTTATTGCTACCGCCCACTTGGGTCTACAAAACACACTAGTATTTCTATCAATAAATTGACTTTGATTTTTTCACTGATAATTTAGACACATGGTTTATTGCTTACTTGATTTTATCCAGATTTGAAGATTAGAAATAAGGAAGATCTCAAAGTTCGGAGAATGGGAAAATTTCTATGAATAAGGAGAAGACTCATCTAATTCGAGACAATATATCATAAGAGGAAACAGGAGCCAGGTCCAATGAAGAAAATGCTTGATCCTCAAGCGGCCTTTCTGCAAAAGTGGAACCAAATTTTTTTGCTCTCTTGTTTTATAGCTGTGTCTATTGACCCTTTATTTTTCTACATTCTTATCATAGATGACAACAAGAAGTGCCTTGGCGTGCACAAATCTTTGGAAACCATTGTCTGTGTTCTTCGTACTTTAAACCGATATCTGTTACTTACTTAGGATCATCTTTCAGTTCCAAACCGGGTATGTCGCCCTTCTTCTCGAGTTTTTGGAAGGGGTGAGTTGGTTTATGATCCTGTTGCTATAGCTAAAAGATACTTGTCATCCTGCTTCATTATTGATGCTTTCTCAATCCTTCCACTCCCGCAGGTATATATATATATATATATATATATATCTTGGTTCTGTTTGGTTAAAAATTAGAAAAAAAAAAAAAAAAATTTACTAACAAATTTTGATGGGGCTGGCGGGGCCCGGTTGTGCTTAATTTGTTCAGGTGATGATTTATTTGTGATCCCTTCTATAAAACGCCCTGTTCCATTGACCACAAAGGACACACTACAAATCATGGTTCTAGTTCAATATATACCAAGGGTTGTGCGAATCTTTCCCACTCTTCAAAAAAGTCACAAGTACTTCTGGGATACTAACCGAGGCAGCTTGGGCTGGGGCTGCATTCAATCTTTCCTCTACATGCTAGCTAGTCATGTAAGTTATATATATATATATATATATATATATATATGTTCTGGCTCTTGCCACTTTCAACTTTCTGATCTCCAATTTTCCTATACATATATCTCAGGTAATCGGAGCCTTTTGGTACTTTTATCGATAGAACGGGTTGATAAGTGCTGGCGTCAAGAATTTCACAGACAGAACTTGAGTCGTCAACACTTGTATTGCAGTGTTAACCCACGGGAATTGACCGGTGATCTCGAACTTAGACATGGTAAAATTGCTAAAGACGGCTTGCCCTTCTGTTGATCCTGATGAAATAAGAACTCTACCACGTTTAGCTTTGGAATATTTGCTGATGCTCTCACATCTGGCGTGGTTCAAAGCATGGATTTCCCTTTCAAATTTTTCTATTGCTTCTGGTGGGGATTAAGCAATCTTAGGTTCGTAAGACCTCTAGTTTATTAGTACATTGTGATATTGTATTTTCTCTTGTTTTATCAAAGTATTATTAGACTTTACTTTCTTTTTATTTGGTCTCTTAAACTGGATCTTCATCAGTTCTCTAGGGCAAAATTTGAAGCCAGGCACTTATGTGGGGGAGATATTGTTTGAAGTCTTCATATCTATCTTTGGTTTGGTTCTGTTTGCCTTACTTATTGGCAACATGCAGGTAAAACCAATTAATTGTACATAAATATATATATTTATATGTACATATATATATAATTTTTTTTTTTTTGGTCTTGTATTTAAAGATGTAGTAACCCTCATTAATTTCTTCTGTTGCGATAGAAATACTGGAATCCATCTCTGTGAGGTTTGAAGAGACGAGGGTGAAGAGAGAGCGGAGGAGGAAATATGAAAGGTGGATGGCCCACCGGATGCTACCGGAAGATTTGAAGGAAAGGATTAGGAGATATGAACAATATATATGGCAAGAAACTAGAGGTATTGAAGAAGAGGAACTATTTAGAAACCTTCCTAAGGACCTTAGAAGGGACATAAAGCGCCATCTATTTTTGGGTCTTGTCAGAAGAGTAAGTGCCTTTCACTCAGCAATTTCATCATATTCCTGCTGCTTTCTAGCTACTAGCGGGTAATTTGCATTAAAAGTCCTTCTATTAATAGTTTTGTAGCTTTATATTACCCTCCGTTTAGGGTTATTGCTAAAATCGCGTATAAATAAGTTTTTCCCTCCTACGGTATCCTTGACCATTCAAATGAGTAGAAATTATAAACAAAATTTTTGTTGTTACCCTCAATTTAATGAGTGAAAAATTAAATAGTGAACTCTCTAACAAAATTTAAGGAATGTTAGAATTCAACTAAATTTTCAGGACAGTTTGTAACGACCTACCTGTAGGCGTTGCTAGACTTACTTAATTTCTTAAATTTACTTGTAATTCTTTTACTTCATCCTTAAATACTTATAAAAATATAGAATTGGGTAAGTAAAAACTCCATAATAAATTTTTTTTTATGTCACATAAACTCTTGTTTTACTTAATTATTTCAAACTTATATATATATATATATTTTGTAAAGAGTCTTGCATAATAAAACTTTATACATAATTATTAATATTTAATATCCAAAATATTTGTGGAAAATCTTACGTAGTGGTATCCCACATCGCTTTCGTTTGCTCTACACTTTCGTAGTTTACCTATAATATGAATATAACTTATAAGCTTTCGCTCAACAAATACAAAATAAAACTGGCATGACATGTATGAATGCATGATCTGATGATGGAATTAAGACACGATCCAATTCTAACCAATTATGGATGTCTTATTTTCCATTATGATCTTATTATCTTGCTTATTTGTGAGCCCTATGTGTACGTATGGGTGTGCGCATTCCATAGAAAGTTAGGGTTTGCAAAGTCCCTAACAATTTTGAGAATCATATATGACATTCATGAGCCTCCTCTATCTGAAGGGAGGTTGATACGACACCTTACTTTTCTTTAATTTCTTGTCTTAGCCTTAACTTTTACTGAATTCGAGTATGCTTAATATCATACTCTAACTTAGAGTCTTACTCAAAGACTAGGCCTAAGACTTAAATACTTTCGTTATGAATTATTGGTCATGATGCAATGACATGACATATTAATCCATGGCATAATTTAAATCATGGTATAATTGTAAAGTATGACATTTACATACATGCTAAAAAAGTGTTGGCAAGTATATAAATGTGGCATACTTGTGGTTCATGGCATAATCATACGTGTGGCATATACGTGATTGTGGCATATCAAATCAATTCATGTTACATACTTAAACATGGCAATCACGCAAATTAGAAAATTCATATTATCATTTGAACATAGGCAAATCATCCCTATCATGGCATGTGCCTAATACATAATTAAATTATTTCATATTATAGCCGAGGTTTGTACTTACCTTACTCATAGCAAATAAAAGCTACTTTCTTCTTCAAAGCAACAGTCTAAAATCTCCTCCTTAAAGTTTATCCAAATCGAGTATTAATATTTTTACTCTTTGAACAAGGTAAATCCTAAATTCCCAATCAAAAAGAATTTACGATTTAATCTATGGTTATGAAACTAGGGTGTAATACAAAATTTAAAGCATTCATTTTCACTTGGAAAAATTGTATCTAAAGTTTTAAATCCAACCTTATCTTAAAAAGTTTGTCTTTAAAAATATCATTATTACATATTATTTATGAGATTTTTTTTTTCGGCCGGGCGCTGCAGCCCTTGCCACTGGTGCTGGAGCGCCCGTGGCTTTGCCCTGGCAGCACTGCAGCGCTACTGCTGCAGCCCAGGTGGTGCCCCTGGGCTGCAGTGGCTGGCAGAGCCCCCTCAAAAATCCCCTGTTTTGACTAATATTTGAAAAATCATATCTTTCAAACCGTCCGGTAATTTGAGAAAACTTCCTTCACGGAAAATGTTCGTCTACATGTTATCTAAAGTTTTAATGTTGACAGCCAAGTCCAATTTTGACCATAAGTACTTCGTTTTTTCAACAATCCAAAACTCGACAGTTTTTATTCATCGAAAAATCAAAATTTTTCTTCTGGAAAATTTTGAAATTCATACGTAAACACCATAGTTCAATGTTCCATAGTTTTTCTAATTTTCCTTAATAGTTTCCATCTAATAGAAACACATTTGAATTTCTAAAACTCTAACGAACGGATTAAAGTTCAAAATCTTTGATTTAAGTTCGATTTCTAAAAATTCTATACTACCCATAACATAAACATGAACATATTCATATGAACAATCAAAAACTCTATATTGTCAAACCACCAATTCTAAAAATTTTGAAAATTTCCACTTATAAATATTAACCCATAAAAATTTTAAACTAAAAGGGAAAAAACTAGATCTCGGTCGGCAAATTACCTCGATGGTCGGAGTTTCTGCCGGAGAATGGAACTAAAACCTTTTGAGAAGAACTTCTTGAAAGGGCTTGAAGGATTTCTTCAAACTCTCAAGAGGCTAGGATGGTGTTTGGGAGGCGGGAAAAATGGGAAGGAAAATTTTTGAAGGCTAAAGAAAATTTTCTTAAGAAAACTTAAGACTTTCTAAGAAAATTTCTAGAGAGAGAGAGAGAGAGAGGGGGGAATGGGTTTTGAGGTGTGAAGAAATGGTGGAGGGTCGATGCCTATTTATAGGCCTTGGCTAATGACTTTGGGGTTAATTTGTTAATTAATTTTAATCAAGGTGATTAAAAACCTTGTCCAAGAAGGCTTTTTCTTAGCCATTGATCCTTGATACTCACCCATTTTCTAACCATTGGATCACAAATTCCTATTTTCCTTAAAAAAATAATTAAAGATAATTCTAAATATTATCTTCAACATATGAATTCTTGGACTGTTAACTCAACATAACCGTATTTTCCTTTATCTACCACTAGCACAACTCCCAAGGTCCTCTACTGCTAGAAAGTTAATCAGTATAATTTCTATATGTTACAAAACTTGCCCACCAAGTTTTGGGACTGAAAAAGGTAAACATTCTAAATCTTATCTATTTGTAAAAACTTGGCCTCCAAGTTTTTGTACTAATAATCATCAAAACTTATCCACTAAGTTCTCTTACTAAAAAATTAATTCAGAAGAAATTTTATCTGATGCCAAGACTTATCTACTGAGTTCCCATACTAAAAAAGGTAATCTGTCTAAATTTCATCTGAGTAAAAATTTGATGTCAAATCTTTGATACTGTAATTTATATGCAGAAATATCCTATCTAGATCACTCCCAAGACTGCTAATTCTCTACTACTAAAGCTGTGAAGTACTGTATTTGCTGTTTTGACAACTGTCCTACAAAATTAATAATTATGACATCATTAAAATTATTTCATAACTTTTTGTATAAATTATAACCTAAACTTTAATTTTCATAAAGGAATTTTGATGAATTAACTTATTAAGTCACAATAATTCCTTATAAAAAATTGATTATTACAATTGACCCTCCTTAATGAATTTTCGTCCTCGAAATTAAAACAAATCTGTAAAGTCTTATTATGAAATTCATGATAATTTGATCCTATTTCTGCAACGAAATGGAAATTTTTCCACAATTCACCTTCTAAACGTCGGTATTCTACTTTCAAATCTTAGATCCGATTTTCTCAAGTAAAAATTTATGATTTCAAGTTTATGTCATATTGTGATAGTCATCAGTCCCTACAAGGAAAAGATAAGTTGTGCGGTCCCACATTACTCAGGGATGGATATATATGATGATTCATAGTAAAGAGATCACCTCTTAATGATATGGGACCTTTTGGGGTGAGTCCAAGAGCAAAACCGTCTTGGCACGAGATCTAAAGCGGACAATATCATACCAAAGGGGGGCACGGGTTGTTACAAAGTCATTCTAATGTGTATTGATGAGAAAGAGAGAGTATAGATGTGATTGGTAAAAAGTAAATCTAATGTATGACTCCCTTTGGTATGATATTGTCCGCTTTGAACTCGTGACCGCACGTTTTGCTCTTGGACTTACCTTAAAAGACTTTATATCATTAAGATGTGGTCTCTTTATTTATGAAACATCACATATATCCAGCTTCAAGTAATGTGGGACTGCACAACTTACTATTTTCTTGTAGGGACTGTACAATTGACAATCAAAGGTACCACATGCCTAAAAAAACTTAAAATGTATTTTTGTGATACATATAAAGCGTAAATCAAGGGCATTGAACGATATGAAATCATACATAGAGTGGATTTTAATGCAAATTTCCCTTTTAACTTGACATTTTGGACTTGAAATTCAGCTGCCATTGTTTGAGGCAATGGATGAACAGCTCTTGGACGACTTGTGTGGCCGTCTAAAGCCAGTTCTCTTACACAGAGGAAAGCTACATTATTCGCGAAGGTGATCTGTTGATGGGATGTATTTTGTAACGAAGGGAACTTTGGTGACTAGTACTACTAATGGGGAAGAACTGGCTTCTTCAACTCGGAAAATCTTAAGGCTGGTGATTTTTTTTGGCGAAGAGATAATGATGTGGGCATTGGATCCAAACTCGGGCACTAGTCTTCCCATCTCAAACGAGAACAGTGAGAGCTATAACAGAGTTTGAATCGTTTGCTGTATGCCGGATGATTTAAAGTTTGTGGCCACTCAATTCCGTCGTCTTCATGGCGAGCAAGTCAGGCACATTTTCAGGCAAGACCTTAAACCTTGTGTGTATCTGAAATTGATTCTTTGGCTTCCCAAAGGTGGTTAATAAGAAACACTATGAGCGTCCCAATTTAGTTCTTTAGAATGTGTTTGGTAGGAGAGAAAAATGAAAGGAAGAGGAGGGGTGGAGGAATTGGTAGAAGGATTTTGACAATTATGGTTGTTTAATAGGAGGGAAGAGAGGAATGGATGGGATTAGGGGAGGGACTCCCAATCCTTCACAAAAAACCTCAGGGATTCTATCTATTTCATTGGTTAGAGATCATATAGTCATTTTACGAATAAAATCTATTATATTCTTTTCCTTGTGTCTCTATACCAAATAAGGAGAGATTGTTTTTGCATTTTTTCCTTATAGTCATACCAAACATTATGAAAGAAATGATATCTCCCTTTTTTCCCCATCTCTCTCACCTAGGTGATCTACCACTCCTTCCTTCCACTTTTCTCTCCCTCTTATCAAACATAACCTTAATATTGTAAAATGTAAAATTAGTCCATAGTGCTATCAGTGTAGCGAACAGTCTTAAAAAGTCAACATATAGGTGGTATAACCTGCCAATGATCACTAGATCAAAGGCACGGGGTGCGGTGGGGCTTGAGTTACAGAGGTGCGGTTCGATCTTGTATTGTTTATTAAATAAAAACTAGGTGGTCTATAGCCTAATAATTTTACAAGTATATTTGTTTTATATTTAAGTGGTTGTAGGGGACTCGATTTCATTTACCTTAACAGCTACATCATATGATTTCATATATATATATATATATATATATATACATGTTTTGGGTTGGTTAGGTTTTATTCGTATGAATGGAGGACATGGGCGGCGTGTGCCATACAAGCGGCTTGGCGACGACACTGTAAGAAAAAGCTCGACAAATCCTTACATGAAACAGAAGATGGAGGTGGGAGCTCAGGCCTTGGGAGCTCAAGCCTTGGGACTACATCACACAGCAGCAGACCGCCTCAGACTCTGAGATTGTCCTCCTGGAAACCTCTGGATCCAAATTTCGCCTAATATTTCCTAAATTTTTTTTTTGTTTTTTTTTTTTTTTTGTTTTTTGAATAAGAATTTTGTTATAAATGAGCTGTGTGTTGGTATTGGCTAACCTATGAACATGTTTTGTTTTATTTTGCAAATTATAAAACATTTAAACCTCATAAAACTTTTAACTGTATGTTTTCTCTTAACAATGTTTGTGGTTCTTGTCCTACAATTGAGCATTATTTCATTTCTCATATGTGAAAGGAAAAAAAAAAAAAAAGAGGTAGAATGATATGTTCTTGTTTAAGTCCTATTACTTCATTTTAAACATGCAGTTTTTTTTTTCCCCCTTTGATGTCATTGATTTAAAGGGCCTAATTGCTTTATGTGGCACACTCTGTGAAATGCATTTTCTTTTAAGAATAATATGGCATTTGTACTGTTGAAATACATGCATGGGAGATGCGGTTTACCTTAAGAATCGTGACTGTGATGATATCATGACTCTTTTCTTCACAACCACTTTTACTTAAACCTTTGAAGGGTGAGCAAAATCTTACTTGCTTAACATATTTTTTGGGTAACACTTACGATAGAAATTGTACTTTTACTCTATCAGTGAGTGTTGTTATTTTAGTTGTTAAATAATTTTAATAATTGGATTTATGAGTGTTTATGTTAAATTTATATCACAATATGTATAATTATATTCAGTCACAAATCAAACGACTAGCAATAACAATTTGTACCAACAATATCAAAGTACAGTTCTTATTATAAAGTTTTTTTTTTTTTTGTTATAAAAAAATGTATTTTATATGTTTTTAATTACATATACTTTTATCTATTTTCTTGAAAATCACTTCTCTGAGAATTACATGTAAAATTTGTTTTAACTATAATAGAAGAGTAGAAAAACTCCTCACGTTCATTTTTGTCATCAAAAACGCAGATTTTGGATGCGCCTTTGGAGATTTTGAAATCGTGAACTTTTCCTTTTTTTTTTTTCCTCCTTTTCTGTCTCTTTCTCTGCTCTATATCAGTCCCCTTCTTTTTTTTTTTCCCTCTCCTCTTTCTCTCTCTTATTTTTTAAGATCTGACACTTATTTCTATTTCCCACTCTGGTTTAATTCCAAACCACTCCTTGACCATGTCTTGTATTTTTTTTTCTCAAACCCATTTTCTTTGTTCATCAACTATATTTCTATTTTTAGAACAAAAAGAAAAAAAAAATCAATCTTTCTATTTCGTATTGCTCTTCTATTTTCTCCAATTTCTCATTTTTCTTCCCAAATTTTTTTGTTTCTCTTTGACCTTTGGTCTCTTCTATATCATCAACTGATATGGGTTCTCCCTCCTGGAAAACCAACTTCTTCATTTATCTTGGGCTTTTTTCTTTAATCCATATATGTGTTGGTATTAAACTCACAAGAGTCCAAACATTAGAAAATATACAGAGCAAGCATGTAATCATCACATTCAACTAAAGCGATTTTTTTTTTTTTTTTTCTGAGAAAAGAGGGAAGTAAACAGTAAATAAGAAAGATGATCTGAAAAAAAAAAAAAAAAAAAAAAAAAAGGGGGAAAGGAAGATATGATGAAGAAGAAAATGTTCTAAAAAAAAAAAAAGTGTAGGAGAAGATGACATGAGAGAGAAAGAAAGGCGTGGGTGGGGGTAAAAAATGCGAGAGAAAAGTTATTTGAATTGCCAACGGAGGGATATGGTTTTCATCCCGTGATTGATGATGTGTCAGATAATACAAACCCTTTCATTCATATTCATATCCTCTTCTCATAAAAAATAAAATGGTTAATTTTATGAATAACCTTCAACTATATACCTTATTTCATTTTGTTCCCTAAATTATTATATATAATTTATTTTATTTTATCCTCTAACTATTAAAATTATTCATTATGTCACTAAATTATATAAATCATTCAGTTTGTCATTTTCGTTTACTTTCCCTTATTTATTTAAGGGAATACTGACATGCAATTAAAAATTAAACAAACATGTTTTAGAATATAAATCCTTATTATATAAAAAAAACAAATATGAATTTTTAATAAAAGAAAACATATAACTTTCATATAAATAATATTTTGTTTCTCTCTTGTTCTCTCTATACTATAAATCTCCTTCCTAACCCTTTGTAGTTAGCTTCTTAATTGTAATTTCCTGGGCTTGGGGGTGAAAGGAAGAGACTAATAGAGGAGAATTGATCGGAGAAAGCGGTTATGACAGTGGTTTCGGGTGGGAGAGAGAGAGAAAGGTGAGAAAAGGACAGTGAGAGGGGAGGGAGGAGAGCGATAGGAGTGTTGTGGGGTTGTGGAGAGAGAGAGAGAGAGAGAGAGTGAGTGGAGTTGGAAACTTTGATTTTTTTTTTTTTTTTTTTTTTTTTTTTTTTTTTTTTTTTCTAATTAGGAATTAATATGTCTCATAATTAAGATTTATAATTTAAAAAGTTTATCTCCTCATCTCAACGAGAACAGTGCAAGCTATAGCTGAAGTTGAAGCGTTTGCTGTCATGCCTGATAATTTAAGTTAGTGGCCTCGCAGTTCCGCCGTCTTCAGGGCAAGGACATTCAACACATTTTCAGGCAAGACCTTAAACCTTGTTGTGTTTGAAATTCTTCTCTTGACTTCCAAGAGGTGTTACAAAACACCAGTGAGCTGTCTAAATTTAGTATTTTAATGATTATATTCAACCAACCATACACTATCAGGTACAAATATAGTCTTTAATGGTCAACCTAATACGTGGTATAACCCGCCAACGATCACTAGATCAAACAGCATTGGGTGGGGTGGGGTTTGGGTTCGACCCGGTGTTGTCTTAAAAAACTAGGTGGTATATAACCCAATAATTTTACAAGTACATTATTATTCGTATAATATTTAAGTGGTGTGGGGGCTCGATGGATATATACCTTTTAACACCTCCATCATATCGTATGTTGGGTTGATCAGATTTTACTCCTATCAATGGAGGACATGGGCGGCCTGTTTAATACAAGCAGAAGATGGAGGGAGCTCAAGCCTTAGGACTACTACATCTTATACGCCAAGTTTTGCTTTCACACGCAGCGCTATGCATAGACCACCTCAAAGATTGCTGTCTTGGAAACCTTTGAAGCCGAATTTCGCCTTATGATTCCTAGATTTCTCTCTCTCTCTCTGTCTCTTTTTTTCCCGATAGAAAACTGTTATAAATCAATTGTGTGTGTGCAACCACTTGGTCTTCCATAACCTATATGTTTTTTTTTTTTTTTTTTTTTTTTTTTAAATTGCAAATCATAAAAGCATAGAAACCTCATAAACTCCCTTTTTAATATTGTGTATTATCATGAACTTAATCCAAGAAAGACGAACCTGATGCGAGAACAACGGAGCAAATCTAAGAATGACGAAAGTAAGAAAAGTCGATTAGATATTAAAAAAAAAAAAAAAAAAAAAAAGGAAACGGAATCCAAATCATCCACATTCATCAGAACCAAACGAAAAAATTATGAGAAACAGAGAGATTCAAACCTGAATTTCACAGGAAAAAATCTGCGGAGATCAAACTCGAGTTCATCGAAGATCCATCTCCAGAAATTCAGATCGAGGTCAACGGAGCTCCATAGTAGGGAAAGAACGGAGGTCGATTTTCTGTTTGGCTGAGCGAGAAAAAGGGAAAGAGTGAGAAAAAGGAATCCGATTTTCTATCGGGTTTTTTCTTTAAGCGAGGAAAAGAAATTAATACAATACAGTACACCAAGATTAGATTGTATTAATTAATACAGCAGATGTTGTATTAATTTACTGACCATATAAACTTATATAATATGATGCGTATACCAAATATTGTATTGTATTAAAATAATACAACACGATTGTTGTAAGAGCTGTCAATTATGCTCTTAATATTTATTTGAATCATAAATTTAAATTAGAAAATTTTGGATTAAATTGATTTGATATTTGAAAGAGAAAAAATGAGTATGATATAAATTTTAAAACTAAAAATTTGGATTGAATTGGAAATAAAAAAATTTGGATTTAAAAGGTTGATCCAAACATACAGTACTAATAAAGAATTAATACTAATAAATAATAATTTGTTTGTTTTGTGACAGGTGATTATGAGTACATTGACATTAATATGGCACTAGAAGATGATAGGAGGAGGGTAAAAATGGAAATTCAAAGACAGAGACAGAGAAGAGGAAGAAGAGGTGGGTGACAATAGACATAGAGCCAAAGTCACAGTTTGAAGTGGCAAGGCTCCAGCCTACAAACACCTCACAAACCACTCCCCAAGATACTTATAGGGACAGAGGACAAACTCATCCAGATTATCTCCATCCTCTGCTCTGCTGCCAAACAGTTTCGCATGACAGAGGCCACCATGTTCCCCCCTTGGAGATACACAGCTTACAATGCACTCCAAATGGCTCTCTTATTCTCGTAATTATTCTAATACTAATTATTAACTATATAATTACCAAGAAGTACTCCAACTGGGAGTGGACACCTCCTAATCCTAATCCTAATCCTATTTTAATAATATAAAACCAGCCAATAATAATAAGATTAGGAATTTAGGAGCTGTCTCTGCCTTGTCAGTTAATTCTCTAACATGAGCATCAATTGCTGATAACATTATTGTTATTATTATAATTAATTCTGTTGTAATTGACCAGCTTAGATTTCTAAATTATTAATATGTTTGCTAAGGTATTTGCCTATTATTATTATTATTTACTGGATAAGACTATGGTAAATACCCTTTTATATACCTTATATACCGTTTTATATACCTATCAGTAAAGTTGTTTTTTAACTGTTAAGATGTAATCAAACGACTAAGATTTTACTTGTATATGATAGTTATAATGCACATTACCTCATACTTATATAGAATAAAAAATTAAAATATAATATGTAAACCCCCCCCCCCCCCCCCCCCCCGGACACCCCCCATACAACTCCGGCGATCGGCGACGAGCCTCCCCTTCACCACGCCGACAACCAACCCCTCCTCCAGGCGACGACCCAAATATGGGCCCCCCCCCCCCCCCCTCCCCTCCCCTCCCCTTGCACTGACGACCTAGATCTGGTAGGCGTTTGGGTGGGTGGGGGGGGGGGACCTAGGTCATCAGCGCAAGGGGTAGAGGCGACAAGGCTCGTCAACTGGGGCCGTCGACATTCACGTCGGGGGTTTCGTCGGTGTGGGAGAGTTTTTTTAATTTAATTTCTTTATATATTATTTTTTTAATTTTTTAGTTTATACTAGTATGAGGTAAGGTGTATTATAATTATTATGCACAAACAACATTTCAGCTGTTTAATTACATCTAACAGTTTAAAAAGAGATTTTACTGATATGGTATATTAAAGAGGCTTTACCGCAGCCTAGACTCAAATAATTTCCAGACATGTATATACACACATTATTCTCTTTATTTATATATCATGATTCATAAAATAAAGTCATATATAATATCTTGTAACAGTTGCATGGAAGAACCCAAGCTAGTTTTAGAATCTATAGGTTTCATTTTCACATGGCGGTCTCGCCTGAAGACTCAATGCTCTTGTCATTGGCATGATATGACGGACAATAACTAAGGTTTATAGAATTGAATACTTATTTTCATAATGAAACGGACTAAAACCCTACGGTAAAATAGGGGCATTAAGTTTATCTTCGTCCACATATCGATTTGTCATTTGTAAGCTTCAGATCAGGAAGTATTAAATCAAGAATATGATCCAAGGTTCTTTTAATGGACGCGGTTGTGATTTTTCTTTCATATCCATTGTCATCTTTTGAAATCTCCATAGGAGGCTTCAGAGTTGCTTGAAGCCTCTAGGAGGCACTACTACAAAATGTAGTATTAACCGTCGTGGTAACATTTACACGACGGTTAACCGTCGTGGAATCCAGGATCGTGGAGTCTTTTCAGATTCCATGACGGTTTTTTAACCGTCGTGGAATGGACAAAAATATGACCTAAATATGGACATTTAAGAACATACTACGACGGTTCTATGCAAAAAACCGTCGTGGTAAGGTAATCTTCCACGATGGTTTCCTTGAGAAACCGTCGTAGTTAGTTGGCCTACCACGATAGTTTTTCCAAAAAACCGTCGTGATAGGTAACAAAAAAAAAAATTTACAAACCTACCACGACGTTTTTTCAAAAAACCGTCGTGGTAGGTTAACAACGGAAAAAAAAAATTTTTGCGGAATTTGTTTCATTTCCCCAAAAACATTTAAATCACAAAATCAATACTTTTTTCCGGAAAAATTATCAAATATGTGCCTTACCCAACCAATTTAATTCAATATAACAACACACCACAATGAACAATCACCGAAAATGTATGGGACGGATTTTGGGCCATTTCGAACGGAATTATTCCCAACTCAACAATCTACAAAATCAATATTTTAGACGGAACCTTTTATCAACAACCACAGGTCGACAAAATCATATTTTGGACGAAAAATTCCTAAATCCGTGCATTACCCAAGCAATATACATTACAACTTACTGGCTTGTCGAGCGTGCGTACGGACGGAGTGCGGAGTGGGTACGTGCGAAGTGCGGTGAGAGAGAGGGGGAAAGCCGCATGAGTTTCCTTGTGTGACCCCGTCAGAGAATGGAGGAGGCCGCGTGAGTGGTGGAGGAAGCCATCATAGAATGGAACCAAGAGAAAATTTGAGAGGTGAGATAGAGAGAGGGGCGTGGTGAGATAGAGCGAGTTTTTGGAAATTTTAAGTAGGGAGGGAGCGGAGAGAGAGAAATAGAGGTAGGAAATTGGGCGGCTTTGGGTATGGAGTTAGAGTGTGTATTAGAGAGTGAAAAAGTGAAAAATGTTTGGAATGTAATGGGGTGAGGGTATTTTTTTAGGTTTAATACACGCTCCAAAAATTGAATTTAATTCAAAATTTTTAAAATTCTCGCCTTAGTACCTATCACGACGGTTATTTGGGAAAACCGTCGTGGTATGTGAACATTGACTTAGAAACAAATAAGTAACAAATGAATTTATAAAAAAGTAAATAACGCCAAATGAATCATTGACTTAGATTTGACCAATAGGCATTTGCCAATCATTGATATTTATATAACTTTGATAATTTTTAATAGTAACCAATAACGTCAAACGAATCATTGATATCCCTTTTAACCAATAAGCGTTTCCCGATCACCAAGATAACATGACTACATATAGTTGTCCATACTAATTATGTCACCCAGACATTACACAATATTTCATTCATCTTCAAACCAATAAGTATGAGCCAATATGAACAGATTTAGTATTTTTTTTTTTTAAATATGGCCCTCCTTAGTATTTAGATTTTTTTTAATGTTTTAATATCATAACTAAACTAAAATTGTTTTTTATGTTTTATCACCATATCAACATTTGATTCTTTTTTACTCCCAATTTTTTATCTTCATTTTTTCTAATTTTTTTCTCAGAATTTTCTTTGTTTTAAAGACATTGATTTTATAATATCAATCCCGAATATTGAGTGTGTAAGAGCTCATTTATTGATAAAATTATTCATCTTAAAATTATTCATCGTAAAATTATTCATCTTAAATGAAAAAAAGAGTGATGTTATGAAATAAAATAAAAGTGAGACTTAATTTCAGTAAAAAAAAAATTACAAACAATTTTATAATAGATCTTGGGCTAAAACTTTCATTTGTTTATCTTAATTTTGACATTTGAGATAAAGTTTAAATAAACAAATTTTATAATGCTTTCAAAATAATAAGGGCTATTATCTGGTAATTATAATATGTTGATGAAAATTAAATAAAAATAATTAAATTTTTGTATCCATATAAAGCCATTGATTTTTAATATAAAAATGTTCCCTTTCCCGCTAAGAAAAATTTCCGGATTTGTCACTATATATGCTCGATTATCAAGGTTCTACATAATTATGATTAACAATTATAATAGGAAATAATTCATCGATTCATCTCTAATTGATAAGCATTCTCCAATCCTAGTATAAAAAGTTTTGAATCCGTCACCGTGCACCGATCATCAAAGTTTACATAATTATGATTAACAATTATAATAAGAAATAAATCATCGATTCATCTCTTAATCGATAAGTATTTCCGTATTTGACGTATTCAACGCGTCCACATTTAATTTTGTAGATATATTTGTCATATTTTTTAATTCGAATCCGATGATAAAAGTAAATTTCCGGCAATATTGTTCTAGTCACATACAAGCAAAAAAAAAATAATGAAGGAAATTAATAAAAACAACTTTTCATTGATAAAATCAGTACAGCAATCCAACGTCATAATCTCTTGCAAAGAAATCATATATGCGTTTTCTTTTTCCCCCATACATGTACTGAACCCAAACTCCTAATAACCAAAGTACTGAAAAAGGAAAACAGATAAAAACTAAGGAAAGACAACGTTGGATGAGGAAATCCCAAAGAGAAAACCAACAATCTGTGTCTCTAGAAGAGGAAAACGTTGTCTTTTCCCAAAAATGCATTGAAACAAAACAACCAAACATGACCGAAATATTACGAAAGGAAAATATAAACCACCCCCACACTACTATGGCTTTATTGCTTGCTATGTATGACCTTGAAGAACACCATTTTGGAGAGGCCTACTTTGGCTGATTGATCACGAGTACTCGAGGAGTTGCCCAGCCGGGATCTAGAAGTGTCCGGGCCAGAAATTTCCGAGATCAAACGCCGGGTTCTCAGCAGCATCATTTGCACCATTGATTTTCACATTGCTACTATTGCTTGGAAACAAAAAGTACTCATCAGGAATCAGTGACCCAATCTCACCTCCGCCATAGCCATTGTTGCCTCCATAGATGTTAACATCACCTTGAACATTGTTCTCTTGAGCCTGTCCTAGAACTCCATTGCCTGCATCATTTTCAGCATTGATATAATTGTGATTACTAATTTGAAAAATATTTACACCAGTGGTGTTAATGTGATTCCCTTCCATGTTTCCTTGACCAGATGGAACCCCAAATCCAAAATTCTCATTGTTTCCCCCAAATCCAATGTTTTGCCCAAAGTTAGGGTTTTGAAGAGCACTACCAAAAACCCATCTCTGATTATAATCCCTTCTTTGTTGTGGGCAAACCCCCAAAATTCACCTGTTGAGCAAGACCCATATCACTCACCCTCATCCCAGCAACATTATTGGTCACATTGGTGCTAATTCCTCACCCAAAAATACCCATATCCCAAACCCACTTCCTTGTTCCCAAACATTAGCACTCACATTGTTGTTGCTAGCACCTTCCCCAAATCCAAAATTATTGTCATTCCTATATGGTTGATTGACCCCATTCCCACCCATTGATGTTGTTCCAAACCCTAAAAAAGTCCCCGTTGTTAGCCTGAAGACTACTAGAAGCACCACCACCGCTGCCGTTTCCGCAGATGAAGAAGAAGAAGAAGAAGAAGAATAAGAAGAACCACGAAGAAAATTGTGTCCATTTGGATTCATTTGTTGCACTCCTAGGGGGTTCCTAAAAAACCCAGTATTCCCAAGGGAACTCCCGGTGGCCCGTCGTTTCCTCTGAGGTGGGAGGAGGAAGAGTGAGGGAAGAGCTACCGCCGATGTTAGCCTGATCATTGTAGCCGTGAGGCTGCTGTCGATAGAGTTCCAGCCTTCGCTTGATCTCTTTTATCTTGTCCTCCAATAGCCACAACACGCTACCGAGCTCGGTCATGGTGAACTGGCTAAGTGGTTCCCCTCGGCAATCCCGTGCATGACATAGGCCGTTAACCTCTCCTTGTTGCTCCGAAACAAGCTTCTCGACCTGGTCCTTCATCTTGGTTATCCGCTCGCGGAGGTAGCTTTCCTGGCTCACCATCTTCTTGCACCTCTCCATCTCTGGGACATTATAAACCTCTCGATGAGGTGGTGGGCCACCGCTGGGGACGGCCACACTGTCGGAAATTCCTCCCTGGACCTTGAATCACGATGAAGGCACTCACACCCGCAAAGGGTTGTCAGCTCCTGCACCTTCTTCACCAGCCCCTGTTTCCTCTTCTTGAAGCTTTGTTTCCTTGATGCGTCATTTTTTATCCATGCAAGTTTTATTTTCTTTCTCATGGAACAAATCAGAAAGAATATTTCACTACTCAACTCTGAAATGTTATCAGTTTGGCGTCTGTTTTCTGTGTGAGACTGTGGTGTGTGTAGAGTCCACTGATGAGATGTATATATATAGAAAATAATAATAATAATAATAAAAAAATAAAAATTAAATAGAGGGGTTTTGAGGGAGATTTTGTGAAATGTTAAATCAAAACATTGGGTTTTTAGGTGCATTAAATGCAATTAAGAAACACATTTCCTCTTAGATTCTCACAGATAATGAATTTTGGTCATAAAATTTATTCTTGGGTCTTCGTAATTATGGTGTGTAGGGGAAATACATTAAAGATTACGCCTCTTTTTGTACATGTGGTATTCCATTTCTGAATTGGCAAGAAAAGGTATTGAAAAAGCATTTTTTTTATTTTTTCTTTTTCCTTTTTCTTTTTTGAAGAGATAAGCATTTGGTTTTTCATGAAGCTGACCATCAAAAGGTGTATATAACACATGGAATGGATGGTATCTTGCTTTGTGATTATCGGATCATCAAGAATATTAATCCAACGGCTCATTTTCATGGTGATCAAGCAATCTTGTCATGGAGTAAGTATATACACAGAGTGGTGATGCCATATGTACTAAAGGGCACGAGAAGAAGAAGAGAAGAGAAGAAAGTCTCCATCGAAAAAATGAAAAATAAACAAAAACAAAACAAAAAAGGGAAAGAAATAGAGATAAGAACGAAATAATACTAAATCCAAGGTGAGTATGCTTTAATAGATTTTTTTTTATAAATAATAATGAGACTTAATTCTCTCTCAAGTTGTCACATTAAAACCACATTCACTTCATGTCAATGATAGATTAAAAATCAAACCTTTTCTTTCGCAAATAGAAAATTATAATTCGTATAATAAGAAGTAATTAAGTGGCACTTATTTGTCCAAAAATTTTACTAATAATTGTAAGTTACACGGCTAGTAAGAAAAACACATACATTGAATGGTAACATGCAATAATTCTAGCAGTAGAAAAATACTCAACATTTGTCTCTTTGTACCATTTTATTATATTATATTATATTATATTTTTTATTTATAGTATTTTAATTTGTTTTTTTAATTCTACGAGCGTACTTTCACCATTATAAAAGATTTTTTTTTTCTGTTATGTGTTTGGCAAAATTAAAACAATTTTTTTTAGTTAATTACTTTTTTTTTTTCTGATAAGTGTTTGGCCACGTTAAAACATAGAGATTATTGTCATAGACATAGGTTCTTGTAATTGTAATAATATGTTGATTCATAAATAATCATATCTCTATGTTTTTCATTAAGGTTTTTCAACCTGAGATATTTTTCCAACATATTTCTGTAGTTGAAGTGACGCCGTCGTAAATGAAAATAACACATACATGGAAATAAATTTGGCTTCTAAATTTACAGATATATAGTCCATTCCAAAATGCTAAGTACTCTTTGATAATTAAATTATATCTTTTTTTTAATAACTAAAAAAAAAAATTCTGGTGTGTTGGATATGAAAAATGCATTTATGGATCCTGTTAAAATGGCTTTTGTCAATTATGAAATATCTGTTTATAACCAATGGCGCATTACGGGTCTATTAATTATGAGACTGCATAAGTAGACGACAAGATAACAATTAATGCATTAAAATGAAAACACATGTTGATTGTATTAAGAGATTTACTTTGACAATAATGAGAATTTACTTCACTTGAGTTTTTCATAATTGAATTTTTTAAAAGACATGCTTTGACTGCATGTCTCAACGAGAACTAATTAGGTAATCATTTCTAGGAGAAAAAAGCGTATATAGAAATGTAGTAATAATAGTTTTAGAAAATTAGTGAAGTAAATAGCAAGAATTTCAAATATCTAGGCTATGTTTAGAGCACACATTCCAATCAAATTCTAAAAGTTTTTTTTCCTTCAAAAGTAAATCAATTACACTATTCAAATATCAAAATCTCTATTAAAAACTCAAATTTTAAAAAATTTTAACTTTCTTATTTTAAGTCGAAATGTGATTGATTTAAAAAAAATGGATAGAATGATAAAAGTAAAGAAAATAAGATCCATTTTTCTATTTTTTCCCCTACATTTTAAGTTTTTACATTTTTTAACTCTAACTAATTTATTTTTCAACCAAAAACATAACTCCAAACATTCACTTTTTTCTAATAAAAAACATTTACAAAACTCCAATCGGAAGTGCATGCTCTAAACGCCACTTTGTAATTAACATCAAGATTTTACGAAATTAATTATTGACCTAATAAATTTGCAACCAACTGCTATTTAATTACTTTAACTATCTTTAGCACGTGTCATTTATTTCAATTATTTTTGAGAAAATGCTATTTTACTTCTTTCTCACTTTACTTTATTTTATCTCAATTTTTCTTTTTCTTACAAGGGAACTGAAATGAGAGCTCCGATTCTACTATATCATTAAGATTTAAAGAATGAGGAATTAAAAACAATTCACCGGGTTGTTTCTACGTTACTCAGTAACAATATAAGGGAACTATTTTTTTTTAGAGGGATTTAGGAATTTAACTCATTGTTGACAAAGTCACCTTTAGCGCTCTCATTTTTTTATATAAAATTAGCGTGAAGCCATTTTCAAAAAAAATAAAATAAAATAAAAATAAAAAAACTTGTTTAGCTTGATCATTACTTCATTTCAACCATCCAATGATAATTAACCATTATTTTCTTTTTGGAAAATGATAGTTAAACATTATCGATTCCAATACGATCGATCTTTGTATTTGTGTTGGTTTGCCTTTCACACACACACACACCACAGAGAGAGAGAGAGAGAGAGAGAATAATGAATTTGCTTTTGTTTTATTAGTTTACTAACATTCAAATTATGACAATATATTGTATTACTGTAAGTATCTGATTTTAATTTGGGTGGTTTTTGCCATCTTTATTAAATCATGGCAGCTAGCCCACTTCCTGTGTCTCATTAAAAGATGCTTCAATATTGCTATCACCTTCTCATCTCTCTTCTTATGCTTAAGATGTTTAATTAAGTTTTAATTTATAATTTACTTACCATTTATTAATTAACTAATAAAAAAAAAGGGGGTGGCCTTTTGTCATAGCCACGTCGAGTTATCGTGTCATGGCTAAATCTTTGATTTCAATGGCATTTTGAATTTTTGTTTTGAAAAAAAAAAAAAAAAAAAAAAAAGTTAAACATTAATTTGCTTAGAAAAAGATTATAAATAGTTTACTTAGAACTTGTGATTTGAAGAGCTAGAATTTATGTTAACTTCTCGTTCAATAAAATGAGTAATTTATTTAATTTTTTTGGTTTTATTTTTAGGAAAAGAGTAAGAAACCAAAACAAAAGTTAACCACATGTATTTGTAAGATAAAAAATAAATCACTAGTTTATGAATTGAGGAACATACCAGAAAATCACACAGACGTTTAGCTACACCACGAGTGAGAGATAACAGAGAGTAAAAAACAACCAATTACGCTATATATATATATATATATATATATATATCACTGGTTAACTTAACTGTCCATGGGCTGAAACAAAGATAATATAAAAAGGCCATAAAAATCAATAGTTCATACGGTAATGTTTCTCTTTATTTTTTCAGTTTTTGTTGGTGTTGGACAAGCTCGAATTTACGTAGGCTGGGATGCCAAATGGAGAATTAATGCCGATAGTACCACTAAAATAGTGTCCACGATTGCCAAAAACCTGCAAAAACTCGAGTCAAGATTGCTGTCTCAGCTATTTTCCTGCTCATGTTTTGACACCTTAATAAAGTTTGACACATAGATAAACATAGTGAACATTAAAACGGAAGACGATGATGAAAAAGACAAACGTTGATAGCTGTAACGTCGCCCCTCTTAGGAACATCATGGTTTACTCATACTTTATAATTAATACTAACTCAAAAGATAGAGGAAGCATACTAGTTAAAATATTATCCAGGGTTTAAAAAGAATCTTTAAATGAAAAATCAAAATAATTTTTTTTTACTATATGCTATCGCTATTTTTGAGTTAACATATTACATAAGTATGAGAAAACAGTGACGTCCCTAAAAGGAGGCGTTACAACAGCAACAAAATAAATAGGGGGAAAAAAAGGCACATTTTGTTACCACTTTGTTGTTATCTTATGTGTCAAACTTTTCGTGAGGTGTCAAAATATGAGTGGTGAGATAACAGATTTGAACTTGTAATTGCAGCCAAAAGATGCTACAGTGTAAAGTTATAAGACGATATTGCCCACTTCAGAAGTCAGATCTTCATTTCATCTCTCAAATTAGACTCACGCTCTTCTTCTTTCCCTTCAAACTGATGGTTACACATCCACCAATGTTGACCTCCAACAACGATAGCGGCGCCCTAATCATCATATCAGATCAAGCCGATGATCTCCCCGCCATGGACGGAACATGTGGAAGCTCAGCCTCCATTAGCTTCACGCACCGTCCAATCATCTGTGGACACTCATGGTGGATACTAGCAGTTACCGGTAGGTATCACGTTGGTCGTTGGATACCAGTCGGTAACTAGTCGGTGACCGATGGCCGGCTAGTGTCACGGTGAATATTGATGGTATCAATCGGTAACACAGTGGTTATCAGATCGGTATCACAATGGTTATCAACCGGTAACTGGTCGATGACCGACTATTAGATAGTCAGTATATATAATAGTAAATTGTATCATGGCAATTAACTCGTAAATTTGATAATCTAAATATAGTACTATTATGACAGGATGGAATATTTAGTGATAACTCGATCCAAGTCATGAAAATGTGGCATCCTGTAAAGTGCCCATCTCAGAGATGATAAGAAGAGCCCACATTAGCCCAAACCCAACTTAATAGGGCCGAATTAAACTAATATATATATATATATATATATATTGCTAAAGGAATTTCTTAAAACTAATTATGGACAATAAAATTTCAGGTCAGAAACAAACAACAAACAAGTTTCAGATCAGAAACGTTCCTTCACAAATAAGGTCAAAAAAAAAAAAAAATAAATGCAAGTCCCAAATATTAATATATAATTAAAAAATGATACTATGAGCTAAGCTACCTTATACATTCGTTTACGTTTGATCTTTTTTCTAACCTAATATAAACATGTAGTCTATGCACGGGCCAATGTAACACAAGCCCATAATTTTATTTTTTTGTTTTGTGAAAAATAATAATAATATTTCTTTTTTTTTCGTCGCATTGGAAATCTTATGAAATTACAAGTGAAGTAGTATTAGAACCTAATCCACTAGTCTATTAAACTTAATTTAGAATTATTTAGTCTATTATAAGTTCATAATTTCCACAAAATATATCACTTTTGAAAGTGAATAGATTAATAAGATTTAAATTCTGATATTAAAATTGAATGAGACCTAAAAAATACGTCCACGATCTATGTACCACCAATAGTCAAAAGGCGATGATATTGAACATGATTTTTTTTTTTTTTTTTTTATTAGCTTCATGATTTCTTTAATTTCGGGACAATATAAGACCTGTGAACAACCAATGTCTTGCCACTTGTCTTTTATTAAGGGCTTCTTGACCTAGTGAAAGAAATAAAGTTGGTAAAATTCCTTGGTATACAAGCCTTACTCCTCCAAGCAAATAAAGTAGAAGCCTCATATTAATTTTAGATTCCCTTTTCTAGATTCCCTTCTAAATAATTTAGATTCAAATATGTGTGTGTGTGTGTGTATATATCCTGGAAAATATGCTTTATCAACCTTTCAAAGTGATTAAATTATTTATTCCCGCATCCTGAATAAATGCTTTTCAGTCCTCTACCTATTAATTTAATTAATTTAGTAAAAATCTGCAGCTGTAAAAAGGCATAAGCAAATATATAAATAGGGTCTTGAAGTATATATACTACTTCTTGGTAACTAAATATATGTATCTGTTGGATTCGTCAAGAACAGATATCCTAATTCTACCTTATCAAGATCATAAATAAATAATAAATAAGAACAAACAACATTTCTTAATGATTAATCTTTATAATATGAGAGCTATATTTATCTTTAATTATTATGATGATTCACTATAAAATAGAGAAGCTGATAATAAAAATTGCGCATCTCTCAATATCTTTGTAGTTTTTTTTCTCTAATCTCCTATAACCTTACGTACCACGCCCGTGTATGTATATATAAAAAGAAAACTAGACAGCTAATTTTATAAGTACTAAATTTCCGAACTACCCTTATCTGATGTCGACATTCAACCATGAATTTGAAGTATGGTAGACTCAATATATATAAATTCTACTTCAAGCCTCTGTTTGATCTCATATGCTAAAAAAATAATAGTAAAATTAGATACAAGAATGGAGAAAAGAAAATCCCTATTAGTCGATTAAAAAGTGATCACAGTCTAGTGTGATAAGTGCTCAGAACATGACCTAGAATCGAAATAGTCAATGTGTAAGGCCTTTTTTTATTTTATTTTATTTTAAGTTTTGATCATATAGAAATGATTACTCCATTATGGTTAGATAGTGTTTAGAACATCTCTCTATACATATATCTATCCAACAACCTACCAATAACTATATCTATATATAGATATATATAATTATAAGATATAGTATATGTATGTGTGTAATATATAGTTAGTTCTTTTTATAATATGTCATGTTGGTACGGTTAAAAAAAAAGAAAGAAAGAAAAAAGATCATGAACTTGCCCACTGGGAGTTGTCCACCATGACAGAAAGAATCTAATAAGTTAAACTGTTTAAGCAGAGTCTGATAAGGACTTTTAATTAACAAACTGATCATGCATAATATCTAATCACACACTAACACAAGAGCGAGACAAAATTAGTTTAACAAATTGATTAAGAAACCCTAATCCACTGCATTCTAAGTGGTAAATCCCATTTCAGAACCTTTCAGCACTTATTTTCCCCCTTAAAAGTGAAGAAGAAAAAGGTATTTGGGAGTCTTTTAACTTATCCAAAAAAAAAAAAAAACTATCATTCTTTATAGACTCATCTTTATATTGACCTTACAACTATTCATCAATATGGATGACCAGCCCTAAGTAATAATCCTTGTTGAGAATAACATAGGGACACTACATATCAATGATCCGTTTAGATTACAAGTTTGAAAAAGTAAATATAAATAGTAAATTCACCTTTTTATGAGAAAAACACTAAAAAAATTTTAAATTTTGGACTTAAACTTATAATGGAAGTACGGGACGCTAAAAAATTAACATTTGTAAGTCATACATAATTTGCTTAATTCAGGAGACGAAAACGTGTGAACACCTTATTAACCCCATCAAGAATTTATGGATATCGAGTTAGTATATATTTAGTATATATATATATATATATCATTAAATCACTCGAGAGTAAAACTACCGCAGCTAAACTACCTAAAAAAACCCAATAATTCATCACATATGGTACACTACATTAGTGCTTTGCAAATCCATAATTAATATGCATACATTCAATGAATATGAATCAAATCTGCTTATATTAATTGAACTTGATCTAGCCAAAGGTTTCTTTGCATTGAGAAATTTGCTTTCAAGTAAACCAGGCCAAAAAAATTGAAGCAAAAACAAACGTTTTGTTTTGACATCAGGAGCTTTATTAAACGCGGCAAAATTGGTGTGTTCTAATCGTTAGCAAAAAGAAAAGCTATACAATTATATATATATATATATATATATTAAAGTTGGGTCTCCGGAGGACGACGTGGATAGCAAATCCAACAGGCAAAGATGAAGAAAAAACAGAAGAAAACCCACTCACATTTTCTACGTGCCAATTCTAGAGTGTTCCACTTAGGCACCAACTCTAAACACATACACACACACCCTATATATATATATATATATTAATCTATGTGTGTGTAAATATATATATATATCTATGTGTGCAAGAAAAAAAATGCCACGCGGGCGAACGTCACATTCCACATTGCTAGGAGTAGTGACACTTTTTTCTTAGATCTGGTATATGATCAGGTACAGCGCCTCTTTGAGAGATCTAACCTATATATGTATGTGTGTGTGTGTGTGTGTACATAGCTTGGTGGGACCAAACCGGGGTTTGCTTAATGGGGACACATTCATACATATATAGATGAATAAATGCCAAAAAAGTGGTAAAGGTTTTATGATAATAGAGGGGGAAAAGATGGCCACCTTTGTGGAAAAACTTTTATAATTAATAGCCCCTTCCACTTTGGGAAACTTGATATCTTTTTGGGTCATGGCAGGTTTGGAGTTGAACTAAATTATGGGTGTGTTTTTGTTATATATATTTTTTTCTTTATTTCACAGGGTTGGATTTAAACATAGGGTTGAAGTTGTAACAATGTGTATTCATTTTTCTTTGAAGGTTCATAAAATGCCTACCCGGTATAATTGATGTTTTATCACTTTTTTTTTTTTTTTTTGTCTCTCTCTCTCCTTTTCCATATGTTAAATTTGATCTCTAGCTAGATCCATATCCAACATCTTACTTGTAGTATCCCAATTCATGCATGCTACGTATGCCAATCTCTTTGACGTATTATGTATCGATCTGTAAAATGCTGAAGGGTTCCGCGAGTTCCTTAACTTTGCACTTATAGGGAGTACAAATCACACATGCATCATATATAAATTCATGTCATTCATGTGTATGCAAAAGGGTTTGATGATCTTCTAATTCAGTTTTTACTCACAAAGTTTCCACATTGATCCGAATCGTTGTTTTGTCAGCACCGAGGTAGCTCAAATTGTGTGTATCTCTTGTGCTAATCATGAAGAAGTAATGTGACATTTTTTGTTTGAAGCTTTGGAATAGAAAATCGGCCACTATGTTGTTTATTTATTTATTTATCATAGTTTTTTCGTTTATTTCTAATTTACTTACTGTATATAAAACATATATTAAGCAAGTAAAATTAGACCCCAGAACGAGGTCAATGGTTTAAAACTCTTCATCCCAAAAGTAACATGACCCTTATTAAGGGTTTTTTTTTTTAAGGAAAAAAAAAATTAAAATTATTGACTTGTATTAGGCGGGTATCAATTATTCGTTCCAACTAGTACATTATAAATGAATCGTAAAGCTTTTGTACACTGATGAGTGATGGCTATAATTAGTAACTACTAACACGACAAGAAACCGAGTTTAGTGATTAAAAAAATGCAAAAGGGTTTATTACTTGGGCCCAAAAAAAAAAAAAAAAAAAAAAAGTTGTGGGAATTGTGGAGAAGAAAACTACAAACATAAAGTTCGAACCCAAGAATGCGCATTGACACCTCCAAATATTGTCGTGGCCTAGAGATAAATGATTATTGTGACTAATCAGTCTGTGTGTTTGAGGGTTGAGTGTTAAACGATTCTTTTCTATTAAGAATCGTTATAATATTAAGGCTCTTGTTCTACTAGTCGTGTTTTGAACCAGACACATGCATCCTTATTACGAGCACTTTTGTGGGGTTGAAATTTTTTAACAAACATTCATATCAACGTCTAGACAATCCTATATACTCTAACGATAACGCCGTTCACCTCCTTCTCAGGATTTTTTTTTTAATTCAAAAAATAATTATAATGGGCGTTGACAGTTATAGCTAGATATCAATTGAAGGTTAAATGTGGCACAAAAGCTTGATTAAGAGAGATTTGCTTGTCCACATAGCGGTGGACAAAATTCATAGATTTTGGCACTTTTTTTTTTTTTCCTCATTAAAGTCCAGATGGAGCTAGAAGAAGGTTGATATATAAACCAAAACGCAAAAAAGTTTGATGTAAAAGACAGACGACTAAGGATCTCGGATTTCCAGCTGGTTGGAGCCCAAGGCTCGAAACGACAACAAATGGACCTTAATTTGTCCCATCTTTCATATCATGGGTTTAATCCAAAGCTAAACCTGCCCACATGGGACAAAAGTAAGACCAAGAAAAGTAATTAAATAGATAATTAAGATGCTAAAGATTTAATTAATTAAAGTTAATGAATGTGGACCTAGTAAATGAGATCATGTTCATGGAAGTCATTGATGTTTTTGATCTCTCAAACATAAAATAAAGGCTTCTAGACTTATAAATACAGCTGCACTCTAGCTAGGGTGGACCCCTCCCACAACTAATTTGGTTTTAATTTCTTTACTAATCTCTATAATTAGTGCTATTCTAGTATTCTTTCGTTTCCTCAGAATGCCTTTGGATTCTACTTTTTAATTATATATATATATAAATATATATATATTTGTGGGACCAAAATTGTCCTTTAATACCAAAAAAATGAAGAACCCAAAATTTTTACTTGAAAATAAGTGGGAAATAGATATTGGTTCCACATGTCCTAATGAGACGTAAGATATATATAGAAGAATGTCGATTAATATTTTTGTTTTTATTTCTTCTTTCCTAGTCTAAAAGTGGGGATCATATGCCGTACTAAACCGTGCAATGAAGATAAATTAGAAGATGAAAAATTTTCATGATAAAAATATACTTTTATCTTTTATATATAGGATATCTTCTGCCTAACAACCGGACATACATGACAATTATAATTTTTTTAATAAACGACTCGTAACAAGTAATTGAAGTATTTGTAAATTACACATAATATGATATTATCTAACAACTGTTGATGAAAGAGAAGTGACCAAAAAAAAAAAAAACAAACAAAACAAAAAAACAAGAAGTCCGACAACTTCTAAGCAAATTATACCTATATACCTAGTTACGAACACAATTTTTTGGACTTAATACATGGTACTGCTAGCTAGCTAGCGGCATATATTGTAATTACATGCATAGTACTCTCTTATTAAAAAAAAAAAAAAACACGCATAGTACTATGCGTACAATAGATATGTACATAAATATATTTAAATAAAATGAAAACACTACGCAAGAATATCTAAAATGGTGGAAGCCAATTGCTGTTTTGGATCCTCTTAGTACTATGGGCCTATGAAAATGGCATGGAATTTGACTATCTAATCTTATAGTAAAAAAGAAAATAACTAAGAAAAAAAAATTAGAGAGAATGACAAAGTATCTGTATTAAAATTAAAAACCTACCAAGACAAGGACTGTGCAGCTTTGCCAAAAAATAAAAAATAAAAATAAAAATTGCTTCCCCTACCCAATAATTATATATTGTGGTCATATTCTCTCCTTTCATCACTTTGAAAACCTCTTTCTTTTTCTTCAATTTTAAGACTTTGGGGAAGGTGTGTATGTAATGATTGATGGCAATGGTTTTTCAAACAAATATAAATATATATATATATATATTTGTATGTATATTATATTTATGTAGGTGGTATAACACACACATGTAAGATTGATGAAAGATGGTTATGAGGTCACTAAAGTGTCCTTTGCAAAATTTAAATTAAAAAATAGTAATAATATTGACTTGTGCAATTCCTTATAATTAAGAATTCAAGTTCCAAAGAATAAAATATTTTTTTCAATTTTTGGTATGTCTTGTCAGTCCATGAATTCAAATCCTTACAACTATATATAGTACCTTGAATTTATTTTTACTCTAGACGTATTGAGCTCAATCCACGTATTTGCTTCACCTCTTAACATCTTAAAATTCAGATTGAGAATAAACCAAAAAAAAAAAAGAAGAGGACAAAGTGATGATTTTTCTTAGATCCAATCTAACCATTGTGCTATCTATAGGAATGGCCGGCCCAAAAAACATGCCAGGGAAAAATAGAAATTGTGGTCGCATACATATTCCAATGGCTAAGGAAGCCACTTTCAAGTCCTTTCCACTTTATTCTAAAAATTTTGTGTGAATTGGCCGGCTGTTTTTTCTTTTTTTCTTTTTTTAGAAAAGAAAAAAAAAAGAAGTTAAAAAAAAAAAAAAAAAGAGCCAAAACTAGAGGCTGGAAGGCATATTATACACAGTGTGTTGTACATGGCTTTAATTCCAAGGAGATATGACTTCTAAATTTTTTCTCCTAATACAAGAAATATTTCCTCTCCATGTCAAGCAGTGCTAATACTGTATTTGAACGTTGATATTATCTATATACTATATATATTTCCAAAGTCATTTGTAAAAAAAAATGTAAAGATATATTTATATATATACCTCCCTAGGTATTGATAGTTGAGACACGTTCTTAGTGTACTAGGTGAGGAATTTTGCCTTGCTAGCTAGCTAATAGCTATGCTAGTGAAATCCGCTATAAATTAAGAAAATAGATACAAGAAAAGTGTTAGACAAGAATAATTGCTTATCAATATTATTACTTTTTAATCCTGTAAAACCTTTCTCTTTTATTGCAGATATAATCTAGCGATAATATTGTTTGGGTTAGACTTCGTCTTCCCTTTACAACGTTAGCTCTTTAACAGACATTCTAACGAAAGATGAACTCTTGATTTGGGCCGGGCCTGACTTCTTATAATCGAGAGCAATGATCACCTATATAAGCTGGCCGAACTCAGTTAGCTGTAATCGTTCGCATTCGGACATCGAACAATTGGATCAAAAGTAATCGTTGGCCCATTAAATCTCATACGAGCTACGAACAGTAGATCACAAGGGGAAAAGCTTGTGTGCTACCTATCATTCGACGTTCGAACTTGACAAAAAGTATTTCCCACAAATGTCAGACAATGACATGTCAGATCCTTCATAATAACTAACAAGTCATATCTAATTACCATATCAGTAACTGCCGTGCTCATGATCGAGAATTTGAATTCACACTAGTAACCATCAAATCAAAGATTGCCTATGGCATGCTTACACGTGTCCCATGAGGCAATATCTAAAACTGTCATCAGCGGTTACGGGCACAGACCCATCTTTTTCTATAAATAAAGAGAGACCCCTCTTCAACGGGGGATGATTCTTTTCAGAAATTCTATACCCTTACTCTGCCGAAATACTTCCAGAAAGTATCTTTGTACTCTCAAACCTTCATTAATATAAAATCAGTCACTTACAGAGGACGTAGCATATCGTTGGGCGAACCTCTTTTACATCTTGGTGTTCATCAATTTATTGTCTATTTTTATATGATTTCTGATTTAATATTCATTTTTTGATATGAATACTTATGTTCTTTTGTTGTTTTTATGAGTTTCATCACGATGTTCAAGGGCCCAAATAATCGATTATTACATTCATCAAACTGACACTTCTGTTAAAATTTTTGACTGTAGAATCCCGACATCTACAGTTTGGCGCCCACCGTGGGGCCCTTGGCCATCTTACTTCGGAAATTCACAAAGCAACAATGGCAGAACGTGAACACCAAGAAGAACTTCCCCAGGGAAGCCCGGTTGACCATCAAGATCCTTCAGCCTCAGAAGCAAACTCTCAGATCGCAATCTGACTCGGTTGGTTGAGGATTTAACCAGGAAGTACAATAGCCAGCAAAGTCGGATGGAGAACATCACTGCGGAGAAACAGATTCTCAAAAACCAGCTGATGTCCATCAACTCCCAAGCCCGCTTATTCATATTACTACAACCCTTATGCTGGGTACTCAGCGGCAGCGAACGCTGGGGGCTGGAATCAAGCCACACCTCAATATCCCCAGGGGACGAGGAATGCCACTTACAGTCCCGTAGCTCCCATGCAACCACTGAGCACGCCAAGAAATACAACGGGCAACGAAAGTCGAGCCCAACAACAACAACAACAACAGCAGCAGCAACACCAACATTCGGCTTACTGGATTCGATTCACGGAGAGGCCCAACTACAGGACGGCGTTCGACGCCCGATCCGTTAGCAAAACAGAGGCATCCGTTCCACCGGGGACAATGAATGTCGAAGACATGATGAGGAGTTTTGTGTCCGAGAAAATGAGGGACACTTGAAGCACAAATGGAACAACGATTTTCATCTCAGATACATCGAGCTACAACCTCTACACCGGGGTTCGACGATCTTGCCCCGAGGTGTCCTGGAAACTCCCCTTACAAGCCGCATCACCAACACCAAATATCATATCTGACTCAATCACGAGATGTAGAGTTCGAATTCCCTCAATTCAAGAAGAAAAAAAAAAAACTTTTCTTTGGGTTATTACACAGCCATGTATAGAACAACTAGTATTTGTGTAACTAGACAAAAAGCCCAATAGTGATAGTCACTAGGTTGATAAATATCATTACTCGTCAAACTATCTTCATTAAGGTTAATGGGTTCTTCAATAATGATGGTTTTGGCAAGTAATAAGCAAGAGTAGTGAGTGACATATATTTATAGTATGTATATATAAATAGAAGTAATTCTCCCGAAGTTTGCCTTTCACCTGTTTTTATGTTATTTAAGGGTAAGTTGATGGTGTTGTTAGAATATAAAAATATTGTTTGGAACCACTTCCTAATTATTTAATTTTTTTGGGATGGATTGATAAATTAAACATAATATCAAAGCGGAAGATTATGAGTTCAATTCCAATAATTACACTTGCTATCCCTCTATAAAAAATAGTGATAAATAATAGCAGGTTTTTAAAATATTGTAAAATAGCAGTAAGCAACAAATTTACTAAGTAAATGATTTATTTATGTCTCATAAATATATGATTTACCTAGTAAATTTGTTATTTACTTCAAATAATTTAAAACCTTGCTATTTAAATACTTCAATTATTGTCATAAAAATATTATATTAACAACAATTTTCTAAATATAAAAATTATTATTGACTTACCTCTTAATAGTTTAAGCACCTGCGCTCTGATTTTCTTCCGTAATTTATATCATTTTCATTTTAAAACTCATATAATGGATAATAATAATCTTAAATATTAAGACTAAATACTAATTACTCAATCGAGTAAAGTTCCGGGAAATACAAATGCCAATGACCCTCCTAAATGTTAGTATTCTAGAGAGTGGAAATGAGAATTCACAACTTACTTTTTCCTTCTTTAACCTTCCGGCCAATTATTTTTCTTAAAAAAAAAAAAAGAAAAAATTCAGGCCAATTGAAATTCATTAACATTATCGAAAAAGCTCTTGGTTGGTTTGAAAGCCATGCAAACGTGATGAAGATCATCACAATATTTTTTGATGCTGACTGACTCAGCAATAGAATTAATGGATGAGTTTACAACTTATATTTAGTAAACTACAAATTAGTTGGATAGAATTCCATTCTTCTTTGCTTAATTAAAAAAGATAATATCTGAATATAAAATTGACGTTTCACTAATCATATATATATATTAATATATATTAACTTCTGCCAAGTTGTGTGTAGGAAGGAAGACAATCTATTTTCTGGAATTATTCTAAATTATAAATTACGTCAAAGGCAATAAAGGGGTGGATTTTGAGAGAGATTTAAGTTCAACTTTGAGACGTGAAAGATTGGTCTACATATTAATTATTAGTGATATATATATTAGTCAAAATACCTAAAAAATCTCACTTGTGTTTATTGTCGGTGTTTCACTTATATGCTTTTGCACTGTTACCATATTTGATATCATGGAATTTCAATATTCCTTGTGTGTTTAGTATTAATCCAATTGAAGGCTCAAGTTAATTAATTAAGTTGATAAAATGTTTCATTCTCTATGATTAATAGTGTTAATATATAATTAGAACCTCACAAGATGATTAGGGTTTCTTTATAACGACGGAGAGGATAATTGCTTGCTATGCAAGGATTACAGTATCGATATCAGTAGAAAAATCGATGCCTACATATATGTTCATGGATATTTTGATATCGGTAGTAATTATTATTGAATTTTAAACTAAACTTTTGGAAAGCTCTTAAATAATTAAAAAATATATAAATTAGATATAATCGTCAATCAAAATTCTAACTATATAATAAAAATGTAGGTTACAAGTGATTTAGTACAATATATGAAAAGTATATATTTAAATACTAAATAAAATTAAAAAATCAATATGTTTAACACATATATCTTATGTTTTCTCCCGGAAAATTGAAACAGGTAAACAGGAATAGTTTAATTTAAGACTAAAAAAAATACCAAAAGGAGATTTTAAGAGGTATAAATATCTATTTTGAAGTCAAGAATAAACACTTGGTCTTCTCATATCACATGAAAGCATATAGAATTGTTTAAAAAAAAAAAAAAAAAAAGGAAAGCAAATACTCATGAACTAAATTGACCCATATTGACAGTAAAATTTCAACCCAAAAAAAAAAAAAAAAGTTCTTAGTATCAAAATTTTATCAATTTTTTTAACCAATATTTTAAATTTCCATGACATTTTTTTTCATTTGCATTATGCTTTTTCGGAAATCGATTGTTTATTCACCAACATTTCGCCAATAATCAATGGAAAAGATATTGCATTCCTCTTTCGATATTAGTAGTGTTAAGTATAGAAAATTTCTGCAGAAAATATAGGATGAAAGTGTCGATTTTAACTTTGTTTGCATGCCATTGTATAATTTAGGAACTAAAAACAATGCAAGAGAGATAATAAATATTTTATATTAAATATTTTAGGAATACTAATTTTGATCACAACATTTTAATAGAAATTCTATGTTGTTACCGATATAGGTGAATTTTCATTTTTTTAATTTAAAAGGAGTTTAAAAATTTTCACATCGATCAATACTAATAAAAAATGACAAATGACTACTGGGTATGTTAGTATCAAAAAGCTCTTTTTTTAATATATAATTAATTAGTCTTGAAAAATTGAGATTAAAATTAGTGTTTCTAACTTTACTTATTGCAATATGTAACGTATTATAGCTGAAAAACCAATTTAGATGTGTCACTTTGTCAAGGAATAATAATATTCAAGTACAAATTAGATCTCATATATATATTTTTTTTAATGATTTAAGTATGTTTGTTCAAGTTATGAACAAGAAAAAAAAGGGGGAAGATCTTTTCATTCCAATCACTCTCTGCCCTTTTCAAATGAGTTAAGGGTCAAAATATGTACTTCCTTGAGTACTGTTCGTTAAACTCCATAAATTTAACTTTTTAATTCAGAAGAGGGTTAACAATGGAGGGGAGGCAAAAAAAAAAAAAAAAAAAATAGAAACGAGAATTATCAGTTGAAATGACAGCGACAGTATTACTTTCAACATTTACATATACATATAATTATACATATATATAGTAATAATATATATATATATGTGTGTACTTTTAACGCATAAAACTACAAATGTCACCCAAGGATTCTCATGTCAAATGTGAAAATAGTGGTGAACATATACATATACATATACATATACAACACGTTTTTGTAGAACATATATATATTATTCCCATTGCCTGATCATTAGCAACAACAATAGTTTTGACTATCATAACTATTAATTCTTTGAGTTGGTATTTTTTTTTTAATTAGGCTGTTTACTTGCAATATAGCCGAATGAATATAATGATTAAGAATTACTAAACTAAACTATTGGGACATATGCCAACTCAATATCTCCCACTTTCAGTTAAGGGAAAGGGCCAAAAATTCAGTGGTTATCTTTAGATTATAGGGACTAAAAGATTGACATTAAAGGGAGAGTTTTGTTTGTTAGTGTCTTGAGAACAGTGAAAAACTTGTTTTTTCTATTCACCAGTTTGTGATTTTTACTTTTTTTTTTTTTTTTATAATCAGAACATGTCACATTGACACTGTTTTCTAGTTCTTTTTCTTTCTTTCTTCTTTCTTTTCTTTTTTTAACATGGGATGGGATTTTAAAACTCTAGACTTTATGTTATGGTTGTGTATGAAATAATCGTTAGACTATATATGCATGTAATCAGTAACAGAGCTAACATTTTAGCTATATGAGGGTGTGTATACAAAAACCTTTTTTCAAAAATAGATGACAAGAAAAATAGAAGAAATAGCAATACTACATATACATATATGATATATATATATATAAACATTATCACAACGGGTTGATGACGGTTTTTCATGTTTTCAAATCTTACATAATAATTTTCATCTTCAATATGATCAAAACTTCTTTCACAATGTATATGACCTATGGATTTGTAGAATAAAAGTAACGTTTTTTAGTGTGGAAAAAAGGAAAAATCACCCAAAAAAATAATTTTAAAATTTAAAAAAAAAAATCAATAGAGATGCATGGCAGTCCCCCTTTGAACCTACTGCCTCCGCCACTGCATGCAATCACCTGAATCGAGCATGCCTAATTTCTCTCCCTTTATTTATTTTTTTTTTAATTGTTTTATTTTGTTTTTGTAACAAAACATTGTGATTAATAGGAGAAAAATCATAATTTTTGGCAATTAATGCTCATTTAAAAAACAAAAAACAAGGGTAATTTTCAAAGTACTCAACATAAAATAGGAAAATTTTACCCAAAAAAGAAAAAAGAAAAAACAAAAATAGGAAAAAGTAGAATTAAAAAATTATGGCACACTCCCATGATAGATCTAACCATGCACATGCCATTGGAGAGTTTGGATTTGGACACCCAAAGGCAAAAAACCATGCAATCTCTACAACTCCTATGCATATTTTTAACCTTATCTGCATATTTTTCTTTTCTTAAACTTATCTGGAACCCATTTGCCCTTTCAAACAATAATTATTTTTAAAATAACAAAAACTATAATTGTTTTGAATAAAATGGACAATAGATGGCAGGCTTTTATAAAGTAGGCCATTTTTTGTGCCACTTTGACATTCCAATACCCCCTAGTTGTGCACATTCTTAAGGTGTGTTTGATTGGTTCACTCTAATAAATATTTTCAACAGTTTTTTATCGTTGTTCCGTAATACAAAATATAACTTCATTATTTCTATTTGTAAATTTTCACATCTTTATTAAAAACTCAAACTTAAAATCCATAATTTTGTTATTTCATGTCGAAATGAGATGAATAAAAAAATTATATAAAATTTTGAAAAAAAAAAAGGAAAAAAGATCCATAAGTTTTTACACTTTTAATTTTTAAACATTTCATTTTCAACTAAACACATATTTATAAAATTCAATTCAACTCCAATTAAAGTATCTAATTCAAAACTCTAACTTAAGTGCACAAATGAAACGAACCCTCAATTTTCTTAAACTTAAGAATAAATAATTAAAAGTAAATTGTTGGAGAGAAAAAAACAAAGTGAAGCCAAGAGAAAGATGAGAGAGCACATTCTTATATATTCATATATATATATATATAATATGTATGTATGTATATATATAGACATGGCACATAATACAAAGGGGAATTGCATGAAAGGAAAAGCTTATTGGCCCGGTGGTTTCCATTACAATTGTACGCATTTTTCATTCGGGGGGTCTCTCTCATTCTCTCTCCTCTCTCTCTCTCCTCTCTCCGTCTCTCTCTCTCTCCTCTGTTTTGCAGTGCTGCCGGTACGTCGTTGGACACGAAACAACTGTGTCTCTGCTGGTACTGCTTCTTCTGCTTCTAGTTGTTATTCTCGGATGTGTGATTTTCCTCATGTTAATATTCCTTAATTCCTAATTCCTCCAATATTGTTGGAGTGTCTTGTCAGAATTATTTCACTCTCTCCTTTTTATCTTCTTCTTCTTTCTTTTTTCTTCTCTTTTCTTTTTTTTTTTTTTTTTTGTTTGTTGTTGTTGTTGTTCTTCTTCTCTTCTCTGCTCAGTTTCACAGTGATTTCTGGGTTTTGGTGTCACCTGATATTCTTATGTAATAATTCTATATATTTTCTTGGCGGGTTTTTTTTTTTTTTTTTTTTTTTTTTTCTCTGGCATATTTTCTCAGTGAAGCAAAGACAAATTTTCTTGTTTTTTCAGTTTATGTAATTTGAAATGGAAGAGCTTTTAGTATCTGTTGTGAACAAAGTCGGAATAAATAATGTTGGAGTTTTGAAAAGTTTGATCATAAATTTTATTCTAGCTTTTTCTATTGGTAATAAGAATATATTACCTTAAATTTTTAAGTCTCTCCTTTGTTCTTCCTTTATTTTTAATTCAATGAAATTATATTGTGATCTTCAAATCATTTTTCCTCAACGAGAAAATTTTTCTTTTTTCTTTATTTTTTTCAACAATATTTGGATAATTTATTTCACCAATTAAAGTTATTTTGATCACTTACACTTCTGTATGAATCTGCCTAATCAGACAAGATCTCTACAATTTTGGCTAAAAATTTAGTGCAAGAAAAAGTTTACTTTTTGCCCCTTTCTTTTTGGTATTAGTCCTTGCTAAATATGATTTTTCTTTTATTTTATTTTTATTTTTTATTTCCTTTTTGATATGAATGCTGTTAGAGATAGTAAATCATGGTTGGTGGTGGTGGGTTTTCATTTTTGCAGCTTTGGACTGAAAAAAAAAAATAAATAAATAAAATAATCTAAGTTATATATAATTAAGAACTGTGGATTTGAGTCTTTTGGAGAAAAGTATTATGGCTATGCAAACTATCTACTTCAAAGAACATGAAGGACTTGTCCCCAACAACACTATTGGGCAGTTGTCCTCTATTCCAACTGGACATTGGTGGGGAAGTGCCTTTGGATCTCAGTCTGTTTATGAGGACTCTTGCGGCCAAACTGAAGCCCTTGTCCATCGAACAACCTGGCAGCGGCGGCGGGGTGGTGGCGGTGTGTCGGCGACCCAATTCATGCTGTCAAACGGCTGGCGGGAAGAGGCAGTGATTTGAGTCTAGACAAAGGGAACACAACTAAGTTTACCATCTTTCCTGGTAAATTTTTTGTTTATTCTTCCTTGTTGTCTTTATATGCACCTTTTTATTTGGTGCATAACTCTCAGAGTGGACAGTAGGTGTGGTGTTTTTTTTTTTTTGTTTTTTTTTTTTTTTTTTTTACTAGCAAGAGAAATTAACAAAGTGGGTGTGAAGGGGTGAGATATGTCAATTTTTTTTCCTTCTTTCCTTCCTTTTTGTTCAATTATTTTTTGGGGGGGATTCCCCCCCCCCCCCCCCCCCACCCCCCCCCCCCCCCCCCCTCCCCCCCCCCCCCCCCCCCCCCCCCCCCCCCCCCCCCCCCCCCCCCCTCCCCCCCCCCCCCCCCCCCCCCCCCCCCCCCCCCCCCCCCCCCCCCCCCCCCCCCCCCCCCCCCCCCCCCCCCCCCCCCCCCCCCCCCCCCCCCCCCCCCCCCCCCCCCCCCCCCCCCCCCCCCCCCCCCCCCCCCCCCCCCCCCCCCCCCCCCCCCCCCCCCCCCCCCCCCCCCCCCCCCCCCCCCCCCCCCCCCCCCCCCCCCCCCCCCCCCCCCCCCCCCCCCCCCCCCCCCCCCCCCCCCCCCCCCCCCCCCCCCCCCCCCCCCCCCCCCCCCCTCCTCTTCTGATTATTGTAGTTGTTAGTGATTCTAAGAAAATTTTCAAATCTTCGGATGCTGAAATAAATAAAATAACTTGACTTCTTCATCAAACAATGATCTTCACAAAAGTTTCCAACATATTTCAGAAATTAGTCTGAAATAGATCCTGAATCATTAGAGAAGTTGCTCAAATCTTGACTATGATGACAACAATATTCTGGGGTTGTCGATGCTGAGATTGTTGAAAACTCGGTAGTTTTTTCGACCACATCTGCTTTTTCCTAGAGTTGGTTCTTCTGAACCTTATTAATTCTAAATTCCCTTGGTTTGGTTTCTGTTAAAAGTTGGACACAGATTTCTCTTTGGTTCTTCTCCTAGTGAATTTTATAGAAAGTTGCTTTGGTATAATAATCTTATTAGTAAATGTGAGTCAAACTAATATAACATGTAGCTACACGCATATATGACTGTGGTCATCGCCGCAACACAATCCTCTGACGTTGCAGTTATTCATTAACGTAAAGCTTTAGAAGAATTGTGTAGGATTAATGTTTCGTTTGGATCATAGGTTTGAAAAGTTAATTATTTAAATTTTTTTGTGAGAGAGGACGCTGTAAAAAAGTTTTTAAATAGTTCCCAGAAACCGTCTCCAGCTGGTGATCCAAACGGCCACTAAGTTGGTAACTTGCAAAATCAACTTGATTTTAAGTCTTTGCACATCTTGGAAATGTTGGAGTAGAGTTGCCTCATTAAGTATCAGAAAATTTTCTATATTTTTTAGCAGACTAGAAAATAACTACAAACTTCTCTCTTAGTTATCCCTTTTGCTAATAGAGCAAAGAACTGAATCCTCTGATTAGTGAAAATCTATCCTCTTCACATTGTTTTTCAATGTCATTTTTTTCTCAAAAATGGCATTCCACCTCATTTTCTTTGACACCATTAGGTTCTTATCTCCTAATAGATTTCGGTTAGGAAACAGCTGCGGTTAATCAGCTGATTTATTTATTGTTCGGGTGATTGTAAATTCTCAGGAGATGGCCAAAAATCTCAGGCAACCATTTCTCTGCAGACCTCACTTCCAGAATGTCATGCCCGTTTCGAGCTGGGATTCGGTCAGCCAATGGTCCGATTTTCTGATAACCCCATTTCTCTCTCTCTTTTTTTTAGTCATGTTTTGTTTTTTGCATTACTGATTGGTTATTTTTGCTCTTGTTCCTGGACTGAAACTGCAGGTTTGTGCCAAATATCCATATGTTGATCAATACTGCGGAGTCATCTCCTATGGACATCAACTTTCGGTTCGTCTTCCATTTCCTTCTAGCTTGTTAATTTGTTCGAACGACGGTTGTTGCATTTGCGATACGCCTGTGAAGAAAAACTTAGAAAATCCAAGTACATTGTCTTTAACTACATTAGGAAATCTTAATTCAGGCCTAATTTGGATTAGTTTTTAGTAAGTTTATTATATTTTCAGTAGGAACTGAAAAAAAATAATGCAGCCTTAAAGGAACGTTTTCGAAACTGATTGGCCATTGCTATTTTTCCCGTCATGATATGTTTTCGGGCAAAATTCACTGATTCACATCGTGTTTTCGGTGCACCAGGGACGCATCATGCTGCCGCTGAACTTGACTGCGGATGATGAACCGATCTATGTCAATGCTAAGCAGTACCATGGAATCATCAGGCGCCGACAGTCCCGCGCCAAGGCGGCGGTGCTGCTGAAAAAGATCCCAAAAGTCCGCAAGGTATATATATATTATATGCTGTATAGACAGCTCTCTGAACTGAAAATCTTGGCAAACAAACTAGTATAGTTATCTCATATCTGTCCAAACTTTTATTTTGCAGCCGTATATGCACGAATCCCGTCATCTCCACGCGATGCGCAGGCCAAGGGGATGTGGTGGCCGGTTCCTGAACACAAAGAATCTGAACAAGGAAACCAAAGAGGGAAGTCCTGAGGCCAAGAAACTCAGCAGCGGGCAGCAACTCTCCCCTCCCTCCCGCTCTCCGAGCTCCGAGGTTCTGGAGTCAGAGAGCGGAACTCTGAACTCGTCAAAGGAAGTCAACAACAACGGTGGCTCAAACATATCAGGATCAGAGGTGACAAGCATGTACACAAGGGGAGATCTTGACCACCACTTCCAGATAAGTCATCATCTCGGAACGGCGGCTCTCCACCCCTTTGCGGGCATGATGGACATCATGCCCGCCAAATGGATGGCTGCAGCCGATCACGGCTGCTGCAACATCAAAATTTGACAAGCGAGGGACCAAATGGGGGTGGTTTGGTGCAATGCCGGGTCCATGACACCGGCCAGACACCCCCCCCATTCCTTGCTTAAGCAAACAAAATGGGAAAGAAAAAACTCTTTTTTTTGCGGTTTCTTGATATAGTTTCTGCGAAAACGGGTCTTTTCTGGTCTGTGAATCGTTCCCCCGAAAACCCTTGGTTTGCAAATCACTTTAAGGCAACTCATTCTTGGCTCAGTTGACTGCCGTAGAGCGGTCAGCAACCTTTTTATTGAAGCAGGTACTACTACTGCTATTACTACTAGTCCTGTTGTGGGTTTTGAATAAAAAGAGGTGAAAAAGTATGTGTTTTTTTGTGCTTGTGACTTGAGAAACAATGTGAATGGTAGTGATTTAAGGAGGTGAAAGTTATGGATTTCTCATGATTGAGACATTAACATGAATGTTGTGATTTGGGTGATGTTTGTAGTTTTTAAGGTACTTGATGAGTTGGAATATATATGAGATTGTAATATAGAAACTCTACTTATATATGTATTTGTGTCCTCAGCTGTATGAAAGAATAATCATGTGTCCTAATTTCCTATGAAGTATGTTTGTTTTGTTTACGTCTTGTTTTATGTTCTGCCATTTTTTTTTTTTTTTCCTGCGCGATGTGGAAGATGTTGAACCTTTATCAGCTGCAGCCAAATCATTATCAAGATGTTGAACTAGAATCAGCATGAGCCCAATTGTTGCTTGCCATTGCTTGATTTGTGATGTAACTTAGATTGGCTAATGATGATTGGGATGATGTGTGGTTTTCTAAGTTTATAATGGATAGCGAAACTTATATAAATTTACCATGTATTTTATGTCAATTCAGAAAATTTATTATTTATTTTAAATGTTATCAAACATATACCAAGATATTTTCAATGTGTAGCAAATTAATGGCTTTCTTGTTTATAATAGATATAACGGAATTTAGATGAATATATGACCATGTATTTTTAAGTATAACATGTATTTTAAGTTCATTCAGAAAGTGTATTAATTATAAACATTATTAAACGTACATAAGGATAATTTAAATGTGTATCAAATTCATACTTAAGAGAGGTTAACATTTAATTTTGACTAATGTAATGACAAAGTTACCTTCAAAGACAAGAATAGGAAAAAATTTAAAAACAAAAACAAAAACAAAACAAAGAAATACTTTTTGAAACGCATTAAGAACGACATCGCACATTAAAAATTGATGTTGTAAGCATATGAGAACGACATACCGCCTAATCTCCTAGAAAATTTTTGTTGTCCGGCTTGAAGAGAAACGTTTCTTTGTTACATCTTGTTTGTCATTTAAATCTTTTTTTTGTCGTTTTACCTGTAAAAAGGTATTTCATTTGTCGTCTAGAACTAAGTCGTCGTTCAACTAATTAAACGGTTTAGCGTTCAATTATATGTCACTTAAAGATATAAAACGACTTCTTATTTTTATATGTCATTCTTCGTATACCGTAAACAACATTTTATGTTTTAATAGAGTGTTTGGTGTAGTGGTTTGAGTTGAGATTTTTAAGTTTGAATAGTAATTTTTGTTGATTTTTTTAGAAAAGACAAAAAAAAATTTCAGAAAAAGACAAAAAAAAGTACAGTTTAACTTGAATTAAGTTGGAGTGCCAAACATCCCTTAAATCAATATACCGTTTACGTAGTTAAAACGACATGTCGATTGTCCTCCAAATTTTAAAGTACAAAGTTTGAGAGAGACAAACTGCTTGTCGTCCAGAAGTTTGATGTAGACTAACTAATAAACGACATTTTGCCAAAATTTGATGTCGTTTTATCACCGCAGGTCGTTGCAGTCTAGAAGTTAGTTGTTTTTTATTGCTAGAAATTTTGGCGTCGTTATGTTTTGAAATGATTTGTCATTTATGGAATTTCTTTTTCTTTTCTAAAATGACACCATCTCGTTTGTGGTCTAGAAGTTTTTTTGCCTTTCAACTAAATAGACAATGTATCGGTGATAACTGAGAATACGTCATGTAAGCTCGAAATTGACATTTCTTGTTGTCAAGAGTTTATTGTCGTTTCCCTTAAAAAAAGAGTTCATTGTCGTTCAGTTCAATAAACGACAAGTAATTCTAATCGTTTACTATTTTGGCTGTCGTTTCTGTTGGAAATCGACGTATGGCTGGTCGTCTAGCAACATGTCAGTTTTACCCTTTTAACATTCAAAATTGTGATGTCGTTTATTTTGCTGTGGTTCAACAAAATATACGACAATTCGTTCTCGTCTCTGGCCTGTCTTTTGGAATTTTCATGCAGTTTATGCTTTGAAACAAGATATTGTCCGTCGTTTAGAAGTTTGATGTCGTTCAACCCAAAAAAATATATATGTAATATGTGCATATATATATATATGTGTATGTGTGTGTGTGTGTGTGTGTGTGTCTATATTATGTGGTATATATAGCCGAAATCAGACAAACCTTATCCACGTTATAATTGTCAAGCTAGCATCCACTCCGTCGTCCCAACTGCCTTACCTTCCAACACATCTTCTTCCTCTTACTCTCTTCATCCATGGCTTCCATGGCTGCCATGGCTGCCACTTCCCCTTCTTCTCTCTGCAACAAAATCTCCATCTCCCATTCTCTCACCTTCATCCCCACTTGTTTCTCCAAGAATTTCCCTCTCAAACCTCTCTCTCTCAGTCTCAAGACCTACTTCCCCAACTTCACTTCTCTCTCTCTCCTCTCTCCTCCTCTGCCCTGTTTCCGTCTCTCCTCAGCCTCATCCGACGGCGCTGAGCTCGAGGAGGAGGGAACGAAGTCCGAGGAAGAAAACCCAGATGCAGAATCGCCTGAAAACGGAGCAGCAGCAGCAGAAGAAGAAGAAGAAGAAGAAGAAGAAGTGGAATTGGAAGAGACAAAGGTGGTGTCGTTTGGGTCTAATGGAGAAGGTGGGAGGCTATATGTGGGCAATTTGCCCTATTCCATCGATTCTTCCCATTTGGCCCAGGTTTTTGCCGAGGCTGGTACTGTCGTTTCTGTTGAGGTCTGATTCTTTTCTTCTTTGTTGTCGTTTTCTCTTTCTTCTTCTTCTTCTTCTCTTTTTTTTTTTTTTTTTTTTGTTGTTTTATCAAGTAGTAGCATAGCCGTTTGAATTATACGTTGCATTTGAATGTTTATAGTATTTGAATAATGCGATCAAATGTTGAAGATTATATTTCAATAGTGCAAATATATAAAGTAAGTAACGAATTTTCCAAAAGTTAAAATTTGAATTTAGATTTGAGATAAATTGTCGCGAAATAATAAAAACATTTTAAACATTTCAACCTAATAATGACTCAACCAAATATCTACTAGCTGTTTTAATTGCTCATCCAAATAGGACATCAGTAATTCCTTGTGGCAACCATTGACAATATTTTTTCTGAAAACAACATTGACAGGTACTGATATAAAAATAATAGTGCTAAAAGTAATGCTATTCATGAAATAATTATGTTGCTATTACTGGTAAATAAAAATTTCTAATTGATTTTTTTTTTTTTTTTTTTTTTTTTTTTTGTTCAAAGAAGTAATAATGATGGTGTTTGTGAAATTGTTATATTTTTTGGGGTGTTGTTATAGGTTATATATGACAGAGTTACGGATAGGAGCAGGGGATTTGGGTTTGTTACTATGGGAAGCGTTGAGGAAGCTCAAGAGGCTATTCGACTGTTTGATGGCTCAGTAAGTTCCAAATGTCTTTTACACTTTGGTTTCAGTTTGAATTTATATATATATATATATATATGTATGTATATAAAGGTAGATAGATATACACAAGCTAAAAAGAAATGAAAGTATTCTCAGATTCTTAAGAGCTCCTATTAGTATCCCTTTCTTTTCACCTACTGAGCTAGCCCAACGAGGTTGCTGATAAGTTAGCATTTAGACATTGATGGAATCCAAATTTTATGGTGATTGTAAGAAAGATCTATGAAAACCCAAAAAAATAAAAAATAACAGAAACGCTCAGCAAGACTTGGTTACTAAATTCAGATCTCGGGAATCTCCCTTCCAAATGGTGGTTTTGGGAAGATTTTACGTTTGGTTTTGCCAAAAAGTACGTATTTGATCAGGAATAATTAGCCAACACTACTTTCAATCACATTTTTCTTGGTTTAATTTTTATAGGCAATTCAAAGATGCCAACCATACTTTAGAATAACAATGATATTAAGCAACATTAGTGCGGATTAATATAAGTGATGTTCTTATTAGCGGCTACATTTGTTGACAGCAAGTCGGAGGCAGAACTATTAAGGTGAACTTCCCGCAAGTGCCGAGAGGAGGAGAAAGGGAAGTCCTAGGGCCAAAGATTCGGAACATGAACAAGGGCTACGTCGACAGCCCTCATAAAATATATGCAGGAAACCTTGGTTGGGGCCTAACTTCGCAGGATCTCCGAGACACTTTTGCTGAGCAGCCAGGCGTGTTGAGTGCTAAGGTCGTTTACGAGAGGGATACTGGAAGATCCCGAGGTTTTGGATTCGTCTCTTTCCAAACTGCTGAGGCTGCACGATCTGCTTTAGATGCCATGAACGGAGTGGTGAGCAAAAACTGGGCGTTTGAGTTTTGAATTATGCGCCTTTTTTTTTTTTTTTTTGGGCTCCTGTTGTTATTTTGATCTAATTGGTAACTGTTTTCTTGCTTGTGCGGAAAAACAGGAGGTACAAGGACGACCACTGAGATTAAATATGGCCACTGAAAGATCTCCAACAGCTTCCCCGCAGGCACCGGCGGAAGTTGTTCCAGAAGGTGTGGATAGTGGTGAATTGCTTGCTGGTATTAACACATGAGGGAAACATGTTTGGAGTTGCTCTTTCTTAATGTGCCTTTTAGAGAATCCCAGAACCCGACTCGCTTCTCTTGCCACTTCCGCAGTATTGACTCCATGAAATCTCTCTGTACCAAATTGATATGAGCAGTTTAAGAGGGTACAAATAAAGCTTCTTGTAGTTTGTGTTTTCCTGTAAGATTTTCACGGTGTTTGTTATCTTGTACATAAAGAGCAAAATGCCACTCTTACCCAAATTAGGAACAGGCTAAAACCATGAATCTTAATCTTCATAGAATGCAGAATTGCTTTCTTTTTTCTTTTTCTTTTCTTTTCTTTCTATATATGTGGTGATGTTTAATTGGTGTCGAAAGTTGGATACTTCATTCTTGAAGACGAGAATACGATTCAAACATGAGAGAGAATTTTATTGGATCTTTTACAATTGACCTTGAAAGATTTGAGAGTTTTTTGGTTGGCAAATGAAGTATAAAGATATGCGACACAATGCGTCCTCAACAAAAAATTGAGGGTAGCTTTAGAAAAAATGAAATTGATGAATCCAACCCTGCGGATCTAGTTCATTGAGGACCATGGCCACTGGAAAGAAGGGCATCTGCTGCAGAATCAGGATCCTGACGGAAGAAAACCCTGCACGGCAACATGATTTCATGACGCAAAATTTCGGTCCCTGAAAATAATATGAAACAGAGACATAATGGTGATAACGATTCTACAACAGATAAATATGCAATGAGATTGATATTGCATCAAATTTTGCCGCTAAACTTGGTACGGATACGAAGGCTTAAAACTAATTTGTCTGCAGAGGATCCATATCGTAATTTCAATGAACTCCAGACAAAGCTGTAACAGAAATACCAGCAAATATTATGGTATATTGTCCTGCTCAGCTGCTCTATGTCACTGATACCTTTACAACCGGCCACAACTTCAAGAACTAGTCTGAAAGCCATAGCCAAATCGAGTAGACAAGTATATACGACTGGGCCGACAAGCACCTCTCAATAGTATTAAACAGTTTTCATACACGTATTTTTGAAAGTTGAAGCGACTTAATATCGAAAGTAAGCAACAGATCAAACCACAAAAGTGGTAACAGAAAAGACAGACATCAGGCCAAAGAATCAACAAATGTAAAATGTTAATCATAAACCAATATATATAACCAGATATCCTATCCTAGAATTATCATTTAAAAATGAGAATATCTGCATCTGGATGCCTTCCATGGTACTCACTATTCTCTTTTATGGTAAATTTCAACTCAGTTTTTGTTTTTTTTTCTGAAAAATCAACAAATTTCTTAACTAGTTTTTTAAAAGTTAACGTATTACAAACACACCATTAGTCTATCATAAATGCACTAAACACATTGGTCCCGATCTAATGGAGAAGGTGTGACGCTCTATGTGGGCAATCTGCCCTATTCCATCGATTCTTCCATTTGGCCCAGGTTTTTCCCGACGCTGGTACTGTCGTTTCTGTTGAGGTCTGTTGCTTTACTTCTTTGTTGTCGTCTTCTTTCCTTTTTTTTTTTTTTTTTTTTTTTTTAATTAATTTTGTGTAGTACTGGTTTTTAAAAAAAATGTTAATGATGGTGTTTGTGAATTGTTATTTTTTTGTTGTAGCACTAGAAAAACACTGACCAGGTACTGACAAAGATTAATAGTATTAGAAATAATGTTATTTATGAAATCAATTGGATGAACTACTAGATTAGTTTATTGTGGTTCATTGTTACATTGGAACGGAATATATATTTCATTATACAACTATTAAAGTGAAAGCATTTGACTGTTTTATTATTTCACAATTATTTAACTCAAATACAAATCTCAAATTTTCACATTTTACAAATCTGTTTTCTACTTTTGCATTATTCAAATATTATTTAAAAAAAAAATCCCGGACACACATTTAATTTGAATATACAATTCAAATTCTACATTTGAATGGGAACAGTCAAATGCAATACTTCATCCAAACAAAACAAATGCTAAGTTTGCTTCTATCAGTGGTATAAACTTCTTCTTTTTTTTTTTTCCCCTCCAAAGAACTGTTGATGATGGTATTTATTATTATTATTATTTTTTTTTTTGGGTGTTGTTATAGGTTATATATGATAGAGTTATGGATAGAAGCAGGGGGTTTGGGTTTGTTACTATGGGCAGCGTTGAGCTGGCTCTGTAAGTTCCAAATGTTTTTACACTTTGGTTTTAGTTTGTATTTTAAAAATTTACACTTACATACAAATATATAAGGTAGATAGATAGACACAAGCTAAAAAGAAATGAAAACACTCCCAGATTTTAAGAGTTCCTATAAGTATCCCTCTCTTTTCACCTGCTGAGCTAGTCCAACGAGGTCATTGCTAATAAGTTAGCATATAGAAATTGATGGAATCCAAATTTTTATGAGTTATTGTTAGAAAGATCTATGAAAACCATATATGTGTGTGTGTGTGTGTAGATATATGTTGACTTTTAGAAATGCATATCACGACTTGGTTACTAAAATCATATTTTCCAAATTTCCCTTCCAAATGGTGGTTTTCAGAAGATCCTCTTACGTTTGATTTTGGCAAAAAGAAGTATTTGATCAAGAATAATTAGCCAATACTACTTTCAATCACATTCTTCTTGGGTTCAAATTATATAGGAAATTCAAAAAAGCCGACCAAACTTTAGAATAACAATGATAATTAACATTAGTGTGGATTAATACAAGTGATGTTCTTGTTAACAGCTACATTCGTTTGACAGCAAGTCGGAGGCAGAACTATCAAGGTGAACTCCCTGCAAGTGCCGAGAAGAGGAGAAAGGGAAGTCCTAGGGCCAAAGATTCGGAACATGAACATAGGCTATGTCGACAGCGCTCACAAGATATATGCAGGAAACCTTGGTTGGGGCCTAACTTCGCAGGATCTCTGAGAAGCTTTTGCCGAGCAGCCAAGCGTGTTGAGTGCCAAGGTCATTTATGAGAGGGATACCAGAAGATCCCGAGGTTTTGGGATCATCTCTTTCGAAACTGCTGAGGGTGCACGATCTGCTTTAGATGCCAAGAACGAAGTGGTGAGCAAAAACTTGACGTTTGAATTATGCACCTTTATTTTTTGCTCCTGTTGTTATTTTGATCCAACTGTCAACTGTTTTCTTGTGTGCGGAAAAACAGTAGGTACAATGACGACAGCTGAGATTAAATATGGCCACGGAAAGATCTCCTCCAGCTTCCCCACAGGCACCGGCGGAAGTTGTACTTAACACATGAGGGAAATGTGTTTGGAGTCGTTCTTTCTTAATGTGCCTTTGAGAGAATCCCGGAACCCGACTCATTGCTCTTGCGACTTCCACAAGGTTGATTCCATGTAATCTTTCTCTACCAAATTGGTATGAGTAGTTTAAGAGGGTACAACTAAAGGTTCTTGTAGTTTCTGTTTCCTGTTAGATTTTCACGGTATTTGTTATCTTGTACATAAAGAGCAAATTGCCACTCTTGGCCGATTCAAGAACAGGCTAAAACCATAAATCTTATTCTTCATAGAATGGCGAATTGTTCTCTTCTTTTTTTTTTCTTTTTTTTTTTCTCCTTTCTTTTCTATGTTTGTGGTGATGTTGAATAAGTGTCAAAAGTTGGATACTCCATTCTTGAAAAAGCCGATACTTCGATTCAAACATGAGAGAGAATTTATTGGATCTTTTACAATTGACCTTGAAAGATTTGCAAGTTTGTTGGTTGGCAAATGAAGTACAAAGATATGCGACGCAATGTGTCCTCAACAAAAAAACTGAGGGGTAGCTTTAGAAAAAATGAAATTGATGAATCCGACCCTGCAGATCTAGTTCATTGAGGACCATGGCCACTGGAAAGAAGGGCATCTGCTGCAGAATCAAGATCCTGAGGGAAGAAAACCCTGCATAGCAACATGATTTCATGAAGCGAAATTCCGGTCGTCTAAAAATGATATGAAACAGAAACATCATGGTGATAACAATTCTACAACAGATAAATATGCGATGAGATTGATACTGCATCAAATTTTGCCTCTAAACTTAGTACGGATCCGAAGGCATAAACTAATTTTTTGTCTGCAGAGTATCCATTCATTGGATCATAATTTCAATGAAATCCAGACAAAGTTGTAACAGAAATACCTGCAAGTATTATGGTATATTGTCCTGCTCAGCTGCTCAATGTCATTGATACCTTTACAACCGGCCACAACTTCAAGAACTTGTCTGAAAGCCATAGCCATATCAAGTAGATAAGTATATACGACTGTGCCAACAAGCACCTCTCAATAGTATAAACAGTTTTCACACCACATATTTTTGAAAGTCAAAGCGACTTAATATCGAAAGTAAGCAACAGATCAAACCGCAAAAGTGGTAACAGAAAAGACGGACATCAGGCCAGATAATCAACAAATATAAAATGTTATTCATAAACCTATATATATACACAGATGTCCTATCCTAGAATTATCATTTAAAAATGAGAAGATCTACGAGCTCCAGAAACATTTGCACTCACCGAACTAAACAAGGTTCGTTACGGCCTTTAACAATGCTGTCTTGATCATACTTCTCCTTCTTTTTCGATGGCCACACAGACTTAACAAGCTTAATCCCAGCATGAGTATTCTTGATTTCACAGTATGGAGAATCCGTCTCAATCATCAATCTCTCTATAGGAATGTCCCTCACAACATCAAGATTCTCACTTGTCTTCAACGAGCAACCATTTACACCTGCTCCGTTCCAAATGCGAGAAATTGCATGTAATATTTGTAGTTTCTAATTAGAAGTGAAAGAGAGATTCTCAAAAGTTTACCTATATACATATTATTAAAGGAAAGTAGTTTGTCCCTGTCTTCTGCACTATCAGTAAATGAATGGGTAACCCCGGCAGTGAACCTACAAAAACACAAAGAAAGAGATACAAAAAAGCCATTAAAAAAGTTAAAAAGTTAATATCAAAAGTTTCGGGTCAAACTCATAAATGCTATTACAGGCTTCAAGAAAGAAAAGAGCACGTAAGAAAACTTGAAGCTATGACCTCATAATCCGAAAACTCTAATAAAAATATCAAGAGAAACACACATGACACACCTGACATTTCTACAAGCTCACCTGTTCTTGTTTCTCTCCATGATTTCACAGAAATCATCAGCAGCTGTGCGCATATGAAGAAACATTGGGAGCTTTGTAGCATATGCCAATTCAAACTGCTTCTCAAAGTACCTAGTTTTTACACACAGTGAGATAATAGATTACCCTGTCACACAATTTAACAGAACGTAGAATGCATATGTGCAATAGACAATAGAGAATTTGTTCTATTTTATGATGAATAAACGTACTTCTTTTGAATCTCTGCTGGGCAAAAGTGAAGCCTATCATAGTCCAGTCCACATTCGCCAATTGCAACCACCTTACGGACACATTTGAGGACAACATGAAACATTACGTAAACCGCATCATCATATCTCAAAATTTCCCTCCACAATCCAAATTGCTCACTATCCTAAAGAACGTGATTGTTCTTCTTTGGCAGTCAAAGTGATCATCCATACCTTTCCTTTCTCTATACCCTCTTGCGCTAATGACAAAAGAGCTTGAAAATGCTTCTCCGGATCCCCACTCTCTTCAAATTCCTTGGGGGAAAAAAAAAATCAAAAGAAAGCATGCTTACACGCATCTCTAACTAGACCAACAATGGATATAGTATATACATTGAAACATTACCAAAGATTAAGAAAGTATTTCCTCTCTCTTAAAACAAAGAGGGTGTTGTTAATTTCTGAACTATGCATATTGTGACAGTTTAGTACCCTTTGCTTTTGGACAACTAATCCCTTAAGATTTTTCTGACAGTTTTAGTTCGTAGAAACAGAAATTTTCAAATTTAATGAAAGTAGTCAAGTGTCTATCATAAGAAAACTTGAAATTCTACGGAACCAGTCTGATGCAAAATGTTTCCTTCAATACCCTTATATAACCCTTGAAAATGAGAACACTTTGTACTTCATGTCATGCTTTTGTAAAATTTTTAAGTTACCATTTTAATATAGTATCGTCAGGACCAAAACTATCAAAATATGAAATTACCAACAAATCAGTGAAAAAAATATAATAAAATAGAGACCAAACTGTCGCTTCTTGAAAAGTTAAAGCTTTAAAGGATCAATTGCACCAAAAATCCATTAAAAAAATAATAATAATAATAATAAAGAAACCATAATTCCAAGGGAGGAAAAAACCTTGCATCTTGTGGGATGCACACCAACCGTGCAGAAAAGCCTTCCTGTAAAACGCCCAATTCAATATATATATATATATATATGTATATATGTGTATATATATATATATATGTATATATCCAATAAGAATCAAAAAACAAAAATAGTAGACATTATTATTATATATATATATTATAAATAGAGTAGACATTTATATACACAGTTCAGTTAGAATAACTAAAGAAAAAATAAAAAAGAAGAACCATCAGTTTCAGCAATGGCAAGAGCTTCCTTTGATTCCTCAAACGACCCACCAGTAACCTGCATCCATATTCCATAATCCTAAACGTCATCCGAGAGCTACATATATAACTATATATACATATATAGATATCACAAAAACCCCATATCAAATCAAACTTTAGCTCCATAAATTACTCATTTGCAATTGAAGAAAGAAACATGAGTAAAAATACAATAATGCGGTCAACGCCGGCGCTCCAAGCTCTGCTCAGAACCGTGGCGATGTCGGACGCGTGGCACTGCTTCCCATGGTAAATCCCTTTAAACATGCCATCTGTATGAACAAAAATAAGCTAGAAAAAGAGGCAAAGTTTCGTTGGAAGTCAAATGGAGTACGAACTGTTCGATGAAATGCCTGACCTGTGAAGTTCACTGCTATGTCTGTTTTTTGGGAAGACAAACATCAGAGAGAGGAAGACATAAAGAGATGTCAGTTTTAACGTAAGAATGAATGAACATTAAAAAAAATAAAATAAAAAAAATAAAAAAAAAGAAGAAGAAGAAGAAGAAGGCTTCTGAGTGAGTTTCGTCTTGCCTATCATGCGAATTGACGCCATGTTCAAGCTCAGAGAGAGAGAGAGAGATGGAGAGAGACAACTCTGTAATCTACGAGTGAAACGATTATCGTTGGCAAAGCAGGAGAAGAACCGTAAATGGGCCTACTATCTATTGGCCTGGTAAAAGACTTTGGGCTACTCTTAACTAGCCCTTAATATTGTCCATCTTTCCCTCCATTGAGAAGGAAAAGAAGAGAAGAAAGAAAAAATAGAAATAACTAGCTTGGTTTCCGTAGTTTTTTTTCTTTCCCTTTGACTTGATAATTTAGGTTTGTTTGGCACTTTCGTTTACTCAAATAAAATTATATTTTTTTATCTTTTTCTAAAAAAAAATTTTTATCTTTTCTAAAAAAGTTTTTTATATTTTCTAAAAAGTCAACAAAAATTACTATTGAAACTAAAATATTTCAACTCAAACTTACACACCAAACACCCCCTTAGGATTCAAACTCTAATTTTGTTAGGAGAAAGAAATAAATAACAGATGTCAAAAAATAATTAAAATAAATAATATATTTTTAAAAAATTTAAAATAAATAACAATAAATAATAAATTTATTAAATAAATAAATTATTTACATCTTGTAAATATGTGATTTATGTTTACCTAATAAATTTTTATTTACCTAATCATAGACAATTGCCTCTAAAGTACATGGGGAGTTTTTTTTTTACTCCCTCTTTCTCTCAATTAACCAAGATTTTTCACTTTAAATTTTTTTTTTTTTTTTTTTTTTCCCTTTTTTTAAAACTTGAGGTGAGGAGATTCTCTTACTCTCTAATATATACCTTTAAGTTGAGTTATGTGATCCGCCAGCACGTGCTCATTTATTATTGCAAGCAAAAAGATTTAACAATGTGTTTGGTTTATTGATTTAGGTTTTTTTAAATTACCTCGTGAGATCATCTTGACATCTAATTCAATTTTTAAATTTCAACTATTTGCCCTTTTTACAAAAATATAGAAGTACATTTAAAAAAATCCCGAACACCACTGCACCAACATTTTTTTTTTCCTCAAATTGTTTGTTACTAATATATGCAACGAAATACAATTGCAGTTCGAATTTACCATCTAAAGTTGAAAAAAAAAAATGTCCGCAATGAAATGAAGTTATATCGTTTCTTTTTGGCATTCTTAGCTCATGGAAAACATCTTTCTAACCCCCCCCCCCCCCCCCCCCCCCCTACTTAAAAAAAATTAAAAAAAAACACAACAACAACATAAAGAACAAACCTTTGGACAAAACTGAAACATTAGAGATAGTGTTTATAAAATTGAATTATAATACTCTCGAAGAAAAATCCACATATAAGGGAAGGATTCCATAAAGAATCATACACCAAAGTAACCACAAGCATAATACTTTAAAAAACAAAAAAACAAAAAAAACCCAGCCAACAAAACTCTATATAGATAATTACAAAATGAAGAAAACCAAGAGAACAGATTAAGAAAAAGAAAAAGAATATGCAGGCCAAAATAAAAAAACAATAATCAATTTATAATGAAAATAACAAAAATAACTAGGCCGGAGGAGAGGGTTGACTTTGGGCGGGTTGACTGGGCGAATTCCCACCACCGCTGCTCCCACCCCAATTCCAGGGCTGCAAGCTGAGGATGACGATCAAGATGATGACGAGGAGCAAGATGATGGCGTAGCAGGTCCACTTGCGGGTGTTTTTCTGGTATGTCCTCGCTCCCTGTAGCCTCTCTGCTCCCGACCTCACGTACGAATTCGCCCTCGCCACGTGGCTCTCTATGTCGTCCAGCTGCTCCCCCTGCGCCTGCACCAGCACCGCCATGTCCAGGAACACCTGGTGCAGCTCCTTCAGGTTCTTCTCCATCTCCTTCACCGCGTCATGTCTCTCCTGTATTTCCTTTATCGTGTCCAGCACCCTCCCTCTCCCTTGCTCCTGGATTGCCTTCTGCAAGAACGTCTCGCTCTCTCCTGTTCACCAAATCACCCGATTCCAGATTCTCAGACAAGAATTTTCCAGGAAAAATTTTATGAAATCCCTAATCGCAGGGTAATTTTGATTAATTTTTCTGTTCGTTACCTGTGGAGATGAGGAGGTCGATGGTTTTCTCGTCGGGATTCTCGCCGGTGACGGTGAAGTACCGTCGCTGAACGGTCTCTCGGTACTCCGAAGAGATCTGCTGGCGGAGAGAGTTGAAGCTCTCCATGGAGTCCTTGAGCTTCTTCCTCAGGCCGTTGACGACGGACGTGCGCGTCCGGTCGGAGGAGGAGCCCGGTCCGCAGCCAGGCAAGCTCCGATTCGCGGCGTTGGAGCGGTCGAGCGCCTCGAGGCGGACCTTGACCAGCTTGGCCTTCTTGAGCGCGAGGCTGACGTCGGCGTCCATGCGAGATCGGAGATCCTTGATCGCCTTTGCGTTGTGGAGCGTCTTGCTCTGCTGGTGCGAGGCGTTGAGGTTCTCGTGGAGCCTCTCCAGTTCCTTGAGCTCGTCCTTGACCGACTCCACATCTTCGAAGAACTTGTCGAGGTTGACACCTCCGGCGGCCGCCGCCTCCGACGTCGAGGACATCTCGATCACGTGATGGTCCGGCGAGGCCTCCTCGTTCCTAAACCTAGAGAAGGAACGGGAGAACAAGTCGTTCATGGCTGTGAATCTGAAAATTCGAGGAAGAAAAGCACCAGAAGTGATTAAGGCGACGGTTGGATCGGGTGAGAAGTATTGAATGAGGACGGAATGGAGAGTTGTTGGTGAGAGGGGCGGGTTTTGATGAGGAGAGAGAAGAGAAGAGAGAGAAAGAGGGCTGCCGTTTGGATGGTAAGAAAATTTGGATGCGTCAAAGTGGGGATTAAGAAGAAACGACCAGTAACAAGGACAGAATCTTCGTTCATTAACTAGTCAAAGGAGTATTGGTGAGGTAGGAAGAGAGACGGCTGTGATTTTTTTATTGAGTGGCACTTTCCGGGAAAGTGAAGGAAAGAGAGGGAAAATAAATAATAGAAAAATAAAAATTAATACGAGTGAAAAAAATCTTTAAAATAGAAAGTTCCTTTTCCTCGGGGTGGTGATTCCATATAGACTGCGTATACGCGGGGAAGGGAAGAACTTTTTTTTTTTTTTTTTTTTTAATGCCCTTTTCCTTATCTATCTCCCTCTTTTTTTTCTTTTTCTTTTTTTCTTTTTTTTTGTCAACTTTTTGAATTTTAAATGATGAGATTTTTTTTCTATGAAAAGGAAATCTTTTGAAAAAATGGAGTTCGTGAATGGTTAAGGTATGACTTGGTCGCATTTGATTTTTGGATTTATTTGATTATATTTTCTTCCCAATGCGTATTAAAGTTTCGGCCATTTGGTATTATTGGTTGACATACCACAAGAAGTGAAAAAGGCTAATTAAAAAAAAAAATCCATGTAAAAAGATTGCATAATTGGCCACTTGTAAATTTTCCTTTTTTCTCTCTTCTCTTCTTTCTCTAACGCGTGAAAGTTAAGATTTTTCAATTATTTTCTTCTCTTAAGGCCGGATTCCAGTGACAGTTTTTGGACTGACTCTGGTTTCCCAGCTTTAGGGATGGATGTAAGAGTCATATGACGAAAGTTTTGAAAGAGACGAGCCCGTTGGAGTAGGATCGACGTTACAGGAAGGAGCAAGATGGAAAGGTCCTGTAGCAGATCAACTTCGGTAACCAAGTTTCTCTTGACGACGTGGATTCGTTTTCAGCAAGAATTCTTTCTATGTGATTGGTTTTCTTGTTTTTTTGTTTGTAGTTTTGTGTGTAATAATGGTGATGTATTCGCCGTCTTTTATCTAGGTATTGTGTTTCAATTTGTTAATTCTAATAATGGAGATGATCTCTCTAACTCCCGCATTGATTGTTTGTCTGTCAAATCTGAGTCTTGACCTTGTTTTGGTCCAACTAGAATTACTTATATGCGGAGTTAGTGGTGACCCTAATGCTATTGAGTCTTGGTCCTTGATCGATTAGGATACTCTATCGATTGTTAGGATTTTGTCAAAAAGAGTCTTATATGTGCTCGATTTCAGTGTGTCGAAATATGTATTTATTATCGGGTCTTAAGCATATGTCTTTTCCTTTGAACGTCATCAAGAATTAGATGAATCCGTTTTTATTAAAAAGGTGGTGTTATGGAGATTACATAATGGATATGAATTCATTTTTAATGAATTAGGAAAATTGGTCATGAAGTTGGTTTCATTCCCATAGCGGCTTCTTTGACCTGAAACATTGAGCTGGTAACAAACCATTGGGGATTGAAGGTACCCAATAGCATTAAAATTTAAGGCAATCTTGACTTTAGAGAAAATAACTCAAATGCAAAACAATATAGATATATAGGAAAGGTCTTGTTTCCGATATCAGATATCATCTGATACTTGTAATTTTCTGTTTAAAAATTTGTAACCACTAGTTGATTTATATGTAACTTCTTATTTAGAACATTGTAACATAATAACTTCCTATTTAAAACCTTATCACATGCTATTAGTTGAAAAACGTTAAATTAAAATTACCTGATTGGTAGAAAAAATTATAATAGGATATTGAATAGAAGCCCCTCCCAAAATTATATATAATACACCTTAATCACTAGTTCAGCATTTTTATTTTTATTTTTTTCTCTTAAGGCTTGTTTGATATTTCAACTTAACTCCAATTTAACTGTATTTTTTTACTAGATTTGTGTCTTTTTTTGAAAAATCAACAAAAATTATAATTAGTTTTTGAGAAGTCAACCAACTTTAACTTAAAAATTTTAACTCCAACCGACAATCCAAAAAGAAGCTTATTCTTTTTTTTCCGTTTAAAGACAATAAAATAATTGTGCAAACCATCCCACAAAAGGAGATTCCATTACCATATCCATTTATGGATAATGTCGACGGAAATATCGATGTCGACGGATATCCCGAGAAAAATGGATACTCAAAGAAAAACTTATAATTTGTTGTTGAAACTTTACAAAATGTAAAAACAATCAAGTTTACTTACTATGAACTAATTACATAACATAAACAATAATTTTTCTTATTAAATATAAGAGTTTTATCACATAGTGTAATAGGAAATCGCAATAATTATACACTAATTGTAATTTCGATATGATATTACATACTCGTTAGACATTGCAACAAAATACAATAATTTAATATATTATATAAAATAAATATCAAACATAAGAGAGTACATATAAGTTTCGAATTTCTTTAATATCAAAAAGATCATCTAGCAGGTTGGAAAACATTAGATAGGTTTTGATTTTGATTTAAACAATATAATTGTCAATATATGCGCTTAAATAGTTATGAAGGTAATTGTTAATGTGCCACATGTTTCTTGATCTCTTCCAACTATTAACCCATAAATTGGATATTGTTAATTTATCCAACATGATGAGTAATCTGAATGGATAAATAATGACATCTCGATATAATTTGTGGCAGAAGATATATTAACATATAGAATAAATTACCTATATTTTGTACTTCTGAACTAGATCACGTTTGATAATCACAAGAAAAAATATAACCGTATGAATTTTACTCAGTTCTTAAGCTCATGGAATCTAAACTCAAATCAATAGAATTTTCATCAGTTTGACTTATTTTAGTCGCACCACATCTTCTTATATGTTGTTTTTTAATTGCCACATTACCCTCACCTACTACCCTACAACCATGATCTTCAACCGTCAAAGTATATTATCACATTTTATTGACATTTAAAAAAATGAAATGTGTGTCAAAATTTAAATTTTTTTCAAAACAAAAGTTTTCCCTGAGCTTTTGGATATTTTATGGAAATATTCAAAAATATTATGGATATTCACAAATATTCACGAATATTGTGGATATTTGTGGATATTGTGAACATTTGACGGATACTTCGGAAATAAATATCCTTCTCCCCTATTATCTATGTTAAGATTTCAAAATATGAATAATTTTGCAAAAACGTTGATGATGTAGTGGACATTTTAATCCATGCATGTAACTACCCAAAAGCATAAAATATTAGCACGGCTTTTGTGTTTGAAAATGTGGACCTCCGTACAAATATTATTGGGAAGATTGTTTTTCGCCCCAAAAACCAAATATTTTATAGCTTGTCCTAAAACAAGATATCATTTTTTACAAGAAGTCATTCGTTGTTTAATGTTTGCAACTGTTGTATTGTTGACCTAAAATGACATAATTTTAATCGTCGTTTTCTGATCTTCTAGAAACGACACGACTATCTCTCTGTGTTTCGGTGTTCGTTGCTAAATGCCCCCCTTTTTTTTGGCTAAAGAAAATCTCATTTTGTTAGTTGTTCAATCAAAAGACATTAAATGTTTATCTGAATAAGCAATTTCAAAGTTCATTCTTAATTATCGTTTCATGAACTATAGATGTCGTTTGTGATTTAGTTGTCTTTCACTACCTAGACGTCAAGTCGTTTATTGTCTTAATTTTAATCTAGTTTAAAAGGAAAACGACATGCAGTTCAAACTTTACCTTTTGTTGTCGTTTTCCGACATGCCGTAACTGTTTAAAGTTTGCTTCGGAGAAACGACATTTTTTCATCATTTAAGAGCCCAAAGTATAAACAAGGCAAATATATGTACGTCATAATTTGCAATAAAAATAAATTGTAAATAACTTGCAATCTCCCTCCCTAAAGAGGGGGAAAAAACCATAAAGGAGGGGAAAAAAAAGGGAACTAAAACGAAGGAATTCAAGGCAAGTCATATTGTAGTTATGGTATGAACCAAAAAACGAAAGTAAAACGAAAAAAGATAACACAGTTAAAACAAGGCCATAATTACAAATAAATAGCAAACTTTTACCAAGTGCAATGCAATTGCCAATCATGGCACGGTATATATATATATATATATATATATATATATAGCAAGAATAAGAAAACAATTTTTCGTTTTGCAAGTTGTCTTTACAAGAAAGAAAGAAACCGTGTCAACAGTTGCAAATTATAGAAAGAAAAAATAAATAAATCTATCAAACATTGTAAAAGGGTTTGGCAACGACTTGAATTCATATTCACTGATCTTATTTTTCCTTTGAGCCAAAAAAAAAAAAAAAATGATCTACTTTCGCCTAAGCCTTTTCATAATTCCTAATGCTGTTAATACTAATAGTACAATACACATAATAATTTACATGCAACAGATGATGAAAAAGATGCACTCACTTTAATATTTGTATTCCAAAAATGAAGAAGGAAACCAATATATAAGGCTAAAAAACTTCAAACCGATTGGAGCACGGTAAGAAGATAGGGATACCCCCGGCACGTACCCGAAGACTGCCTTGTTCCCGCATCAAGATTTTCTTCGCCGTTGGGAAGTAAAAGATTCCAATGCAGTAAATAGTTTGAGAGATCGTATGTCCCGGGAGAAAATACACAAATCTGAAGAGGAATTTCGACTGAGGACATAGGCTCGATTCGAGCTCTGGTAGAACTTGAAGCAGACCAGATGAATGGAGAAACTGAATCAAACGACAGGGGCTTTCCAAATCGAGCTCCAATGACATCAGATGTGACTTTAATGTCAGTAACTAACGAGACATCGTGCCAACCTACGTCATTGCTAGAAGTTGCGGGAGATTGATCAGAAGTTGCCTCGCTCGAATTGCCACTCCAGTCAAGAGTGTTTACGTGTAAAGAAGCAACAGCGTCAGATGAGTTGTAAATTGTCATACTTAATTTAACTTCACAAAAGGATGCAGAGAAGTTGTGATACATTGTTCGAGGCCCATCAATGAGCCATGAGATAGGGCTTCTGCTTGAAATACTATATTTAAACCCAAAAGAGAAAAGAAACGTCATAATCCAAAACTAAAATGGCGAATCATAAGATATGGGGACAAAGATGGAAAAAAAAAAAAAAAACAGAACAATAAAGGAAACAAAAAAGGTTTTAGATTTATAATTAAATTCGAAGTTTTGGAATTGGAACTTGCCTGCAATGACATGAATGATGAGAAAAAAGTTGCAGTGAATCAAATGTCCCAGAATCAGGATCACTCTTCAGCGGACGGGAGATCAATATGAAGTCAACTGTTGAGTCTCCCTGATCCATACAAAAATAAATGCTCAATAAATTTAGTGAGGGGAAGCCAACAAATTATGCAAAAATAAGAAGCCGAATTAAAATCAGATTTCAGACTCGAAGTAGTGACCAAGTTGTAGAGTGGTAATGATTGACTCAAAAAGAGAACAGCAAATTATAGGAAATAAATTTATCAACCTGATGTGAAATTTCCTGGTGCAGTCTTTCGAAATGGTGGAAATCAGCCAGCGGAGAAATAGATGTATCAAAAAGTGGTTCAGTACTGCCCTGAGGTCCCAATCTTACAACACTTCCAAGGTGCGCGGAAGTAGAAGATGTCTTGTCCTCCAAAATTCCTGATTTCCTCTGATTCTTAAGGCCAAAGAAGTGATTTTATCAGCTAAAATCAATACCACATTTCAGCAAGTAAATGAACCCAAAACATGTTGCTTCAGTACCAACCTTAAGCAAGAAAAAGCATGATAAGGCTTGACCAGCCACAAGGCATTGTGAAGGAAAGATGGTATCAACAGGCTGAAGCAACGAGATGTTCCATTGTTCTCCCACAGAAGATAACTGATGAACCTGGAAGCTATCCGTACTTGTCCTGTTAATGACATCCATTTGAACAAGAAACTCTTCCAATTTTGACGGGCAAGGACTGACATGAAATGAGATGTCTAATGATGGTAACACCTACAAAGTAGAATTTGCATCGTCAGCATCATAGTGCTTTGCACACTCAGTCAACAAGAGAAGGTTGACTAAGAGCGCAACACTTCGGGATATGAAAACAGTTATTTAAATAATTGCACAAGACAAGATATACAAGAACAGAGATGCATCATATTTACTAAAAGGATGACTAACCCTTTCACGTACCTAAGTTAGAATACAGTTACTTATAAAATGTAACATGTATATATAATTCAGATTCTGGTATTTATATCTTTAGCGTACATCTAAATATACCTGCAAATTATGATGCATACGTAAAGTGCGGTATCTCATAGTGCTTGATGTATCTTCTATTTCGTAATATATGGTTAAATACAACGAAATGTTTCCGGGAACGGCAGCCCTAAACCAAAGAGGCCACAACAATGGTGTTTCTGCTTTGACAAGCATATCCTGAAACATAGAGACAAGAAAAACATGAGATTAGAAAGTTGTGATGTGACATTGGTAAGACAGCACAAGGGAGAAACTGGATACCTCTGGAAATGTAAAGACAGGCTGAGAAATGCTATTAGGATTAGGTTGTACAGACTGGTGTTCGGTCTTCTTTTCTAAGCAAGAGGGGAATTCCACATCCAAACTTTCCTGACTCCCCATATTCAAAAATCTCGGATGACTGACCTTTAGTTTCAAGTTCTGCAAGAATATCAGATAATAAACCGCATAAGTTCACAATAACACTAGGTACAAACTCGATGGAATGCACGCCAAAAGTTAGCTACTAGCTAATATATAACATAGGCAAGCTTGTCTGTGTGTGCTGCCTAACAAAAAACCAGCCAAATAGCAGTAACTCAAAAATCATGCAATGAGATATACCACTCACGCTCCCGCTCCCAGTCCCAGCAAAGGAATAAAAACAACGAATCTTGAAGATAGAAAGCCCAAATCACATAAAGGTCAATGCAATAACTTCCTGAACAATCAAGTCGAGAGGCATTCCTCCCAACTCGAATGGCTTGGCATAAAAAAAAATATACGCTTGAAATGCTGCACTTACAGAAAATAAATTAGGATCTCGAGCTGCAATTTTACCTTAACAGCACATTCTGATGGGTTCCTCAACTCCAGAACAAGATGGCGCACATCTCCTGCATATGTAGTTGTAGGTAAAGGCTGAATGAAGCCCTCGAGTTTGGGTAGACTCTGAACATTGAAAAGAATATAGTAAGGAAAAGTTATTCCAAATTCCAAATTAACTTGTATGAAATGAAAATTTTTCGTGTTTTGCTGGAGGGAGGGGCTTTAGAGGAGAGTTGAGATCCAAAGAGACCATGCACCTTGATCACCACAAACTTCAGATTGTCATTAAGAGAACGGTTGCCTCTCCGTCTTCCTTTTTCATTTTTCTTCTTCATTAGATTAGACCCAAAATTATGGAAACCAACAACAACACCTGACAAGTTCCACTTTACACCAACAATTTGTAAAATGCCTTCTACTCTTGGAGTTACTTTTAGCTGCACCTGAAAAGTAAAGAAAAAATATCAATGAATAGAAATGTAAAACAGAACTCGTAAACAAAAGATGCTGGTAAAATATTGCATCAGCAAAAGTAAATTACGCTCATTAGCTCATGAGTCGTCACACATCGGCGGAGCCAGCCTTTCACTTCAGTGGGGTATATAATGTCTATTTTTTTTTTTTTAATAAATCACATGAAAAATTTTGTAAAAAATTTTCATACACATTTTAAGAATTCCATGATAGAATATGGAAAAAAAAATATATCATACTAGTAGAGTTCTATATTGAATTGACATATCTATTACAGAAGTTGTTTGCTTAACGTGCTTCTTCATTTCATGTTATTTAAATAAATCTAATATTCACAAATGTGGACTACCAATAAAGATATCCTATCATAAAAAGTTTTCATCAACATATATGTATATATCAATAAGAAACATATTTAAAAAAAAAAACATCCTACAATAGTTCATGAATAAAAACAGTAGAGCAAATTATAAATAGAAAATAGAAATAGAAATAAAAATAAAGTAGTAAAATTCAGTAGGAGCATATGTGAAAATACTAAATCTCACTGAGGGCAAAATGAAGAGAAGTCATAAATTTTTAAGGGTTCAAATTTAATTTTTTTAAAAGTCAGTGGGAGTGTCCGCCCCCACTCGGCCCTTCATAGCTCCGCCCCTCACACATCCTTTTAAACCTTTTTTTTTTTTTTTTTTTGGAGGCAGTAAAGGTTACCACTCAAACATTGACAACGTAAGATTCTAACAAAGAAAATAAATTAATAACTTATATTTCTCAGGGGTATTGACATTTATAGTATTGGTCAAGTGTGTCGCTGTAATTTCAACATATTTGAAGGGGTGTCAAGTTTATCCTAAAAGAATTTAGCAGCAAATTTAAAAATATTTAAAAACGAAAAATTGATGTTTCTTCCATTGCCACATTGAAGCACTCACCATGATTGTTTCACCTCCTTCTAAAGAAAAGTCAACCTTCGACAAAGTAAAGAATGAATTATCATCACTCAACTCCCTGCAGTAATCGAACTAGAATTTTAGCTCAAAAGGCAAAGATGATAGCAAAGAAAGTTGGACCAACAAAATAAAAGCATGCTAACCAGAGAATATTCAAAAGTAAAGTGGACCCGCATACCTACTGGCTATCTTATTAGCTTTGTTATCATTTTGAAGCTCCCCAGCTTGGCTATTTGCATCTGCATTATTTCAAAAAAAAAAAAATGATTAGCCTGTTTCGGTAAACAGCTTTATCAATCCTTTATCTTGAAAAATAAAATAAATAAACAAGTAAAGGAGAGGAGAGGAGGCATGGATAGAAGAAAGACAGATAAAATTTACTTACCAGATTGTGTTTCGTCAGAACTTGCAGAAAGCTCACATATAAGGGAGACACTGGATACGGAAATGGGAATTTGTAAAGGGTTTTTAAATTCGATATCAACTCTTACCACTTCTGCAAAAGGATGAAGCATCTTGTTATGCACAAACATAAATATACACCTTTATCCAAATCATTTGAAGCAAGTCCACACAACAAATCAATAGACAAAAGTTGCTCATGCGATTACATCTATCAAAGGCCCTAGTCGAAAGCAGAATATATGAAACCTAAATCAATTTTCAACATACTTTAAAGATGTCAGAAAAGAAATAGAAGAGATCAGCTGAGAATGGGAAAGGAAAGGCCATGGTGCACGTGGGTAATGTTTGCAGTAAATGGACCAATATATTATCTTCTCTGAACTATCTAATTTTTGTCACAAGAATCCAACAGTAAATAATCGGTGCTCTTCATCCTTAGATGTTGATAAACAACTGTACAGATCAAATAATAAACTATAATCAATTTATACAGCTACGAACATTATTCTATCACCTACATACCTCCTGCAACACAAACATTTGATTCTTTGTACTTTTTGGTGACAAGCTTCGAGTGTAACTCCAACCAATTAGGCCGGGCAGTTGACAGTGAGGGAATCAACTCCTCTTCTAGAGAACGCCAAATGCTTTCTTTAACACTGGCCTGATATGTTTTTGGAAAACAAGTGCATCAATACAAGCTACAAAGCAAAGTCTAAATGCTAATTGCACGATACCATTACCATATCAAGAAAGCAATAATCATACTGCAAAGCAATTTTAACACAACTTACTGCAGTAGGCGATGCATATGTTCTGTAATCTTCAAAAATGACCTTAAGGGAAGAGATTTTAATCTCAGGCAATTGGAGTTTTGGAACTTCAAATGTCTTCCCCGTTTTCTGTATTATTGAACACAGGGAAACATATGGTTAGCTTCAGCAGAAACTAGTGTAAGATTAGTATCAACACTAATGGGTAAAACTCAGATTTCACAAAAGCAGGATGCTAATAAACAATAAAAAGCAAAGGATGCTAACAAACAATAAAAAGATAAGAGTTGAAATTTGCAGTATGACACCGTGTTCGTTATCTTATATATTGGAAGGACCAGATGAAGATTGGAGAAATATGATGCGATCAAATCAGATGAATGGAGGTCAGTGGGCAGTTGGGCACTTCATTGAGATTAGCACACCTGATTGTTGCCAACAAACTCTATATGAAAAGAAGAAATATAAAAACTAGCACCAGTGTCACCTGAACAATGTGTAAAAAGTGCCTCAGAAATATGTCCTGTGATGTCTTGGACTGATGACTACAGGCCAAGACCTCCAACACATGTGAGACGGCCAAGTCATATCTTCCAAGATAAGCATACCATCTGAACCAAAGAAGTTTCATCATCAGAGGCTTTGCAACTTATAGTTTACATCAAACGGTGTTTTGAAACGAGAAACTTGGAAACTAGAGAAGCATCAAGTCGATAAACTTACTGTCCAATATTGAAATACACGTGGTCCTTAATATGGCTCCATGTAGTTTCTTTGTAAACAGAAATGGCATTTTTATATGTACGAATTGCATGTTTTATCTGGAGAGGAAAACCTACGTCAATTGTCAAAAAATGTTTTCTAGCAAACTTTTGAATATCTTTTTGGTAAAAGTACCTGATTACTTTTTTTGTAACGCTCGCCAGAAAGAACAAGATGAAATCCATATTTGTGTAGCATAGGTGGCTTGGACAACAAGTAGCAATAAGATGCTTGCTCAAGCATAACAGCAGAATGTAAGGGTTCCTAAATATAGCATTGTTATCAGACGCAAAAATAAAAGTTTTCTTGCCCATTCACATGTCAAAGAAATTGAGCATTACCTGACTGCAAATACGAAAGTATACAGTGGCTGCCTCACTAAACTGATCTCTTGTCTTCAAAATTTCTACCCACCAAAGACCACACCGCGTTGCGTTCTGCTGACCAGATGGCCCAATTTTCTGCACAATTACCAATTCAAGATAATCACACACATTTGCCAGGTAAGAGATAAAATCTAATGGAGGTGCGACCTGTAAAGTACCGACTAGGTAAAAATAGATGTCTTCTAAGGGCATTTAATTATATGTTTATTAAATCTTGAACTTCCTTTTTTGTCCAGCCAGTTTTCAAGATAAGCTATATTTATTTTTAGTATATCTCATCCATCCTTTTTATTTTACCTAAGTATTTTACACTTCCTTTCTATTTTTATCCCTCTTACCAAACATAGCCGACTTTTTTTTATTATGACAAGGATAAAAAATGAATTCTTGATCGTTATCTCTCTGGATATTGTCAAAACTAGTAAATGTCGTAGAAGTAGAAAAATGAAGGAAAACAAATACACACCAAATAAGTAGTAAATGCATTTTCCATGCAAGACTCTGCTTCCTTTCTTGATTGATCTAGCAAGAAATATGCAAGCCCCATCATTTCCTGCAACAACAAGTGAAAGTTCTCAAGGCCATTACGTGATGAGGCCCATCCCATATAGAAATACCAGCCACTCGCCAAATTAGATATTAAAAAATGAAAGAAACGTTAAGATGAGTAAAAATGACAAGAAATATCTTTAAAAGAAATAATTATATAAATATATTTATATATTTTCCTTTTTTAGGGTGGGTTGGGGGGGGGTTGGGGATAGAACTGACAGAAAATAAATAAAGGCTAAGAATCATGTTCCAAACTAGCATTGAGGCCCAAAATTCTTAAAAGTAGAATCTCCAACTACCTGTACACCAGCATAGCGCTTCCATACTTTATCAAGCTTGTAATCTGCGGAAATTAAGCGATAGTTTGACAATGCAAGTTCATAATCTCGTAGCATGAAGGCATAATCACCCAACACTCGAATTTGAGATTCAATGGAGCTAAATGTGTACCTTAAACAGCAAATATAAAAACCAAATTAAAACAATAAGGTTGGATATTCATTAGCTTCTAGTACCAAGTGAAATATATGTTTAGCATACATGGATCCATTGGAAGAATCTGCTATTTCATCTTTCCCTTTTCTCCACCACAAGTTTTTAATTTGGTTTTTGAAACCTTTCCTTGTCGCAGATACCTGATTGGAAGAAACAAGGAAAAGAAAAAGGTCAAAAGACTCAGAACAATTTTTCTTCTATTTTCAGTTACAATAAGACTCAGAAAAATTATACATTAAAATACAATATGCCCATCACCATGAATGCCGGTAAATATGATGGAAATACCAACCTGTTGATTGAGCACGCGTATCTTTTGCTCCATATAAGGGATGATATGTTTGGTTGATAAATCTTGCATGATATCTCTCATCTGTTCCCAGTTGTTAAAATTGCATATAATAATCAAAATTCTAAAGTAAGAAGAATAAAAATATTTGAATCATCAATTTTATACTACATTTCTTTTGCATTAAAAGACGATGACAGAAAGAAATTCACCTCATTAATATCATCAACGTTGAGAAAGCAACCAAGATTCTGCCCGGAAGAAGCATCAGATTTCTGTCATTAGGGTAAACACAACTACATCCTTAGCTTAACTTTGTATATTAACTAAAAACGATAACAGCAAGATGTAACATTCATAGATGACAAATCACTAAATATAAATAAAAAGAAGGGAAAAAGAAAGTACTTAAAAAATAACTTACATAAAGCACCCTAGGATTATCTTGATGTTCAACCAGACCATCTTGAGAAGAATTAATGCAAAGCAATTGACAGTCCGAGCCAAAGGTGCTCCTCATTTCTGTTAAAATCTTAGTTGCACTGTCACGATGAAGCCCAAGAATTACCATACTATATTCCATTCAGATCGCATGGAATAATCTTAAAATAAAAATGCTAAATGCTAAAAAGTAAGCAAAATATCATCAGCAAAAAATATTAATAATAATGAACATCCTGATGGAGTAGCAAATAAAATAAATCAATAATACAATTACAAGGGATATTCTTATAATCAAGACACTAACGGAGGTTCACTTGGGAACTGTTTCATATACACTTGATTTAGCAAGAGAAGATCGTCGGTAAAGTTCAGTTCTCAATCAAAATTTATAGTAGCATGACAATGAGATATCTAGTTGTGATTTCACAAAGAAAACTAATATGAACTAAATGAAAATTTTCTGTATCAAGGTTCGTTGCACTCTGTAAAACAAAAATCACTAGGCTGGAATCTTTATGACACCTTTGACCTTGCCTAGTCTATGTTTTTCAAATCATCTTCAAGACTTCCCTTGAAAAGTGAAAAAGAATGTGATTTCTGGCACGAAATTTTATTCTTTTTACTAATAAGTTTCACTTATATCTATAGTCATTAATGTTTAGATACTGATTTACAAGAATGGTTAGAAAGCATGTTATACTTCTCTGAAGTGCCATCTTGACTGTCGTGCACTAATAAATAGTGCTTCAAAATCTTAGGGTCCATTGCACCATCGTTTAGAAGGGATGGCAATTTGTTGGTGTTGAAGAGATCAACAAATTGGTTGATAGGTTGTTCATCCTTCGAAGAAACAACTAAAAGACCTGCAAGTAAATTAAGACGAAAAGGTAGAACTAAAACTCAAATTCTCAACAAGAACGACAATTTTGGATAACTACAACTAATTTAGGAATCACATTAACTGAGCCTTGCAATTGTATTCACAAGACTAACATAGATTGTTCAGTGTTTATCAAGTTTCAACACCTTACATGCCACAGGATGGTCAAAAGCTTCATGGTCTGAAAAGGAGGCACTTCGTACCAGCTCTTTATTAAAAAAATCAAACCATGTTGGTAGATTTGCAGATTCATATCCTGCAGAGGAAAGACACCTTATATCACAAACTAAAAACTATAATCATTGCAAAATTATGATTATCCATCCAATGCTGATCAAATATAAAAACAGAGAGTTGAGTACAAGGTCGCCTGAGCTTTCATATTTCCCCTCCTTTTTTCAGCTTTCGTTTTCAACCATTAAATTTTACGTAGCAAAGTGGATGCAAAGTTACCTACTGCTGCCACACGTCCACTACGACTCTTCTCCTTTTGTTTGTTTATTCATTTTCTACTTTTTTTAAACGACTAATTACTAAAGACATTGAAGAAAGCAAACATTCTTATACTCACATTTTCCAATCTTGTCATTTAATTCAATATGTAAAAATTTCAGTAATAAAAAATATCATTTGATAATATGCAATCAAAACTAAATTAATTTTGCACTAGATTCTTATCTCTCCTAGTGATCTACGAACCCCAGACCAAGAATGAAAACCTTTCTTGGGGATTTGGATCCACCAAAGCCCATTTTCCTAGCAAGGTTGTAGCTTGGAAAACGATTTTACCTTTATAAACCTTTTCATACAATGTTAATTTGTGGTCATAGTTTATATATTTTAAACCCTTTTTTTTTTCATTTTAATTCTTCCTTAACTTTTCATCAGTAGTGAATCAACTAATCACAGGAGAGAGAAACTAGATACAACAAAACTTTAGTAAAAGCAAAACACCGTGAGACCCACATTAAACTAAGGTTTCAGAATCCTAAAATTACATAGTCTGCTAAGTACTAGCATAAAATTGTTTCTAGCAATCTGTGAAAGAATGTAATACTTACTAGCATGCACATTATCCATTGGAGAAGGATCAGAACCCAGTTCGGAATCATCTTTCTCCTCTGCTTGGGTAATTACCTTTTCCAACCGCTCTCTTGCTACCTTGTTTCAATAAGAGGACACAATCTCAAACTCAGACTTGAATAACAAGTATTAAGAAAATAACATACTAAAAACCGCAATCGTAACGTTCCAATAACTAATGTGAATCTAAACATTAACGGCTTATTTTCTTCATTCCTGACTAATAGTCCAATAAACTCCAATCATGAGGACACTGGCACATTAATCATGAATAAGACTTTGAAATATTGTCCAAATATACACAATTAACAACCCGAAATCATCGCCGTTTCGGATAAAGAACGGTTTTTAATTTGTCTATACATGCTTCAAATGGTTCAAAGCAATGCTTTCAAAGCTCAATTTAGTAAGACAATCAGAAACCTAAAAAATCTAAGTCGTTTGAGTATTTGCTAGCTATAAAATTGAGAAAAGTAAACACAAATGGCGATCATTTGGAAAACGCCTCCTCATTTCCAATGAAGCAAAAAAAAGTTAAGTAAATTGTCGGTGCCAAAAGTGAAGGTTTTTCGTTTCCTCTTCTAATCATGTTCATGAATTTCACATCAAGAGAACAACGTTCTGAGTAATTTTACCTCCAAATTCGGTTGCCGAATATCCGACGCGTAAAACAATCGTAATCTGAACTTCTGCAGCCTATAAGGTTGATCACTAGCTGTCCGTACAGGCACTGCAGCAGAATCAAACTCAATCGTCTCAAATTCCTCCCTCGCCAAACCCTAGAAACACAAATACAGTATATACATACAGATATACATAAATATAAATACGTATATATATAAATATATCTGAGTTTACCATCGATGTTGTTGAAGACGCAGAAGGGAGAGAGCATCTCGACGAAGCTGAGGCCATTCTTGCGGCAAGCTTCTTCGACGAGAGGCGTATCGAGGACCATGACGACCGGAGTGATTTCGTCCAATAGCATTTTGCCGAGTGGCGTGTTCGCCGGATCCGCCATTTTTCGCCGCTTCGATCACGTCAATTGGCGGCGCGAGTGAGCCGGAGTGAGCCGCTCGCTGAGTCGACTCGGCCTGTGGGTGGGGCGGGACTCGCTCGGGATTTGGCTTCGCTCAGATCTCCGACGTTAATGTCAGAGAAATGGGAACGGAGGGAGGGAGAGCTGCTCGTGAATTGTGTTGTGTCTGCTCAAAGGAAGAGCAACACAATATTCGACCCGTTTTGTTGTTGGGCTGTTTATGGGCTGGGCTGGCTGTTCATGGGCTCGTTTAAAGGGCCGTATTTCATGGGCTTTTTGCCGGTTTGTAAACTATCGAATATCGAGGTTCTTGTGGTTTTCTTGGGCTAGTGTCGTTTTAATTATTATTGTTGTTTTCAAAGTTTAGATCGTCGTTTCAATGTTCTCGTTTTCTAGTTGTTCATGTGGTTTTCTGGTATTGTAGTTTTACTATTGTGTTGTTTCATAAATTGTCGTTTTAGTTTTTCCTTCTCCAATTGAGTATCATAAATTTTGAGTGATTCTATTTTCCTTTAGAAAGAGACATGAAGAGGTTTTCAACGTTAGGATCCATCTCTATGGGGGAATTGTATCTGTTATGAAGCCCTTGGTATTTATACTCCTCAAACTTAAACCATTAACAAAAATGCCAATCAAACTTTAAATGGTTTAAAATACCCCTTGTTTTATAATTTGGCAATGTAAGATTTGAAAAAACTTTATTTTTCCCTTCTAAATTTTAGTACATTTGTAATTTTATCTGAACATTCAAAACCAATGATTATACCTATGAATTTTTGATATTGTTAGGATTTATACTGTTAGCAAGAGCATTCATTTTATGTCATATTTTGTTTTCACAAAAATAAAAAGTTTTTTCAAGTCTTATATAGCCAAAATATGAAAGAATGTGTGTTTTTACTAACATATTAAAGTTTGAGGGGAATAAGCATTAATTTTTAAAGTTCGAGAGCAAAGTAACAAGAGTATTAAAGTTTATAGGGGTAAAAATAAAGTTTGTTAATATTACAACTGCATTTTAGTTGTTGCCATATCGGTAATTCCATCCTTTAAACTATCAAAATGGGTAAAGATGATAATATTATAGTTCATGGAGCATTTTAACCCATTTTTAAAGTTTAATGGATGGAATTACAAGACGATAATATTATAGTTCATGGAGCATTTTTACCAATTTTTAAAATTTAGAGGACAAAGTTATAAAATCAGCAAAATTCGTGGTGCAAAAAAAAAAATGTCATAAAACACATCATTTTTAGTTCATATCGTTCATTCAGTTATCTGCTGTGTGTCCGATTGTTTAAGTATTTATCGTCTTTTCCATTTCTATCGTTTCTGTGTTTTGGTTTATTGTCATCATGTGCAGATCATTGTCTATTTTAGGCAGTTACTAACGGACTGAACCACATAAACCAAACACGAAAAATGACCACCAAAAAAAAAAAAAAAAAAAAAAACACAAAACGACACAAAGCAAATAAATGTCGTCATGTTGTTTTTCCTATTCATGTCCAACAATGTCGTTTTTCATTTTTCACATGTAACATACATTATTTCCACCATGTCGTTCTCGCATTTAGAAAGTATCATGCCATTCTTTGGAGTAAAGTAATAATTTAAAAAAAATTTAAATCCACATAACAATTATTTTTTTCTCTTTTAAATACTAATCTAGTTAAAGTTAATATAGATATCGCTGTAAATAATTTTGTTGCCCCCCCCCCCCCCCCCCCAAACAGTTAAAAAACCAAAAAAAAAAAGATTCTGTTGGTTATGTGGGAATTGGTGGCGATTTTGGCAAGTTTACCCCTCATAATGAAGAGTGTTCAGCTCTTCGAGAGGGTGTATAGTTTGCTCTATATCGGGGCTTTTCGGACCAGATGGTTGAGACTGACGCAACAAATGTTTTTCAATCTGTTCATCGAAATGACGTCAGAGACTTGGAATCAAATGTGCTTGACAATATTTAGGTTGAACACGACACGAAACCGTGACACGAACACGACACGAACCCGTCATGGGTTGACACGACACGAACCGAAATTAACCCGCGACACGAAACTGACCCGTGACATGAAATTAACCCGTGACACGAAACTGACCCGCGACACGAAATTGACACGAAATTGACCCGAAATTTGACACGAAATTGACCCGAAATTGACACGAAATTGACACGAAATTGACCCACAACCCGAAATTGACACGAAATTGACACGCGACCCGAAAGTGACACGAAATTGACACGAAAAGTGACACGAAATTGACCCGAAATTGACACGAAATTGACACGAAAAAAACGTGTCCAACCCGAACACGACCCGCGACACGAACACGACACGAAACCGTGACACGAACACGACCCGCCCCCTATTTTTCCTAACCCAAACCCGTGAAATTCGTGTCGTTTTCGAGTCGTGTCGTCGTGTCGCGACCCGTATTGCCACCCCTAATTTTTCTCAAACAAAAAGAATAATAGTGACCAAGTTTATTACGGTCTTTGTATGTTGTAATCCATTCCATGACTCGTTAATTTCTGTTTTACTTTGTTAGCTTTTTGGCTAGACAATTTGCCATTGTTTATTGATGCTTTTGTAAGAGTTTACTTGTTTGGTTGATTGGAATAAAATTATACTTTTACCTTAGAGGGGAAAAAAAACCAATCTACTTTAAATATCGATTTCAGATTGAATTTTTCAGTTCGAATTTATGTTTAAAATAAAAAACATATCTTATATTTTTGCCAAACATTATCTATGTTTAGAACATAGGTTTGAAAATTATTTCAAACCTAAGTTGCTAACACAAGTTAAAGTCTTGAACAAGTGAAAGGCCTGTTTGGATCCTATATTCATTTCTAAGATAGAAAATTTTCTTGTTTAAAATAATAAAATCATTTTATTTTGAGAATGAAAATGACGTTTGGATGTGTAAAAAAATTTTATTTTTTGAGAACAAAAAGAGTTTGGAAAGCTATAAAATGAGAAAATGTGGTATTGAGAATAATGTATTAGGAGAAAAATTAGAAACAAATTTCAAAAAAATTCTAAAATGATTTCAAAAGAATATTGTACGAGAAATGTTCGACAATAATATGTCTATTATTTTTAAAACAAGAAGAATAATGAAAAAAAATTATCCATATGTTTAAAAGACCTATTCAATTTTGAAAATAGAAAAATTTTTGTAAAAAAAAAAAATCCCAACTTTTTCCACTATTCTCTCATTTTGAAAAAAAAAAAAATCTCATTTTAAAACTAATTTTGTATAGTACTTTTTAAAAAAAAATAAAATGAATCTTTTTAAAATAATATCACAATACATTATTCTTAATAATATTTTTTTCTCATTATAAACAACTTTTAGTTGTCAAGAAATTTTTTTTCAAATACCCAAATACAATCTTATTTTTAAAAATAAAAAGACTTATTTAAAACAATTTTTTATTTTATTTTTGATAATAAATACGTAATACAAAAGGAGCCACAGTGATCCAAAAGTTTTTAAAGAAAAAAAAAAAAAAAAAAAAACCTTCAACATTCCACTACTTTACTCCAAGAGCGGTCCATTAGTCGAACACTTGCCCCATGCGCTATAAATGTCTCTCAGCTTCCTCCGCACTACGAGCTATTCCCACTCTTTCTCTTCATCATTCCCATTTCCCACCAAGCACCTCAACCTTCACCTCCTCTTCGCGCCGCGACTCTCTTCCTGGTTCCCAGACCCTCCTTCTCGTCAGATCCCGACCTTCTCCGTCATGTCCTACCGCCCCAACTACCGCGGCGGCCGCGGAAACTCCGCCGGTCGCTCCGGAGGCCGCCGTGGCGGCGGCGGTGGCGGCGGAGGCCGCGGCGGTGGTGGTGGTGGAGGGCGCGGGGAGCAGCGCTGGTGGGATCCGGTGTGGCGCGCGGAGCGGCTGAGACAGAAAGATGCCGAGGTATTGCTGTTGTTTGTTACTTACTGCTTGTTTGGTTGCTGAGAAAGTTGGGGGATGAAAGAGTGTTGAGATTTGTTTTGGTTGATCGAGGTTGCTGGTTTGTGCCGGTTTTGGAATGCTTGTTAATGGACAAAAAGAGATTAAAATTGATCGCCAATTAAAATATTTGAAAGAAAATGTTTCAGTCTAGGTGTTAGCAGCAATTATGATACATACATACATATATATATATATATATGTTGAAATTAGTTTAGTGATTGAGAGTAAAGAAGCAAAAAAGTTGCGATTTTGGCGCTTGGAAAGCAAAATGAGTTGTCTAATTTGAAGACATAATATAAAAAAGAATCAAAATCTTGATTGAAATCCAAAGGATTATAGGCTACTAAATTTTCATGTTCTTCTAGCTTCTTCTTTTTTTTTTTTTAGATGATTGGAATTTGAGTTATTGTTTTTCGATGAAATAGATGGAAGCTATGGATGAGAATGAATGGTGGGGTAAGATAGAGCAGATGAAAAGAGGAGGGGAGCAAGAGATGGTGATCAAGCGCAATTTTAGTCGAGCTGATCAGCAAACTCTAGCCGACATGGCGTATCAACTGGGCCTTCACTTGTAAGCGCTTTTGTTTTCGGATCCTGTTTCCATTTTGACAAAGAATTGTTCTGTTTATCACTCGAAATAACATTAAAAAACTTTTGTCTTGTTTGTATTTGTTACGAAAATTGTTTGGTAAACCCAATTGATGTGTAATCAGTATTCACCACCATAAGCAGAAGCATTGTACTTGATCCAAAAAAACATTTAAGAACTTGTGTCTAGTTTTTCCATGTTATGTTTACTGCACAACTACACGGTCGTTGGCTTAAACTTTTGACTTGTTTGTTTGTGGCAGTGTTTTAACTGTTGTGATGAAGCTATTACTGTTAGTGAGAATGCTTATGTTTACAAACTTATTATTGTTTTATGCTTCTGCAAAGAAAGCCATGCGTATAATAAGCGCAAGACTCTTGTCATCAGCAAAGTTCCATTGCCAGATTATCGGGCAGATCTTGATGAACGTCATGGTTCTACACAGAAAGAGGTAAATATTTCTTGGACTGGTGTAGGCTTAATGTTTTAGATCGGTTCTAAGTACATTTAAACAATACTGTTGAAATTCTATCGTTCTGCAGATTAGAATGACTACAGAAATTGAAAGGAGAGTTGGAAATCTGTTGGATAGCTCACAGTCACGAGCAAGTGTATCTGCTAGTAGTTCTTTGGAGGTATCAGCTCAAAGAACAAAACAATCGTCAGATGATGGAGATATAACGCAACCTGTCTCTGCACTGGAGATTGATTCTACCAAGGAAAAGCTTAGTCTTGAGCTGAAGGAGAAGCAGGACAAAATGAAGGTACATATTCCAATTTGGTCATTTTAGCTTTACTCGTTAGTATTAAGATTGGAAGTTATTGTTTTCCAGACATTATTTTCTTGGAATAGGCCTAATTATTTTTTTCAAATTTTTTGGTTATCTTTTTTCAGGCAAGTGGTGGTTTAAAGGCGATGCAGTCATTCCGGGAAAAACTTCCTGCATTCAAAATGAAGTCCGAGTTTCTTAAAGCCGTTGCAGAAAATCAGGTGCAGTGTCTTCTATCTACCCAGTCAGGAGTTTTTCTTCATCTATTTGTATTCCAGTGTGCAAAAGGTTATATATATATATCTACTGCTACTAGGTTATCAATGACTTTAGCCTTGTTTGCAAAACAGGTACTAGTAGTTTCAGGAGAGACAGGTTGTGGCAAAACAACACAGCTTCCCCAATTTATTCTGGAAGAGGAGATCTCCTGTTTGCGTGGTGCTGATTGCAACATAATTTGTACTCAACCTCGCCGTATATCTGCTATTTCTGTCTCAGCTCGTGTATCCTCAGAAAGAGGAGAAAGTCTTGGTGAAACTGTTGGTTATCAGATCCGGCTGGAGTCGAAGCGTTCTTCTCAAACAAAGCTCCTGTTTTGCACAACTGGAGTATTACTTCGTCAATTGGTAATATGCAAAATCTGGTCAATTGCTTCCATCTCCTGTTTTCTTAAACCCCTCCCAGCCTTCTGTTGCTCAGTGCATCATGGCTTCGTACATTTGTTAATGATGCATAGGGACTTCATATTATTTACACTGTAGCAAATTGTTTAGATTCCTTTGAAAGGAAAAGAAAAAAAGAAAAAAAAAAAAAAAAAGAAAAAAACTTGGGTATAAATGTCCACGGAGGTCAATTGGTGGTTAATAAAGAACGGAAAAAAGTTGTCACTGAAAAATACTACAAAGGCTACCATTCTTTTTGGGTACAATTATCAACTGCTTTAATAGAAAGTTCAGCACCATGTTATCCAACAAGACTTTTTATTCCTTTCGCTTCTGCTCTATATGCTATGTTTATTCTTCTCTATTATTCTTGGCATTGGACTACAGGTGCAGGATCCTGAGTTAACAGGCGTAAGCCACTTGCTTGTTGATGAAATCCATGAAAGAGGCATGAATGAGGACTTTTTACTGATAATTCTTCGAGATCTCCTTCCTCGCCGTCCAGATTTACGTCTTATTCTAATGAGTGCTACGATCAATGCTGACTTGTTCTCTAAATACTTCGGAAATGCACCTACCATACACATACCAGTACTATTGTGTCATTTTATTATTTTTGTGTTGAAAATGTTTGTCGATGTTTTATTAATGCAGATCCTTACATTATTCTTTGACAAATTATTGGCAGGGATTTACTCATCCTGTGACTGAGTTGTTTCTAGAAGACATTCTGGAGAAAACACGCTATAGTATTAAGTCAGAGTTTGAAAATTTTGAGGGAAATTCAAGGAGAAGAAGAAGACAGAAAGATCCGTTAACTGAATTATTTGAGGTCTTATTTCCTTTTCCTCTTGATCTTTCATCTTGATTTTCACAGATTCATATCAGTGGTCCTTATTTTTGGCATGATTAATGTTACAATACTACCACCATATAAGCTAATATTATAAAAAAAAAAAAAAAAAAAAAAAAACTTATGGAGCATTGGTTAATTTGTGCAGGAAGTTAATTTTGATTCTCAATATGGATCTTGTAGTGCATCAACAAGAAAGTCACTTGAAGCTTGGTCTGGTTCACAGCTTGATCTGGGTCTGGTAACGTTCTGGCTTTAAACTCAGCGATGCATTTTCCATTGCTTTTTAATGAAAAATGGGTACTATGATTAGGAGAAAAAATTACTGTTGATTTTTATTTTTATTTTTTTATGAAGGGCAAAGTTTTGCTTTTCTCACAACCCAAATCAACGCTAGTTTTGCTTTTTGTAGGTAGAGTCAAGTATTGAATATATATGTCGCTATGAAGGTCCTGGTGCAATTCTCGTGTTCCTTACAGGCTGGGATGACATTTCTAAGCTACTTGACAAAGTTAAGGCAAACGGATTCCTTGGAGATCTGAGCAAGTTTATGGTTCTCCCCTTGCATGGATCTATGCCTACAATCAATCAACGTGAAATATTTGATAGGCCACCCCCGAATAAAAGGCAAGCATATTATTGCTTTTAAATATTTTCGTCAATTTATAGATGGGAAGGATGCATGTGTATGATCTTTATGAATATGATATAATGTGATTGTGTCGTCATGTAAATTTTCTTATTTTAAATAGGTGAATAGCACAGTACCACTTTAGTTTTCTGCTCAAATTCATTCATTTGTTGTTCTTTTTTAACCACATGACTCAACCCCTCCGGTTTCAATCAGTTTGACATCAGTTGGAAGCTCTTTAATAAGATGACATCGCTACCATTTAAAAATTCTTGTTATGCCTTTTCAAGTTTTAAATTTTCCTCCGTCCGTGCTTGCAGAAAAATTGTGCTGGCAACAAACATTGCTGAGAGTAGCATCACCATAGATGATGTTGTGTATGTCGTAGACTGTGGAAAGGCAAAGGAGACTAGTTATGACGCTCTTAACAAACTGGCTTGTCTCTTACCGTCGTGGATTTCAAAAGCTTCAGCACACCAGGTTTGCTGTTAGTACTATGGATGTATGACATAAATGGAATGTTCCCATGAACTAATCATCCGTTTTTTCTTCTCTTTCTTTTTAATATAATACAAACATTTGTTTTTAATTGATGTTCTGAAATGATCTCAGAGACGAGGGCGTGCGGGCCGTGTACAACCTGGAGTTTGCTATAAATTGTATCCAAAAATTGTACACGATGCAATGCTTCAATACCAGTTACCTGAAATTCTCCGAACACCTCTGCAAGAGCTGTGCCTTCAAATCAAAAGTTTGCAGCTTGGAACTGTTGGATCGTTTCTTGCGAAGGCACTCCAGCCACCGGATCCCCTTGCAGTTCAAAATGCAATTGAGCTTCTAAAGACTATAGGAGCTTTGGATGATGGGGAGGAGCTCACTCCACTTGGTATTTATTACTAGATCCAACTATTCTTTTGCCACTGAAATCAGATTTAGGGCTCTGAATACAATCTGCATTAATTTACCGTACCAGGTCGCCATCTTTGCTCTCTACCATTGGAACCAAACATTGGGAAGATGCTACTAATGGGGTCTATCTTTCAATGCCTCAATCCCGCCTTAACAATTGCTGCTGCTCTTGCTCATCGAGATCCATTTGTCCTGCCCATAGACAGGAAAGAGGAAGCTGATGCTGCAAAAAGGTCCTTCGCTGGTGATTCGTGCAGGTTAGGTTATTCAATTTTTCCATATCTCCATTGTATGATAATATGGCAGAGGATTCGGTCGTAGTCAAATTTTTACCTTTCTAATCTAAAATCATTGTTTTTTTGTTTTTTTTTTTCTTATATCAGCGATCACATCGCACTTCTGAAAGCTTTTGAAGGCTGGAAGGAGGCAAAACGTAACGGGAAGGAAAGAGCCTTCTGCTGGGAAAAGTTTTTATCTCCGGTAACTTTGCAGATGATGGATGACATGAGAATGCAGTTTCTAGATCTTTTATCAGATATTGGCTTTGTGGACAAGTCCCGGGGTCCTACTGTAAGCACTTAGCTTTTGAACTTTTTTACTTTTACTTGAAACCATTTCAATTGCACTGAAAATCTGTGTAATATATATTGTATATGCAGGCTTACAACCAGTACAGTCATGATTTGGAGATGGTATGTGCAATCCTTTGCGCTGGGCTGTACCCGAATGTTGTGCAGTGCAAAAGAAGAGGAAAGCGGCCGGCGTTTTACACCAAAGAAGTTGGGAAAGTTGACATCCACCCTGCATCAGTCAATGCAGGAGTGCATCTCTTCCCTCTGCCTTACATGGTTTATAGCGAAAAAGTGAAAACAACCGGCATTTATGTCCGAGACTCGACGAACATATCGGATTATGCCTTGCTTCTCTTTGGTGGTAATCTCATACCTAGCAAAACTGGGGAAGGAATCGAAATGCTCGGTGGTTACCTTCATTTCTCCGCATCAAAGAGTGTTTTGGAGTTGATACGGGTAAAACACGCCTCTCAAGCTTCGAGATTTCTCTGTCGAATTTACAAATACCGCAAACTTCTATTTAGAAATCTAAGATGGTTACTAAGATTATGACCGGTCTTTGGTTATGGTGTTCCTTTTTTCGCAGAAACTGCGTGGTGAACTGGACAGGCTTCTAAAAAGGAAGATTGAGGAACCAAGTTTTGACATTTCCCGAGAAGGAAAGACTGTGGTTGCTGCTGCGAATGAGTTACTGCACAGTCAAAATATACGATACTAAAACTCTTTATTTTTATTATTGATTCTTTTTATTCCTTCCGGTATCGGTAGAGTTTTGTAGGAGCTCGCTTATTTTATTTTTCTAATTTTTTTGACTCCTGATCTTAAGTTCCCTCCTAGCTATCAGTGCAAAATAATTAGGAGTTTTAGTAGTAAAATTTTCGGCCTTTGGCCCTAAGATATTTAAATCTAGTTTGGTCTTTAGTGGCTATAATCTTGACGTACAAAATATATGTTTGAAAAAAAGAAAGCCATAGAAACGACATAACTTCTGTTACATTTTTGTGTGTTTGTGTGGCCTTTTAATATTATTATTGTTGCCGTTGTATTTAAGAAAGAAAAATATTAGAAATATCAACTCTAAACCTAATTTTATGTGAAAACTCTTTTTACTTCTTAGGGTAAATTGCTCATTTGGTCTTTAATTTTTTTTTAGTAACGATTTGGTCATCAATTTTTTTTGACTAAAAGGTCTATAAACTCTTTAAAAAATGTAAAATGGTTCTTTTTGTTAATCAATGTTAAAAATTTAACATAAAATACAATTTAACATGATTTACTATTTGAGATAAATTAAGGGAAAAAAAATGATTCAACTTCTATGTATCATACATGTAATTTATTTGATCTAAATTTTTAGCATACGTTTAGAATTACAGTTGAGTTCAAACTCAATTATACTTTACGGTTGGTTTTTTGTCTCTTTCTAATAAAGTTAATAAAAATTATAACTAGTTTTTTAAAAGTCAACCAACCTCAATTTAAAATTTTAATTTAATCTCAAACTCAACTTGAATACTAAGAGCCCGTTTGTTTTTCCAACTCATTTTAAACTAAATTGTACTTTTTTCATCATGATTTTTGTTTTTTCTGAAAAAGTTTTTTGTTTTTTTCTGAAAAAGTCAACAAAAATTACTATTCAAACTTAAAAATTTCAACTCAACTCAAACTCAACTCGTACACCAAACAGGCCCTAAATGAACCCTTAACCTTTGTTCGAAAAAATAAAAATAAAAAATTTCATCTTTTAAAGAGTTTAGCATGTGTTTGGACCTCCTGTCCAAATCCTACTTCTATTATCTAATTTTGTTTTTTTTTTTTCCCTTTCAATTTTACTATTCACATAATTTTGTACCTCAAACTTAATAAGTCCATAACTTTGCATTAATAAGTCCAAATGAGATGATTTTTTTTTAAATTGCATATAATTCGAGACGAACAAAACAAGCTTTATATTGATTTTTTTTTTCCAAACAAACTTCAACTTTTTACATTTTTTAACTCAAGCAATTCAAACGCATCGATAAACGTATAATCAATCCAAATCTTAATACCAAACGCATGCTTAGAGATATATTATTCATAAAAAGAAAAAGATCGAGGATTAAATCACAACTTCGTAAACGAGCAATTTTGACCAATATGACGATTAAAGAGGAAAATGACGATTATAAAGCAAGAGTTTATAGATGTCATCAACAAATAAAGTGGCATGTCGTCTCATGCCATGGAAAACGAAGCGTCGTTCCTATGAATAAAAATGTCGTTTTTAATTGAAACGAAAAGGCTTTGCAGATAAACGACATTCGTTTCGCTTGTTTAAGAACAATATGCAAGTTTCGGAAAAGCAGATCTCGGTGAGATCTCTCTCATCTTTAAAACGTCGCGTGCTTTCTCTCTCTTTCTTTCAAGATAATTGACATGTCGTTCTTGTAAAGATAAATTGCTCATTTAATCTTCTAAATTTTAAATTTATACAATTTTGATTTTTTTAAATCTTTTTTTTAAGCGAGAATGTACTTAAACTATTAAATTGTTATAACAATAATAATTTCTTTTAATTTTTTAGACAGAATCTGTTAATAATTTGATAAAAAGTGATGCTAACTAACGGATTCTATCCAAAATTAATGGAAATTGATTGCTGTAACATCATTTTTAATATTTCAGGATTATTCCATCTATAAAAAAAAAAAAACATGGATCAAAATTACACAAATTTAAAAACTTAGGGATTAACCTAGAAATTTATCATAATAAAAAAAGTAATTATAGGCATTTAAAAATAGTTACAATTTTGTGGTTGTATGTATAGTTTAGTAGCAATTTCATACTTACTATAAGGTTAAGAGTTTGAATCCCCAATTTTAAAGTTTTTTTTAAAAAAAGTTACATGTTTAGTTTGGAAAAATAAATTTGGTGAAACTAATCAAATAATTAGCATTATCATTTGGCACAATCTGTTGACATTATTTCTATTAGCATTATCAACAAATGTTGATTAAGTAATTATAACATCAACAAAAAAACTGTACTATGTTAAAATAAATTGTCATACAATTATTATTAATTTTTCTAACAATGCTAGTATAAAAGAATATTAAATATTCTTAAAAGAAAAGGAGTATAAAAAATCTCCAGATAATATTGTTTGTAGGCCATATTTACTCACAAAAAAGTTGAAGGTAACATTGAAAAACTATTTAGGACTATATTTTTTTCGTTTCTGAAAATCAAAATACATAAGTGTTTGGACAGAATTTTTTGTGCAAACTCCATTTTTTTCTTTATAATTTTGTAAATTTATAGTAAAAGGATTTAATTAGATTAATAGGAGTTGAAAACATTTCTCTATATTCTCCACTATTTGGAGAAAAAGAAAAGAAAAGAAAAACTCTTATAGCTACAATAACTAGACATTGTTACCATTTTAATGTGCATTTTTGTTTTTGTTCATTGAAGATGTGTTAAAGTGTAATGTTTGTATGTATATAATCTAACTAAAATTTATTTTTATTTTTATTTTATTTTTTTGTAAAAAACAATAAACAAAAAAATAATAAAATCTGTTTTTGATTTTGTTGTTTTTCTTTAATCTTTTTTTTTTCCCCTTTTTAGTTTTTTTTTGTTTTGTTTCTGCTTTCTAAAATTTAAATTATAAAGTTTAGTTTTTAATTAATCTTTTCTTCGTATTTTTGTTATTTTATAATTTTTAATGATTTTTGTTTCCACATTTCTGATTTTCAAATTTTTTGTATTCTCTTTTTTCGATTTGTGCTTGGTTTTTTTGACTTTTTCATTTGTTGGGTTTTGTTTTTTAAGATGTTATAGTTCATTTTTGTGTTTTACAGATATATAATCTAACTGAAATTTATTTATTTATTTATTTATTTGTAAAAAATAATAAATAAAAAATAATAGAATCTGTTTTTGGTTTTGTTGTTTTTCTCCAATCTTTTTTCCCCAGTTGAGTTTTTTTCTTATTTTATTTATTTTTTCTATTTTTATTTTTAATTATTGTGATCATTTTTATTTCTCAATCTTTATCGCTGCATCATCACTAGAGAAAAGTTTTTTTATATTACTATTATTATTATTAGTTTATATTTTTATGATTGAGAGAGATTCTGAAAAAAAAAAATTAAAGACAAAAAAGATGGAGCAAAATATATGTATAGTATGCTTTCTTTTGTTTTGTTTTGATTTTTATAAGTTATTTCTAGCTTTTTTTTCCCTAGATTTATATATTTTGTTTTTCACTTTTTGATTTATGTTAATTTGTTTTTCTAGCTTATGATGGTTTGGAATAGAAATGTAAAGAGAACTATTGAAAATCTTTTTTTTTTGTTTATATTTTTAAAAATTTATTGTAATTATATTATTTATTATAACCAACTATCATTATTAAATGTTATTTAATTTTCTTATTTATTTATCTATTATTTTCCTCTGCAACCAGTTCCATCTAAATAAAGCCTAAAAAACTTCATAAAACAAGCTACTTATACCTAAACTATTCACTTTTTTAGCTAATTATAAAAATAAAATAAAAATTAAAAACCCAAGAATATAAAAACACCAAAAAGTCATTAAAACCCCTATTCTTTTCTTACCTTCCCTTCCTCTATCCTGCACTCCGTCGTTCTGTTCACTCCGTTCGGCGACAGAGAAACCCCGTAAAACCTCCCCCCAACTCTCCGACCTTCTTCCTTGGAGCCCCAAATAAAACCCTAGAATTCCAACCGGACATTCTCGACTCCATGATTCCTTGACGAATCCGAATCCCAGGTCAGAAAAACACGCCTCAGCGCAGTATGGGTCGGCCGGAGCCATGCGTGCTGTTCGCTCAGAACTTCGTCCATTCCCATCTCGATGAATATGTCGACGAGGTGAATTTAGTTTCTCTTCTCCTTTTTTTGTTCCTTCTTTTTTTCCGCGCTCAATTTCTGTTTCTTTTGTTCAATTTCTGGTTGATTTTGGTTTTCTTCACTTGTCGAAGTTCAGATTGTTGATTTTGTGTTCTTTTTCTGTGAGACTCGTACGTTGAAAATGTAAATTAGTTGCTGTTTTATGTAATTGCTAATTCCATTGTTTGAATGTTACTAATTAGGTGTTAATTACGTTTCTCAGGTGCTATTTACTGAACCAGTTGTAATTATTGCTTGTGAGTTCCTAGAACAGAATGCTTCTTCAACTTCTCAATCAGTAACACTTGCTGGGTACGTGCCACTAGTTATATCTATAGTGCACATATATATATATATATATATATATATATATAAATATATGAAACGAACCCAGTTGTAAATGCGATCTTGGATGATGAGAACAGTACTTTTTATTTATTATTTTTTTTGGAAGATTTAGATTATTTTTATTGCTCATTTTCATTATTGGGAATAGAAGAGCTATTGTTTTTATGTCAAGTAGAGGAAAAATATGCAGAGAGGCGTGTGTGTGTGTGTGGTTTTTTTTTTTTTTTTTTTGGTGGAACTTTTTAGTGTTTTGTGTGAAGAGTTATGATAAGAAAAGGTTTGTTAGGTGTTTGTTCCATGATGTTCAAGAGACACTGTGTGTTAGAGCATCTCCAATGCAACTTTAAATTAGTGTGCCAATGGTAAATTTTGGCATTTCGATGAACAAAATGCTCTCCAATGTAGTGCTATCTTTCATGCCAAACTTGTTAAATGCTAAACTTTATGATAAATATGCCACAAGGTATAGCCAATACCAAATTTCACTTTTGATTCTTATTGGTTGTTGTCTCGTGTAATTATTACAACATTTTTGTTTTTCATTTATTTAAATACTAAAGTTCACTTTTTTACAACTCCAAAAGCACAATAATAATGACAAAGTAGAAATAACATTAAAAATAGCATAATGCATTGGAGCATAAAGTAAGATAATGCTATTTTTCACACTATTTTGTAACAAATATAGCATTAGCATACACAAATGCATTGGAGATGGTCTTAGCATTGATATATATGTTTATATTTGTGCATGGTCTTTTATAGGGCTACTTCGCCACCTTCTTTTGCTCTAGAGGTATTTGTTCAGTGCGAAGGAGAGACGAGGTTCAGGCGGCTTTGTCAGCCTTTTCTTTATTCTCATTCATCTTCAAATGTGCTAGAAGTAGAGGTAATTTATTGCATTATATGTGGTTCTTTTTCCTGTTTGAATTTGCTGCTTTACTTCTCTATTCTTTGAAGGTCTATTTAAGGTGAAGTTGAACCAGTGAAATTGATCAATGAATTTGTGATGCTTGATTGAGTCATGTATCACCTCAAATTGGCAAGCTTAGGAAGAATGTCTCCATGAACTTCTTCGCCAAGTAGTGTGGTGCACAAATGAGAGTTAGCAGATGTACTTTAGTGGGTTTAAAAATTTGCCAATGGAGATATGTAGTTTTTATATCTAATGTTCTTGAATATATAAGCTCTTTCCTTCAAGGCACATGTGACTGATCATATGTCTTTGGCGACCTCCGAGCATTAGGATGTTCAAGGAAGAAAGAGGTGGAGTCAGAGATGGAGCAAGATGGGAAGAGGGTATGACAGAGGGTGGGAAGGGGATAAAAAGCTTGCTTACCCGAGTTAATGAGGCACCTAGGCCTTATGGTTGTGCAATGCTTTTCAACTTAAATTCTTGTTCAAGCTTGCTTACCCTAGTTAATGAGGCACCTAGGCCGTATAGTTTAAATATGTTTGTACATTTTGTAACTTAACCCTTTTTTTTTATTATTATTATTATTATTATTTTTTGACAATTCTTTAAGTTCTTCTGGTCATTCCAGTGCTTATAGGAGTTATTTGTTATTATCATTTTTTTTTTTTGACAATTCTTTAAGTTTTTCTGGTCATTCCAGTGCTTATAGGAGTTATTTGTTGTTGTTATTATTATTATTATTATTTTTTTCACAATTCTTTAAGTTCTTCTGGTCATTCTAGTGCTTATAGGAGATAGCACTTTATTTGCAGGCTGTTGTCACTAATCATCTGGTTGTAAGGGGCAGTTATCGCAGTCTGAGTTTGGTCATATATGGAAATACAGCAGAGGATCTGGGGCAGTTTAACATTGAATTCGATGACAGCTCCGTAACTAATCTTGTTCGCTCAGCTGATGGAAAACTTGAGGACCTTCCTCTGGCTCTACGTTCATCTAATCTGACCATGGAGCAACCTATTTCAGCTTTGAAGGCTTTGTCTCTACCTGTCCCTCCATCAGATATGTCTATTGAGGTTAAGCAACTTTTACAGCTGATGTTGAAGATTTGGGAGTTGCCGAATCTAGGGAATAGTTTGTCTAAAATTGTTGGCATTTTAGTCTTAGTAGCATCAGCTTGTGTCACCCATGCTTGGGGCAGGTCGAATAATTATGAACAGTTGCAGAGTACTATCAGTGAAGCCAGAAAAGATCTTCTTCAGCTCTATCAACAGGAAGCAGGGAATGCATCTGTCAACTTGTTGGAAGACGGTTCTTTTCTTGAATCCGAGACCGATTTGGCTGCTTCCAAACAGTTGGTTGATTTGTTAAGGAACTACTTCTTTTTTAAGAGGGAGTCCCCCTGTGTTGGGAATCACCCGATCTCAAAGGTGATTAAGATTTAGTATACTTTTTTCCTCTATTCTTTTGTTCATCCCCACTGCATTGCCAATATACATGAACTGTTCTCTCTCTCTCTCTCTCCCATCTTCCATCCCTCTATTTCAAATCATGTCTGATTCATATCTTGATTTTCAGAGTACATATGTCATTTTGGGATTAAGTGTGGCCCTTCTTTTGTGCTCTGGCCGAGAGAGCTGCTTTCACTTTGTCAATGATGGGGGAATGGAGCAGCTTGCACATGTTTTTCGCCCCGACCGGCAGAATTCCACGGCTACAACCTTACTGTTATTGGGTGTTATTGAGCAGGCTACAGGATACTCTTTTGGTTGTGAAGGCTTTTTAGGCTGGTGGCCTCGTGAAGACGAAAACATTCCAACGGGTACCAGTGAAGGTTATACTAGATTAGTGAGTCTGTTGTTACAACAACCACGACATGCTGTTGCTTCTCTTGCAACTAATGTTCTTCATCGCTTAAGATTCTATGAAGTTGTTTTGAGATATGAGGTATAAATTCAATTTAGGCTCAGCACATTTCTTCATGGCACTAAAACTAGTGAATTGGTGTGTTATGATAGGATTGATTTTTGCAGTCTGCAGTTCTCTCTATACTGGAAGGAATTTCAACTGGTAATGGGGTTGCAACTGCTACTTTGGACATGCTTATCAGTGCAAAGTCACAACTCAAAAAGCTCTTGGTCAGTTGAACTTTTTGTAGCTTTCTTTCTGGTTGTTATCCGTAATACGAATTGTTCCTCCTTTCATTGTCAAATTAGTTTTCATTTATAATTCTTACTTTGTTGTTGCTGACAAGTACGCTGCAGAAATTGTTAACTTCATATAGTCCAATTGAAGATCCTTCTCCGGTGGCCTGTGCAACCAGGATACTGAATCTCGGGCAAACAGAAGGTTTATTGTCATACAAGGCATCCAGTAGCTTGATTGAATCATCGGGTTGTTGCTTTTCAAATAAGGATGTTGATTTACAGTTGCTAGGACTTCTCAAGGTACACTACCTCTTAACTCTCCGGAGGATTTTTTTTAAAAAAATTTAATTTACAAATATGTATTTGTTCATATACATACATACATATGTACCTGTTCAGTGTGCCAAAGGAAACACATTTTATCCTTTTCATGGATTATTTACACGATCCTTTTGGGGGATTTTTTTTTTTGGCTATTATTGAATTGCAAGGTTTTTAAAGAGAGAGAGAGAGAAAAAACCCTGATTGTGACCCTTTTTTCCTTAAGTAGGTATGGGGTCTGTATAAATATGGTAACAAGTATGAAAACACATATGTGGACAACACTTTTGAGAAACGTGTTTTTTGACACCTGATTGAGTCTTAAATACCAGTTCGTAGAAATGAGATATCTCTTTTTCTATGTTTCCAATGTTGATATTTTGTTTTCTATTTCTGGTGCTATAATGACTTGGACGCAGGAGAGGGGCTTTCTACCTCTGTCAGTAGCATTGTTGTCAGCATCTGCATTAATTTCAGAAGTGGAACATGCTATGGATGTATTTGTGGATATTGCATCGTCTATTGAGGCCATAATTATTTCGCTTCTTTTTTGTCGCTCGGGTACTTTTCTGCCATCTGTTATAGTTGCTTCTTGATATATTTTTGAGATCTAGAGATCTTTTAATTCACAAAATATGTTTTCTTAAACAGGTCTAATTTTCTTGCTACAACAGCCTGATCTTTGTGCAACATTGATAGATGCGCTAAAGGGTGCTGATGATGTGAACAAGGATACTTGTCTTCCACTTAGATATGTATCTGTTTTAACAGCCAAGGGCTTCTTGTGTAGTTCTAAGGAAGTTGGGATGGTTATCGGGATGCATTTGAGGGTGGTTAGTTCCTTTCCTCATTCAAGCTTATAAATGCTGTCTTCCCCCCTTCCTCCATCCCCACACACGCACAAAAAAAAAAAAAAAAAGGAAGAGCATATTCCTGTTAATGACTGCCTGCTAAATTAGGTATTGTTTTGTGCAGGTTAATGCTATAGATCGTTTGCTTATGTCAGCTCCGCATTCGGAAGAATTTTTGTGGGTCTTGTGGGAATTATGTGATTTTGCCAGGTGGTACTTGTTAACTAAGTTTTGATTTTGGTATGTGACATGATATTAATGGTTCTGATTTATCATCCTTTGCAGGTCTGATTGTGGACGACAGGCTTTGTTGGCTCTAGGATATTTTCCTGAGGTACCCAATTTATATGCTATTGCTACTCAACAGTAAAAGCTATATGTTACTCAGAACCGTAAAAATCTTTTGATGCTACAGATCACTGTTGTGAAGGAAACAATCAGGGGTGATCTTAATTTAGTATATTTTGTTCATTCTTACTTTTAAAGTGCAAGATTTTTCTAATTATCCATGCTAACATTACTCTCTCATACTAGCATGTTGTTAATATGAATTGGGAGGCACGTGAATTGAGTTGAACTCAAACTCACGCCTTTGAAACAATCTGGAGGAACTTACCACTTAAGTTTGGTGGACTTTTCACTTGTCTAGTTGTCTTTAACATAGTTTGCAATTTAGCATTACTATCACATATGCAGGCCTTTCTGCCATCCAATTTTAGAAATATGTTTGTTGTCCAGTCTTGTGAATATTGTTCTCCACGTTATCGTTCTTACATCATCACTAGTGACTACATGCTGATAGGCCTGTGCTTCGTCATACTTATGTGATGAAGAATAGACGTGGGCATTAGGGAGTGTTGTTAAGAGCTGATGCGTTAATGCTGAGGTAGACTAGTTGAGTTGTGTGAAGTTGGTGTTGCCTGTACTTGGTAATGACTAATTTGTATCCTTTGTAGGTTATGAAAATTTTGATTGAAGCACTACATTCTGCCAATGAACCAGAGCCGGTTGCCAAGAATAGTGGTAATGCTCTAACTCTGGTTGTATTTGAAATTTTGTTTAGTTGTTCACTACTCTTTACCTTTGCATTTTTCTCATTTGTTATTCTGGATACTCAGGAGCTTTGCCCTTAAATCTCGCAATCTTTCACTCAGCTGCTGAGATTTTTGAAGTAATTGTTACTGATTCAATTGCATCTTCTCTTGGTTCTTGGATTGGACAAGCAATAGAACTACATAGGGCTTTAAATTCCTCGTCCCCAGGGTCTAATAGAAAAGATGCTCCTACAAGGCTGTTGGAATGGATAGATGCTGGTGTAGTCTATCATAAAAATGGGGCTGTTGGGCTTCTACGTTATGCTGCTGTCTTAGCTTCTGGAGGAGATGCTCTCTTAAATTCAACAACCACAATAGTATCAGATTTGACAGATATAGAAAACATTATTGGAGATTCCTCTAGCGGCTCTGACGTTAATGTGATGGAGAATCTTGGAAAATTCATCTCTGAGAAGACTTTTGATGGAGTAATCCTCCGTGACTCTTCTGTAGCACAGTTGACGACAGCTCTAAGAATTTTGGCGTTCATTTCGGAGAACTCGGTATGTAACTGTACATTTCGGATGGTTTAATAGTTGTGGATCTATACGTGGCTTATCTGTTTGTCTCTCTCTGTTGAATATAGTCCGTCGCTGCTGCTTTGTATGATGAGGGTGGCATAACAGTCATCTACACACTTCTTGTCAACTGTAGGTTCATGCTTGAAAGGTCTTCAAACAGTTATGGTATGTTTGCATTTCTTTTGTTGCTGTAAACTTGTGTGTTTGCGGTAATATCTTTTTTGTGCTTGATTTTATTTTTGTGATGAGTTTCTAACTCGTGCAATTTTAATATTTTGACCAAATACTATGTTGTATTTTAATGGTCTTTTTCTTATCTAATTTTTTAAACGTGTGATTTTGTTTCGTCTTGGACAGATTACCTTGTTGATGATGGCACAGAATGCAATTCTACATCAGATTTACTATTGGAACATAATTGTGAACGGGGTTTAGTTGATCTTTTGGTTCCTTCCCTTGTGTTGTTGATCAACCTCTTGCAGAAATTACAGGTTTGCTGCATATTGTTATTCCTCTTTAAAACCAAAATTGTCTTATTATTCCAGAATTGCTTTAATTTTATCATTTATGATTGAGACCTCTGGATGAGAGGAGTATAAGATCTCAATTTTCTTGAGTCATATCATTGTGTTTGTGTTAATATGATTTTTACTCTTGGATCCAAAAGTAGTGTTCCAGTGGGATTATACACATTGTATTTTCACGAAATTGAAACTCTTATTTAAAATAATTGTCCTGAATTTTGCTTCAAAATATATGTCGTAGTATAAGATTTCAATTTTCTTGAGTCATATCATTGTGTTTGTGTTAATATGATTTTTACTCTTGGATCCAAAAGTAGTGTTCCAGTGGGATAATGCAAATTGTATTTTCTCGAAATTGAAACTCTTATTTAAAATATTTGTCCTGAATTTTGCTTCAAAATATATGTCGTCTCATTGTCAATTATAGGAAGCTGAGGAGCAGCATAGAAATACCAAACTAATGAATGCCCTGCTTCGACTGCATCGAGAAGTTAGGTTGGGAAATACTTCCTTTTACACTTATTATGGCTGTGGCAATGTTTTTATTGATGATCTGATTGGGTTCTGTTGACCACAGTCCAAAATTAGCAGCATGTGCTGCAGACTTATCCTCCTCTTATCCTGACTCCGCCCTCGGTTTTGGAGCTATTTGCCATCTCATTGCATCAGCACTTGCTTGTTGGCCGGTATATGGCTGGACTCCTGGTCTCTTCCATTCCCTCCTTGCTAGTGTTCAATCTTCTTCAACTCTGACCTTGGGTCCTAAGGAAACCTGCAGCTTGCTCTGTCTTCTGGTGTGTTACGTTTCCTTTTTTTTGTTGTAATTGTAATTATTTTTTGTGTTTAGATGATAGGTAGAGGGGCTCACAGTCGGTTTGGTCGGTTTTTTAGTAAAAACCACTGACCAAATAAAAAAAATTTTTGTTTGTGCGGTTTTATATTTTACTCTGGAGTATTCATTGATTGCTTCTTATTTTCTTGGACATTACATTTCACATGTTGATGCTGCTACAAGATTTGATTTGCAATCCTTTTCACACTTCTAACTGTTCATTTCCCCTTTTTCCTTTATCTTTCTGCTGATGCTAGAATGATTTATTTCCTGAAGAAGGTGTCTGGCTTTGGAGAAATGGGATGCCCTTGTTGAGTGCACTTAGAGCATTGTCTATTGGGACATTATTGGGCCCTAGGAAAGAAAGACAGGCCAACTGGTATCTTCAACCTGTGCACCAAGAGAAGTTGCTTGGCCAATTGATGCCACAACTTGACAAAACTGCGCAGATTATCCAGAATTATGCTATTTGTGTACGTCACTTGCCACATCGTCTTACTGGTTATTTTCTTTCCTTCTCTTGTTACCCTTTGTCATGTCATATGATTGATGGTACTCCTCTTTATAGGCATTATACGCGATTCAGGACATGCTGCGTGTTTTTGTAATACGCATTGGGTGCCAAAAGCCTGAAACATGTTCCGTGCTTCTGCAACCCATAATATCATGGATCAATGAACATGTTTCTGATTCGTCTACTCCATCTGAATTGGATGGTTTCAAGGTCAGGTTGTCTTCTCACTATCAACATCCTGGCAATTGAAGTTAATTTAATAAATTCAACGTTTTTCCCCTGTGCATTTCAGGTTTACAAATATCTTGATTTTCTTGCTAGCTTATTGGAGCATCCACACGCCAAGGTTTTTTTCTTTTTTCTTTTTTTCTATTGCTACCTTTTGGTTTTGAAAAATGTTCGTTGTTTGTGTGTGGTCCCCTTTTTTTTGCATGTAAGTGAGAAACAGATTTAGCTTATTGGCTTTCCTCTTCGTCAGGCCTTCTTGTTAAAGGGGGGAATCATTCGGATGCTAACTAGAGTGCTCGGGAAGTGTTTCTCTGCAACTGATTCAGACGGAAAGCAAATTTTAGATGGTAGAAGTTCTGCTAAAGGTGGATCTATTCTTCTGAGTTGGTGTGTTCCTGTATTCAAGTCCTTCTCACCATTATGTTGTCCTCGGACATCTAAACACTATGCTGGAAAGTATGATTTGTGAGTATTTTATTTATATTCTCTCTCTCTCTCTCTCTCATAACTCAAAGGAAGATTATGACATTGACAATGCATTCTCTAAAATGCTTTGACGGTCTATTAGGCATGATTCTGACAATTCAAGCACTGAAGACTGTTTGCTGATCGTGTCTCATCTCCTCAGGTTCTGTCAGGTAGCTTTCTGCTCTTCGTACGTACACAAGTACATACATATAAATACACATATAAATATAGTATGTTTTTTTATCTGCTATTCGTGTCATAATTTAACCATATGGATTAATGATAACAATCGATGTTGTTTTTCCCCAGGTCCTACAAGTTGGAAAAGAGTTACTTGCATGTCTTACCGCTTTTAAAGAAGTAGGTTCCTCTAGTGTAGGTCGGAGTTGTTTGGCAGCTATTTTCAATCATATCCTATCTGCAACCGAGGAGCTTGGATCACACAGAAGATATGAAAGGGACGGCATTGGAAATTATGATTTTGTTAACGAATTTAAATGGAGAAAACAACCCCCTTTGCTGTCTTGCTGGAGCAATTTGTTTCAATCAATTGAAAGAGATGGTTGTACGGATTGTGCAATTGAGTCTATCAATGCATTGTGTTCGGGTTCTTTATCCTTTTGTATGGATGGCAAAAGGTGAGTTCTCGTGCCTCATTGGTAACTTACATGTTATAGCTCACTCTTAGATTTTTATGTTAACTAAATATATAAATAAGTTATCATCTTCACTATCATTTCCAGATTTCCTATTTCGCTCCAAATTTTTTGCAAGAACATAATTTTGCTAGGCCTTTTTTTTGGTTGGGTGGGGGGGTGACTTGTTTATTTCTCGTTGTGCCTGTTCAGTATACAAAAGCATATCCTAAACCCCTGTTTTTTCCCTTTTTTTTTTTTCCCTTCCTGAGAAGGTTAAAGTTCTATTGCCATAGGTTATTCTGCAGTCTTCTGATAAATTTCTCCACTCATATATATATATATATATAAGTATATGCTTTTGTATATTGTTTCTGTTGGATTTCATTAACTCGCCATACTAACTATTTGCTTGTGTTGCTCAGTTTGAACTTGGACCAGGTGGTTGCCGTGAAGTTTCTTTTTGGCATTACTGATGTTGGAGATCGAATAGATAGCGCTTCTGAAGAACACATAAACTACCTACACAAATTAACATCTCTTTTGAGTTCGAAGATTGCAGCTGATAAATATGTAGCCGACCATGATATGCAAACTGCTTTGCATCAGGCAAATCAATTTGCAGTTATATTTCTAACGTACTTTTTTTTTTCCTCCTGAATTCTGTTAATTACTGACGTTGACGTTGTACAGGTTTTCGATACTACGAAATCATTGTTGTTGTTGCTGCAAAAGCCGGCTGGTTCAGTTACGGCAGATGATGTATTTTCCAGTGGTGGGGTTCCTGCCTTGTCTGATGAGGTTCTGTTTTCTTCAAAGGTCCATCTGATGTCAGATGGCAGCGGCGAAAAGTCTGAAGACTATCTTTTCTTAGGATTTGAGGACAAGTTCCGGTGGGAATGCCCAGAACCATTACCCGATAGGTTTTCACAGACAACACTTTCTGCAAAAAGGAAAATGCCATCGGCCGAAGGTTCTAATAGGCGTGCTAGAGGAGAAAATTCACCAGCAGAGATTTCAACCCAAAGTGTATTTACTCGAGGATTGGGATCATCTACTACCTCTTCTGCTCCTACTCGGAGGGATACCTTTCGGCAGCGCAAACCAAACACCAGCAGGCCCCCTTCTATGCACGTGGATGACTATGTTGCAAGGGAAAGAAATGTTGATGGTGTTGCCAACTCTAATGTAATTGCAGTCCAGCGAGTAGGAGCTACTGGTGGAAGACCTCCTTCAATTCATGTGGATGAATTTATGGCTAGACAGAGGGAGCGCCAGAATCCTGTGTTGGCAGTTGCTGGGGATCCGGGAACCCAGACGAAGAATACTGCTCCTCTGAGTGAGACAGCTCCAGAGAAGTCCAGTAAACCCAAGCAACTGAAGACGGATCTCGACGATGATCTTCATGGGATTGATATAGTTTTTGATGGTGATGAGTCTGATACTGATGACAAGTTGCCGTTTCCTCAACCGGATGATAATCTGCAGCAGCCTGCTCCTCTGATTGTCGAGCAAAATTCTCCCCGCTCTATTGTTGAGGAGACTGAGATTGATGTTCATGAGAGTAGCCAATTTTCGCGATTGGGTACACCCTTAGCATCTAATGTCGATGAAAATACACAGAGTGAATTTTCTTCCAGGATGTCGATTTCACGTCCTGAAAACCGTTGACTCGAGAACCGAGTGTTTCTTCAGATAAGAAGTATTTTGAGCAGTCTGATGACTTGAAGAATATCATAACAGTCAAGACTTCTGGTGGGTTTGATTCTGCCGCAGTGATCAACAATCCTCGGTTTCCTGGTTCTGGATATAGTAATGCATCTACATCATTGGCACATTTGCCAGTGGATATTTGGTCGGCTCCTCAAAATTTACATCCCAAGAATATTCCACAACCTGCTATTAATGTACCTGTGGCTACCGGCTCTCAAGGGCTTTATGACCAGAGGTTTATGTTAAATCAACCTCCTTTACCTCCAATGCCGCCACCACCTACAGTTGCACCTGTGATATCTCAGAGTTCTGATCCAGTTCCGAGCCACTCGTCCCCATATGTGAATTCTATGACTGATGTCCAGCAGTTGCTTCCGCCAGGCTTCAATGTATGAGAAGATGAGCCTTTTTCTTCTTGAAGACGAAGTTTTAGTGTTAATATTTTCTACCACTTTCTGGTTTATATGCATGCATTCATGCAACAATTTTTTTTTTTTTTTTTTTTGGACAGGTTCATTCAGAGTACATTTCTGCATTCAACAACAGTTCCGCATCGTTAGGGTCTTCTCTTTCCATGGCAGATTCTAAGTTCTCGAGGAGTTCCATAACTTCTCCTAGTGGATCTGCTAGGCCACCTCCACCGCTTCCTCCTACACCTCCTCCTTACTCATCTAGTCCATATAATATATCATCAAACAAAACTCATACTTCGCAGTCTTTACCACACGGCCAGATGGGTATCGGGACAGTTGAGCTTCCTCAGAGCTCTACTGTACCATCTTCATCTGGCGCCAGAGCAAATCCTTATGCACCCCCTCCCCAACTACAACACCCGGTATTTAACCGGCCTGGTTCTATCCCCGTGAATCTCTATGGAAATTTCCCAACTCAGCAGGCTGAGAATCCTCCAAGTCTCTTGCAGAATCTCTCCGTTCCTCAGACTTCCATTCAGTCAATTCATTCCCTTGCTCAGTTGCAGCCGCTGCAGCCGCCTCAACTTCCACGTCCTCCGCAGCTGCCGCAACACCTTAGGCCACCTATTCAAGCTTCGCAACAGTTGGAACAAGGCGTGTCTTTGCAAAGCCCTGGCCACATGCAAATCCAATCCTTACAGATGCTGCAACTACCACAAGTTTCTCCAATGCACACGTTTTACCAATCCCAGCAGCAAGAGTTTCTCACGGGCAACAGCAACATCAACATCAAGTTGAACATGCTCAACCGCAAGTCCTGAGCCTGCCTATCGAGAGTTCGTCTCAACAGCAACAAGATTCAGGGATGTCATTACATGAGTATTTCAAGTCGCCAGAAGCCATTCAGGTATTTTGAGGTTTATTTTTCTAGCCAAAACTTTCAACCGTGCTTGATTAGTATCGCCTTCAGATATCTTCATTAGTGAAATTAATTATTCTTACTTCTTCCTGGCAGTCTTTGTTGAGCGATCGGGATAAACTATGCCAGCTTTTGGAGCAGCATCCAAAGTTAATGCAGATGCTTCAGGTATTCTCTCTGAAATTTTTGGTATACTTAAAACCGATAACTTTTCGTAACATTCTGCGTAATTTGCATACTACTATCTCCATGTTATGTTTTTCTGATGTATAAAATACGGTGGCTTGTGGTTTGACAGGAGAAATTGGGCCAATTATAGAGGGATCTTGGACTTGGAGAAGTCTAGATACTTGTATAAATTGAATGCAGCTCTCGTAGGCTTAGCTTCCTCCGACGATTCCCCCCCCCCCCCCCCCCCCTCGAAATTTTGTACTATTATTGTGCTATAGTTTTTTTCCCCTGAAATTTTGTACTATTAATGTACTATAGTTTTTTTATTTTTATTTTTTTATATTTATTTATAATTCTCTATATATATATATATATTTGGTCCAGTGGCCTAGTTAAACAAGATGACAACCCTCTATGGTTCTCCACCCTTTCTCAGCCTTCTATGGTTCCGAACCTGGGTTCGGGTCATCTTGTAAGTGCAAGAAGGCAATGCATGTGGACTAGTGCTGGGAATTCGGGCCACCCGGTCCGAGCCCGCTTGCAAAAATTCAGGCCGGGCCGGGCCGGTCCCTATTTTTTAAAATATAAGCCCGGCCCGGCCCGAGGGCTTAGAGCGGGCCGGGCCGGGCCTAATTTTTAAAATTTTTAGTTATTTTTTTATTTGTAATTTTTGAATAAATTATATTTTAATTTATATTATAATTGCTTAATTAATACTTAATAATTATAATATTAGTTAGTTAGTTAACTTAACATTATAATTAAACTTTTAATTTTAGTTGTTCAAGATTATAATTATTTATCAGTGTTTGCTTAGTAGTTATTTTTGATTAAATATTACTAAATTGAAAATAAATTAAGCACATAATAAAAATTATAAATTGTATTAAAAATATAAGGATACAAAAAAGGAATATAAAATTGAAATTTAAAATTTTATTAATGTCATGATTGCCTCATTAAAAACTTTACTAAGTAAAATTCATTGGGATAAAACCTCAGTAAAGAAAAAGAGTGCAATCTTAATTCATATTTACAATTTTACAATGAAAAAATATATCAATCAGCATCAACAATCGGAAGAGGGAGTCGCAGGAGCATTATCAATATCATCGTCATCGATTATGGTCATTTCGTTAAAGTGTTGGAGTATCTCTTAATCTTGTACTGTATATTGCAACCTTTTATTTGCATGTTCCAATCTTTTAGGCTTGTAAGCACATCGACCATCTCAGGTGTTAATGAGGTCCTCCGATCTTCAATTATCCTTCAACTGTGCTGAATGCTGATTCAGAAGAAACTGTCGAAACATGAATAGTTACGATGTCACGTGCTAAACGGGAAATCACTGGAAAATTTATCGACCTGCAACCTCTATCTAATCTAGAATTTTGAAATCTTCATTATTTGTAATTGAGTCTAGTAGTGAAAAATCTGTATCTAAGTATTTTGTGAGCTCCGAGTGTGTTGTACTTGTGGTAGTTGAACTTGTTGAAAGTGGACGAGTAACACTTGAACTTGATGAAGAGCCGATCTTGCTGGAGTAGAGAAAAAAACAAAAACTTTTTTCTTTTTCCGATCACCAGCAGTTGGAAGAGTTTCTTCGGGTTTCAATGTTAACTTGCTGCCCGAATTTATTTTGATAACTTGCAAAAATCTCAAATAACTTGCATTTAGTGTTATTAAATGTTAAAGAATACGTTAAGCAAAATCTACATTCATATATTCAGAAATATGAGTAATACCATTATAAAGACCATTTAATTTAACTATAGGATTTAAAATAATGGCAAGTCAATATAATAAAGGCATGTTATTGTGATCTCAATATTTCATAAACTTTTCTTCTCCATTTTTTCTACTATTAGTTTAAATAAATCATCATTTCTATATTCAGAAAACAATGAAGAAATAAGCATTAATTGGGTGAAAACTAGTGGAGAAGTTAGATAATAAACACCAGACAATAATATAGTAGCACCATAAAAAGTTTCTAAAAAATAAATCATTCTTTCAGCAATAACCAATCAATATCAGATAATAAATCATATTATGCTTTATATTATAAAACATAGAAATAACATTCTTATATTCTATTGCATTTTTCAACATTAAATAAGTTGAGTTCCACTTACCGGCATATTAGTCCCAAATTTTCGAGGTTTTAAACCTTCTGCTTTGCAATACCTCTTAAATTTAGCAATGCGAGGATTTGAATTATGTATCCAAAGGAGAGCATTGTGAATATTTTCTATGTTACTACTTACCAACTTCATACCTGATTTTACAATGAGGTTGGTGATATGACATGCACAACGTTGATATAATAAAATTCCACCAATATATTCTGACAAGTGTTCTCAAGAAAACGAATTGCAGTGGTATTTGCTGAAGCATTATCTAGGGTGATTGAAAATAATGCAATTGTTAATGCCAAATTCATTTAAAACACTCATAATATTATCATTAATATTTAAAGCATTGTGAGAATGATCAATAAGTTTAAAGTCCAATAATTCTTTTTGTAATTGCGACTAGGGATTTAAATAATGTGAACTACACTAATATAATCTTGGTTTGACCTAGCAGCCCAAATATCAGATGTCAATGCAATACAAAATGTGTTTGTATTCATATAAGATATTAATGTAGTGTGTTTTTTACTATAATAAGATATAATATCACTCCTAATAGTTTTTCTAGTAACGCTTTAATTGTGGACAAAAAAATCTTTGAATATGCTCTTCATAAAAAGTATTTTCACCAAAACTAATAGGTAAATCTGTAGAAGCAATTAAACGAGCTAGAGATTCTGTAGCTACCATGGGATCATAAGAAAAAGTACCTACTGAGTCATCGGAGTTGAATTTTAGAGTGTTTTGTGTTGGCTCCCTTCCTTGTAATGTTTCTCAACACATTTTCACCATGGGCTAATAAGTGGCGGTCCCACTTGAGCTGTTAGCAGGTTAAAGTTTTTTGGCAATACTTACATTTTGCTAGTCTGTTTTTATTTTTTTGCCATCGGGGCCGAAGTCCTCTTTCTGCACAGCGTCGAAGAATTGCCAAGCACGTGAAGTGGTTCTAGTAGCAGTACCTTTTGGCTTTTTTGGTGGACAACTGGTGCTTCTCCGAACTACTTCTTGATGGTGTCAACATTGGACTTGGTGGTATTGGAGTATTGAAACTCCTACGTCTGATCTCAGGGACATTGTCGCCAGCCTCCATACGGGAAATCTCCACTTCTTCGATGCCGCGGTCATCCATCCCGTAGTAATCATCATCAAGATAACAATTGGTTGTTGAACATTTGGATTTGGATCCATTTTGATTTTTTTTTTTAGGAAAGTAAGTATTAGAAATTTAAAATTTAGAAATAATATGGACAATATGAGTTATTAAAAAGTAGAGAAATAACAAGAATGAGGATTATAAAAATAATGAGAATATGAGTTATTGTAAATTTAGGAGATTAGACAAAAAAAATTATAGAATTTATTATTGAATAATGAGAATTGAGAAATTGGAAATAAGAGAATGAGAAAGAATTAGAGAATAAGAGATTGAAAGGAGAGATGGGAGAGTTGTGAAAAATGAAAAGTTGAAGGGTATTTATAGAATGGGAGAATGAAATTTAAAAAAACTAAATAATAATTTTAAAGTTTTTAATAAAAAATTTATTATTATTAAAAAAAAATTAAAAACTTTGGACCAACGGCTGTAATAGAGCCGTTGGTCACTACTCTTTTGTCCAACGGCTATGTACATATAGCCGTTGGTCCCAAGTCCAAAGTTTTTTTTTTTTTTTTTTTTATTTATATAAATTAATATATAATATTAATATTTAATATAAATATTTTTTAATAAAATTTTAAAAATAATTAAAATTTTAATAAAATAATATATATAAAATTTTAAATACAGGCCGGGCCGGACCGGCCCATTGGGCTTAAATATCGGCCGGTCCATCGGGCCTAAAAGGAGAGCCCAGCCCGCCTCTTATTATCGGGCCGGGCTTTTACCGGGCCGATAGAATGCGGACTGGGCCTAAATTATGGGTCGCGGGCCGACCCGTTTGGCCCGGTCCAAATTCCCCCACCTCTAATGTGGATGACATCTGCCATGATCGAGTTTCATTCTTTCTGGTGTATCATTGAATTCTTTGACCTTATTTAGAAAACAAATAAGAAAGAAAAAGTAGAAATCCCAAGTTGCGGTAACTTCTCACTAGATAAAAAGGCAAAGAATCATGGACTTGTGGAATTAATTTTCCTTTGCTAATCAAGAACGAACCTAGGTTGCATTACTTTAATTTTCTTGTACAGATGTTTGTTGACAGCTAATTTTCACACAACACATAAAATGTAAGGGATTTAGCTAATTAGTCTTTTTTTAAGAAAGTTTTTTAATAAATGATCCAAGTTTTTAAAAAGGTAATTAGGCTGGGTGGCCTAACTAACTACCTAATCTATTAGATAGCCTAGCATTTTATTATTTAGTTAAATGACTAATGTATATGTTTTGTTTAATCAATTTTTATTTTTCCCAAACACTTCCCCCCCTCTCTCTTTCTTGCGACTGAGCTTCTGTCGTTTCCCGAACACCTCCCCTCTTTCTCTTTCTCTCTCTTGCGACTGAGTTTCCATGACGGTGACGAAAACTGGCGACCAAATTTGCACCTCGGCGGCGTCTGGGAGGAGATCTTGGCGGTGGGAGCTGATGGCGACAAAGATCTCGACCACTGATTCTCGGCAACAATGGTCGATGCTCTAATCTCACAATCTCATAGCTTGCGATTGCGCTTCCATGGTGGATCTCCACACGAGCCACCGCCATATTTCTATATTCGTTACCCAGCCTAGTTATTGTCAGGCTTCACACGTGGCCTCAATAGGCAAGATAGGAGCCGTCCGATTTGATTTCCTGGCTCCAGATTTGATCGTCCGATCAGAAGCACACGAACTCCAAGTACATTGTCTGTGCTCGTGCCACCCTGCCGTTGCCTCTACCATCATCTTCTATACCGTGATGAAGCTACACTGCTACAAAGCTGAAATCCTGTGTGAGAAGAGCAAAGAGAGAGATGGAGAGAATGAGTTGGTATTTTGTTTTGTTTTGTGTTTTTTTTTTTTATTATTTTTAACGGTAAATTAGTAATTTAGCATCGTTAATCACAATTAACTGTAAAATTGTTGATTTGGTTATGGTCAATCAGTGATTGACTATGGTTAATCAGTGTTTGATTGCAAAAAATTGATATTTATGATTGGTCAATCAGTGATTAAATCGATAGTCAATCAGTAATTAACTTTAGTTAATAATTGATTGACCGAAAAATTATTGATGTTGGTTATCGTCAATTATGATGACTATGGATAATCAGTGATTGACTACAAAAACTAATTATGTATAATGGTCAATCAATGACTCACCGATAGTTAATCAGTGATTGACCGATGATTAATAAGTGATTTCATCACAAACTTGATTGACCCATTCTAAGAAGAAGAAGAAAAAAGGTCTTTAAACTAATTTTTAAAAACTCATTTTAACTAATTTTTAAAAACTTGGGTCATTTTATAAAAAATTAGTAAAAAAAGGTCATTTACCCCTGTATCCTTTTAAAAATTAGTTAAAAGGCCATTTATTCTAAAATGATTAATCAATTATCTTAAATGGTCATCAATGATTGTTTGCATTATAGTTAATCAATAATTGACTTATTGGTTTCATCCTTGATTAATAATCATGTAACTCCCTACATTTCATAAAATCACTGATTGACCGCATCTGAAAACTGATCAACCCTTTTGCTAAAAAAAAAAAAAAAAAGTTAAATCATCTATTAGATTAAGTGATTAAAAAAAAGCCACCTAACCTAATTCCCAAAATGTAATCATACGGGATCACACACTGTAGCCTGCTTGATTTTATTTCGAATCTGCCTCTGTGCGTGTTTGTATTTTTCTTAGCTTAGGCTTTCTGATAAGATAATTAGGATCGTAACAAATGTATGAATATTGGGTTTGCCATGGTTTTTTATTATATTTTATTTTGTTATTTATTTCAATCTGAATGATAATTCCTTTTTTTTTTTTTTTTTTTTTTTTTTTTTTTGTTTTAAATCCAATGCAATTTGAATGGCGGACTTGAACCTTTATGGTCCGACTTGATTTGGTTGCTATGATCCTTGCAGTTGAATTCTTTGTTATTTATTTAACCCTGTAATTTGCTAAACAGATGACAGGAAAAATTAGATGAGATTTGGGCTGTCACAATGCTACTTGCCAAGCATGTGATATTGTATGTGTTTCCTTCTCAATTGTCATTCTTACAGTACTCTCTCTCTCTCTCTCTCTCTCTCTACATAAACCATTGCACTACAAAAGGTGATTATATCGATATATATATATATATATAAATATTATTTCTGAGAGCTACAGATCCGAGAAGCCCATGATCCAAGAGATCTTTTCGAAGTTGCGTATGCCTAACTACCGACCTCTGAGACATTCCTCCTCTAAGAAAACTAGTCTCACGCGTGCGTTACCATGCATTCTTTCATTCTTATTCCTTTTGAATATTGTACTAAAACCCTTTTCATCTTATAAGCTTCCACGTTAGAATTTTGAATCACCTGAGATAAAACTGCTTTCAGTTATAAATTTTTATGTTATAAAATAAATTCAAAGATAATTGAAAAAAAAAAAAAAAAAAAGTTTCTACTGTATAAATTCTTTCGGTAACATTTTAGGGACTGGAATGTGAGAAAAGGACTTTGGGGTTCTCAATTAGTACTCTTGAAAAAGGAAAAAAAAAGAAAAAAGAAAGGAAAAAAAAAAAAACTAACACAAAATTTGGTAAGAGATTATTAGTTTGGGGAGGGAGCTGTCTGCTTTTGAAAGGCACCTAAAATGAGCTTTTCGAGGCATATGCTTCCCCTATCACCCTCATCCCAACCAATCTCCTTCCGCCACGTATACCAAACACCGACACCTTGTATCAGCCGCCGGGGCAGAGGCTCATTAACCAACTCTCATGGTGCGCGGGTGGCATACACATTCCAAGACCCCCCCACCATTAGACACTGCAACATGTGCATTGGAGGAAACTTAACCCACTACACGTGCATGGCGAGAAAAAAGTTCTCGTACACCATATAACCCTTTTGACGCCATTTGATGCTTGCCCAACAGACTCCCTCTCTCTCTAAGCCCTTCAGAGGAGAGAGAGAGAGTGTGAGAGAGAGTTTGTTCGTTCAAGTGTTTGATAAAAGGCCTCAATGAAGAATAATTGGTGATGGAGAAGTTTGGAAGCCTAGCGTTGAGATATCTCCCAACTGTCCCAGGTGTGGCTGTTCCAACACCAAGTTTGTTACTACAACAACTACAACTTGACGCAGCCGAGGTACTTCTGCAAGGGCTGCAGAAGGTACTGACCAAAGGCGGGTCGCTGAGGAACGTGCCCGTCGGAGGTGGCTGCCGGAAGAACAGAAGAGGGAAGTCTCTGATGCTGTCGTCAGCTGCGGACGGAGTTCATTCGAAGAATTTGGGTTACAGAAGTAATGTCCCTGGTGGCCCAATGGACACTCTTATGGTGCCAATAGTGGGAGTTTCTTGGCTGATTCCACTAGGCCGTCGATGTTGCATGATGGGTCTCATATTGATCTTGCTCTCGTTTACGCAAACTTCTTGAATCCGAAGCCGGACTGCAAGAGTGTTGGCACTATCAATAATGGATGGGAAATCCCCGAATTGGGTAGTGATCATTTTGATCCATCGTTGGAATTTTTCAACCACTCCAGACCATATGACTGGAGGATCCAGCATTCAATGCCTCGGATTCCTGAATTATCCACCAAAAATTGTTGCGATCGGCACGAGCAGATTTACTTTTACGGATTGGACTCGTTTCACAGGCATCAAGATAGAAGTGATTATCAGCATTGTGCAAGTGAATTGTGTTGCCACCAAGCCGACCAAGAGCTAATATGGTCGAGCACTCTGATCATATGATGGTGAGTCAAACCATTCAAGCTACACATGAGCTACCGGTGATCGGCGGATCGGATCATCAAACTCATCAAGATGAGAATTTGTTGGCTGCTAATTGGAGCCCCTTTGATTTGCCAAGTGATGATACTTTCTCCGAGGAGTGCAGGAGAAAATTTGATGTTTTAAGGTTCATTGTTTTCTTGTATTATTATTTTATATACTTGCTATGAATTATGTGTGTATAGAATAGAGCTTGAAAATATATAAAACCATGGAATAAACGATAAGTATTTATTGGCCTTTTAACTACTCAGTTTTTCCCAAGTCTAGCTTCTTCTATCTACTTCTTCTTCTTTCTTCTGTGTTGTTGTTTTTTTTTTTTTTTTAATTAATGTTTGTATTTATCCATTTACCATTTGGAAAGATGTACAATTACGTAATACAACTGAATATATAACAAGCAAAGACCGGCTAGTAATCATGAATACTCTATATATATATATATATATATATTTATAAGCGGAACTGCTATTCGAAGTACTTATAAAACGGTATTTGTAATTTTTTTTTGTGAGTTATTATATAATAAGTGATTTCACATTTTAAGGATCTTATCATTTGCACTAATATCTAATAATATCATGTTATAATATTTTAAATAGAAAATTACATGTAAATCAATTTCTTGCTATAAGTTTCTAAATAAAAGTTACAATTATCGAGATATCGCCCACTGGATAAAAAACTATATATATATATATATATATTTCTTTAACTCTACAAAAAGAATGCTAGAAGCATTCAATTTTTAGTTGTAGCAGGAAGTCCAGACTTTGCAGTATTATTGGAGATCGGCCGGAGTAGATATGCAATGCTACCTTTTTGGGTTGATAATTAATTAGAATTACTTGGTTTGACATTTGATTGATTAATTTTTTTTGTACGTTGTTTAAGAACTAATTAAGCTCCGGAAGGTCATATATATATGATATATATTATAGCAGAATTATCTCCTTCAGCTTGGGATTACTTAGTTAGTAGATTGCTTGGAAAATACGGTTTGAAGATTAGATTTACTACTGCTTATTCTCTTTAAATATTTGAAAGTTTCCTACTCGATGTACCCCAATTGTCATTCTCTTTAACGTAGAACTGATACCCACATGCCAAGAACATGATCAGATTAAATTCAGCAAAAAAAAAAAAAAAAAAAAAAAAGAAGTGGGATTAAAATGTGAGTCAATGCAGATTTAATTGAGACATTTTTTAATAGAACTAAGAAGTGGGATGTGTGTATTAATGCATTGATCAATGATTTCAATTTGATTATGGTTTAATTTCAATCGGGTTTTTGAGATTTTGAGAATTGCGGTTTTTGAGTAGAGTATAGTTTGTTCTGGATGTTGGTGTAGGTTGGAGTAACCTATATGCCCATGCATCCTTTTTTTTATATAATATATTTTTTGTCCATTTATGATAGGGTACCCTATCGATCGGATGAAGCAAAAACATTTGATCAGACAGACTAAAAATTATATGATAAGTAATTAAGGGGTAATTTTTTCTTTTCATAGGGGATTTTAAGAAAATTTATTCAAAATTAAAGGGTATTTAAAAAAAAATTGAAATTTTCCTACTCGATGTACACCAAATTTAGTCATTAATTCTTTAAACGTAGAACTGATACACCACATGCCAAGAAACAGATCAGATTAAATTCAGCAAAGAAAAAAAAAAAGAAAAAGAAAAGAAGTGGGATTAAAATGTGAGTCAATGCAGATTTAATTGAGACATTTTTTAATAGAACTAATAAGAAGTGGGATGTGTGTATTAATGCATTGATCAATGATTTCAATTTGATTATTGGTTTAAAATTTCAATCGGGTTTTTTGAGATTTTGAGAATTGCGGTTTTTGAGTAGTAGAGTTTGTTCTGGATTTGTTGGTGTAGGTTGGAGTAACCTATATGCCCATGCATCCTTTTTTTTTAATTATTTTTTTGTCCATTTATGATAGGGTACCCTATCGATCGGTGATGAAGCAAAAACATTTAATCAGACAGACTAAAAATTATATGATAAGTAATTAAGGGGTAATTTTTTCTTTTCATAGGGGATTTTAAGAAAATTTATTCAAAATTAAAGGGTATTAAAAAAAAAAAGTTGAGGGCAAGTTTAAAAGCCATTCTCGGCCCTAGTTCCCTCCATCGCTGCTGTTATGTTAATGCACGTCTAATTAAAATCGTATCAAAATTAAAAAATATATATATATATATATATGTCTACAAATCTGATAGTTTATTTAAAAAAAAACATATTACTTTAATAAAGTATTTTTTTTATATCCAACTGTAAAATTGCCATTTTATTGATTAAATAAACGGATGGTACGTAATACCCGTACATATCCTTCCAAGGACTGGGACAACTTGTTTGCCATTTTCAATATGTCAAAACATTTGAATTGACTTCGTAGTTGGAGCAAATACTTGGTTTAAAACTCCTAAAACTAATCAAAGCATGTAATAAATGGAGAGAAGGTCTAATTTTCAAGACGCCAGGCTATAGAATTCATGTCAACCAGTAGTGACAAAAATGTGTTATATATATATATATATATATTTATATGAACCACACAATTAAACAAAACTCTGGTTGGTCTCATGTAATTGTATTATAATACTTTAGCAGCTCAAACCTTGCAACAAAATATATTAAAATATAAAACTTTTATTGACCACGTCTTTCTTAAGTTTTTGTGATGAATTGATAACTTGATATTAAAGCCGAAGATTTTAAGTTTGAGCTAGCCTTTTGTAATTGCATGTTTTATCCCCTATATTATAGTTATCACGTGTTGGACATTTAAATATACTTCACATTTTTTCTCAAATGTTTATGTTGGACTTTCTAATTAATATTTGTACGTACGTTTGTTTGGCCAGCATGACCAACACGTGAAGGAAAATTAAAATATAAACTATTATTCGTTTGTCTCTTTTCAGCTTAAATTTTGAGAATAAATTGATAAATTGACTGTAAATTAAGACAATAATGCATTTTTTTTTTTTTCCCTCCTCGTTCTTGAATTCCTTATTTTTCAATATTTTAATGCTACGTGTATTATTTTTACGTCAAATACTTGGAAATTATTGTAACAATTGTGTGCGGCCACTATTATATATATATATATATATATATATGTTGATTGATTGTTGAGGCTATGTCAGAGTTATCAACAGCCTAAATTATTTGATAATTTCATATATCTCCTACAACTGAAAAACTCAACCTTCTTTTTTTCGCGTCTTTGAATTTGACCCGGTTGAGTTTAAAGTAGAAAATAACAAAAGATGAATATAAATAAAATTAAAAACATTGGAAAACAAAACTGTTGTCTGATTATAATAATAATAATACAAAGAAGGCTCGGATTAATGGGAGCTTACCATGACGGTTGCCAATACTAAACCCTAATGTGTGCTAATTTTGACTCTCACCTACTCTTCATTACGACTACATCCATCGTATATTATACATATTTTATATATATATATATATATATGTATGCACGTTGTATATACATACGATTTCAAACCTTTGTGCAGGTGGGTAAATCTATGAAATTAAGCGTCAATTCAAGTGTAAGCATAATTGAACGGGTAAAGTTTTATTTATTTTATTTATTTTTGGGTACGTGAAACTTTAGTAGTTCAAAGTTTGAAATAATTTGTGGCTACTAATTAGGAGGCTTCAAGCGTTGAGTTTGGCAAAAAAATTTTGGAAGGGATACATACATACATACATACATATATATATATATATATATATATATATCAAGAAATCAACTATTCTTCTATCCAAACAGATAGATTATATAATTTGTTTTAAGGTCAACTTTTTAATGGTTTAATGTATGAGTGTTAATGATAAAAATTTACCAACATAAAATGAGAATTGCTTTTAGTCATGGATCAAAAACTGTTGAAAATTTGATCTAATATTAAAACAACAGTACCTATTAATATCTGAAGTTAAATTATAATTCCTACTAGTAGTTCCTATATATATATATGTATATATCATTGACTGCATAAAAGTTAGTGCAACACATGAGCCAGCCAATCTCCCATGATCCAAGAAACTACAATCATCTTCGTCTTGACGGACCTCGAACTTACAATGGGAAGATTAATTTTTGAAGTTTTTGATCGATTCCTGATATCTTTTCGTATTTAATATTTGACAATTATAAAACAAATGCCAAGGAATAATTCACATTCCGTGGCGGAAAAATACCATTTTGTCGCCGTTTGATTCACCGATTCAAACTAAAAAATTTCAACTCATTTTTGTTTTTTTTTTTTTTTAAGTTCAACAAATTTTTAACTAATTTTGAAAAGTCAAGTAACTCCAATCCAAATACTGCAACTCAAATATATCAGGGAAAATCTGCTCAAGATCCCAACACTTTTTACCATCTTGCTTCTTAGATCTCTGATCTATTCTCTCTAAAGATACTCCGCGATTGGAGTTAAGCTTTCCGACGCTAGTTAGAAAATAATTTAAGAAAATCTAAATACATCAAAATGATAAGTTTAAACAATGAAATAAGCTTATCATTTCCCTCGCGCTCGGAAGTACACGGAAAATGTGGATTTGCAACTTATAATCTTGACCATTGATTTTTAACGATCTGATCTAATTAATCAGCCGTGAATTAAAACTTTTCCATGTGTAAATCATTTCCAGTCAATTTCCTTAAATTTTATTCTAACTTTAATCAATTCAACGGTCTGATCCTATGCCATGAGCTAGGAACTTTTAGCACTCTTATCCTATTAAATTCATGGGATCTGCTTTACACGCATTCTGACAATTTTAAGGACTCAAATTAGATAGAGCTTTTATTTTTACTTTAATTAGTCAGTAGAAGAAGAGAAGTAAAAACTGTAGTTTTTAAGAACCTCATTTTAAAAGAGTTTTTTGAAGTTAAAATGACTTTAAAGTTGTCTAATAAGTAATAAAAATATTTAAATAGAGTTTGCAATGATAAACTCTGACATAAGTTTCAAAGTCTATTCAGAAGAGCTTTTTTCCTGGAAGTCTTTTTTTTTTTTTTTTTTGCTTTGACAGGAAGCTCTTTTAGAGATTAGAACTCTTTTAATAGATAATCTAAACACTTTCAAAAACAGCTTTTAAATTCGGGAAGCCATCATGAAAAACTTTCAAAAAAAACTCTACCAAATAGACTCTAAATGTATCGAACACGTTGTCTTAATGCTAAATTATACTTTTCCCCTCCCACCCTTGGGTTGCTCATCTACAACGTTGTCTTATAATAATTTCTCTCGAAGTGATATGAGTTATACAGCGTGAATATGTGTCATGTAGACTCCGAAATTGACGGGGTACATCACAGTTGGAGACAGTAGAGATACATAATTTATTATTAACGTTTTCATGCCTATTTAATATGTAGAAATAGTCATTAGACAAACTCTAGAAATGACAACACATACATACGCGCGTGTGTGTATATATATATATAATATATAATATAGGAAGACTGTAAAATATTTGATGATCATCACTATAGCCAGAATCTTCTGGATAACATGCATGCATGGTTTGACCGCAATGTTGTTCTCGTCAGGAAAGAAGTAATATTCAACGGCAGTAGGATGTACACACACACACACACACACGTACATAATATTCTTTAATAGTATTTGAGAAAGAAAAGTAGTTCACCAATATCTCTTCAACGCTGATTTGCCCACTAGAGGTACTCGAGCATGCACGTGCTGTGGAAAATTAAAAGAAAAAAAAAAAAAAAAAAAAGAGAATATATCTTTGGAAAAGATAGAAAAGTAATAATTTGGTAGCTATGTAGAAGATGGTTTTTGACGCCCTCATCCAAATTTCAACCTATGAAAAGAGATGAATATGTTTAGATATGATTTCCAATAAAATTCTAAATATCCTTAACGAAATTCCACTGATTTTTCAACTTGAGAAGTAATTATTAAGTAAACTTGTGTATAACCTTGAATTAATAAATAAATATAAAAAAAAGGAGATAGCTTTGGTATACTTTTAGCTTGCTTATGAACAGATTCGAGCTAAATCATTTGTTCTTTCTTTTTTTCTTTTTTTTTTCTTTTTTTTCTCAATAAAAATATAACTTCTTAACTCAATACATACTATCCCCCCCCTTCAGTTTATATTGATCCGTGAGTCCTGTTTTCTTTTAAAAAGAAAAAGAGAAAAAAAAAAGTAAAAAAATGAAGTGTTTTAATAAGATTATGATACGTCAACATAAATTTTAACTATGATCATTTCTGAAAAAAAAAATGTGCTTTTTTAATTTTCAGTACCATCAAGTTTTGGTTGGTTCAGTTATTGTAATCAGACATGACACATAAGCGTGAGGGTGAGCAACAAATAAATGAATTGGTAAATAAAAAATAAAAAAGAAAATATATTCCATTTTATTTTAGATGAGGTAAGTGTTGAGATTCATAATATGTGGTTAATTATTCAACTCAATAGCAAAACATTTGTATGCTATTAATTGTGTCACAACAGTTAAGTTTTGTCATTTGAGGGAAGATCACCTATATGTTAACCAAGTCCTTACAACTAATTATAAGCTAGAAATCTAATTTATAACTATATAATCTTTCTAGTATTTTTTTTTTGAACTTGAAGGTCAGAGGATTTAAACATTACACCTTATTATAAAGTGAGGTGTGAATTAATAATTAAGGTATATTATGTTTTTTTTTTTTTAATTATGAAACAAAAGATGATCATTGACGCCTTACGCCCTTCGATTCACATTACTATGGGAGTCTACTCGTATCATAAGTAGAAAGATAAAGGGATCTAACCTAAAGATTCACATATAACAACTCAGAACCTAGGATCCCGAACCATACCAAATACACCATAGATGGCTAGTTCTTGATGAGGTGAGCCAGTAAGAATCGAACCTGAATGAATAACATGGGGATTCTTAGATGGACATCATTCGATTACTATACCACCATTATCGGTGGTCTATAATCTTCCTATTTGGTCGAATTCTTTTCACAAGTCCATAGATATTGTATCTGAATCTACACGTAGGTTATGGCAATTAACATTCATCACGACGAAATGAGTGTAATATTAATTATGTTACTATAATGTAAAATAAAAATTATAAAAAAAACTACATAAATATATAGATGGTACTGCAGGTAGTAATTATTAAGTGTTGGTGCCGAAAGAGTAGAAACTGATGAATTCCAAGAAGAAGACGTGCATACCAGTGATGATTTTTCTTTTAGTTTTGTTTAGTTTAGTTTAGTTTTTTTTTTTTTTTTTTTGTTTGTTTGTTTTGTTTTGTTTTTGCTTTTGTGGAAAATAGAGATTAAAAAAAAAAAAAGAAAGAGAGAGAAAGGGAGAGAAAGAGAGAAAAAGATGGAAGCCGGCATTTGAGAACGTCCAAAAGTAAAAGGTCATGTTTTAATTTAGAGATGGACTCTCGACCAATTTGCATCGACTGACACTGGACCACCACGGCATGAATATGTCTCTAGCTGTTGGGAGGGAGAAATTTATGGAAAGCCAACAATATATATATATATATATATATATATGTGGGTACGTTCGTGATCACGACTAGAGATAATGTGAAGGAAAAAAAAAAAAAAAAACTTATCTAAAATCTTGGCCCCATTTATAATTAATGAGTAATATTAGGGACATCAACTTCAATTCTAACTTTTTGAGTATTAATTTATGTGTCAAATTTTCATTGGTAAATACAATTAATTGATGTGACAATACTTTAAACACTTATTAATAAAAATATGACAACTCATATGTCATATGTTGGTACTCAAAAGTTGAAATTAGAATTGGTGTCCTTAACATTTTTCATTTATAATATATATTTAGTGGTTGGAAAAGTAGTGCTTGGAAATCTGTCAACAAAAAGGCATTCTTCCAAACGCATCCGAGGAATCAAATAAAGGGGGTATAACCATTGGGAACAAGAGAACAACAAAAATTACTTCTCGAGCTAGAGATCAATATGTGTGTCTATATATATACACATATATATATATATGTATAAATACGGGAGTGAATTATTTCATGTCATTATGCATTCTAAAGAAGAGTGCAAATAGAAAGAAAGTAACTTTATTTTGTTAGCGCATGATCTCTATTGATTCCTATTAAAAGTGCATGTATTGAAATGGTATATTTTATAAAACAAACTTATCAAGGTGAAAAAAGCATGTAAAAATAGCGAGAGAATTTAATAAAATTTGATGGTTGAAAATTATAGAGCCTTACTTATAGTTTTTTATTATAAACAAAAATTAAGGAAGCAAAAAGTTTTACAGACCTAGAACATAACAAGACGGAGTAATTATTGAATATTATTAATTTGTTATGATTCGGTATGTTCCAAAAACTTAAAATAACTAAGTGAATTGATGCAATCCAATTCGCTAAGTGCTAATGACGATTATAATTCTGGATTGGGTCAATTTGCATTTTGCAAAATCCGATAAAGTGTGGATTTGAAATTATCCAATTCAACTCGATCTCTGTATATTCAATATTTTTTTCATTACAGAAAAACATTCCTAGCAATTAAAAAGAAGCAAATAAAACAGTTTCAACGAAAAAAAAAAGTAAGAAATTAAGTATAGAAGAAAGAGTGAATAATAAAAATTTCATGTTACTATCTCTAGTTATCAAATCTCCCAAAAGGGGAAAGATAAGAACAAATATTTCATTTTTGTTCTTCTCTCTTTAATTCCTTCCAGGTATACCAAAATCCATGAAAACCCAGTCAATTTTATGTACAGTAACCACCAAAAATAGGGAAAAAAAAAAAGGGGAAAAACCTAATAAAAGCATCCAAAAATGGAAGCTAATAACAATCCAAATTGAATTTTGTTTCTCTCAATTTGGATAGTAAGCCAACAAGTGCATGGGCACACAAGATGAGTTCCTCCAAGTCCTTGCATGCAGCCTCAAAATCTCCCTCGCCTTCTCTTTGGTCTTCCCTCCACAATCCACTTGCAGAACAAGGCACAGCTTCGCCACCACCCCTAGCTGCAGCATCTCCGCCAACACCGCCGGTGTCGCGGAGAATTTCGCTATCGATAACAGAATCCGCACCGCCTTCTCGCTACCGATATGCGACACCCTCAGCACCCGCTTCGGACACCACGCCTAGCCCCGCCGCGTGCCCCATCAGCTCCGCCCGCCCCTCCGCGCACCCGCACATTTGGTCTAGCCCCATTAGTATCATCTCGCATGTCCGCCTTTCGACCGAGTCGAGTAGGAGCTCGATTAGTACCGCCACTGCACCGGCCTCCACCGCCTTGACTCGGTTCCGCCCCCACGGGCAGAGCTGGATCAGGAGCTTCAAGGCGGCTTTCGTTGCCTGCGGCGAGACCTGATCGCGTAGGATTTGGACTAATTCAGTGAAAAGTTCAGTTCTCAAGCTGATCATTTCCATCGGATCGGCCACATCGAACATCGATTTCAACAGCATTACCGAATAAGCTCTCGAATCGTAGCTTCCCTGTCTCATCACTCTCGTTAAGGATTCAACGAATTCGCCATTTTTGCCGATTAGGCCTTTGAGCACGGTTTCCGAGAGATGCAGATTGTGAAGTATCGACAACGCCTCGTCGCTCCTCGATCTCGCGAAATCGAACGACTCGTCATCGGACGAAGAAGACGAGAGGGAGTTCTCGTTGTCGTCGTCGTCGCCGTCGTTTGAGATCACGGCGGCGAGAATTCGACGGCGCCGGCGGATTCGAGGCACCGCTTGTTGGTCTCGCTCTCGGCGGCGATGGATCGGAGCTGCCGGAGGCATTTGCTCTGCGATTGAGGCGATTTGGCTCCCCTGATGAGCTTCGCGATCTGAGATTTGCTGATCGGAGGCCTCGGAGTCGGGATTCTCTCGATTCCGAGCGAGGCGTTCATCGTGCACCAGGCTTGGATCAATCGGCGAAGAGTGTGGTTCGGAGTCAGATCCCAATCCGAGGAAAGGACCTGTTTGGTTACCGGACAAGTTTCTTTTTTCCCGGAAAATAGCCATTTCTCGATGCTTTCCCTGTCGTAGGTAATCCCCGACGAGACCGTCACCGGATCCTTCATTATCTCCAGAGAAATCGGGCAGAGAAAGAACGGAGGAACATCGATATCCGCGTCCATCTATCTAAAAAAATGCAAAGAAGCCTTGTGAAAAGAGTGTTTGGTTCTCGAGAAAATATTCAGAAGATGATTTTCTTAGAGAGAATGTGAATGGGTTTGAAGACGTTCGTTGTTTGAGTTGAGGAAATGGAGAGATGAAACGGGCTTATTTATATTCGGATTAGAATTAGAGGAAATGAAGAAGAAGGAGTGAGATTTTCAAAAATGAGAAAGTCAAAACACGGAAAAGATAGAAGAGCGTTGAGAAAAAAAGAAAAGCAAAAAAAAAAAAAAAAAGCTAGAGAGAGAAAGAGGAGAGAGAGAGAGAGAAGGCCTGACTTTTCTTGAGCTATAATTATTGAAGGCTCAAGGATGACATACTTTACCGAGTAAAATCGGCACATGCAAATGCATGGCCAAATACCTAATGATATATAATAATAACAATAATTCATCCATAGTAGGGAAAAAGCCTAACGTTTGACTTTCTCTCTCTACTTTTATTTTTATTTTATTTTTCTGATTTTGCTTTTTTATATTTTCTAGAAAAAAAAAAATCATTGGTGTCTTAGGTATCCGAGATAGCAGATCTTAACTTCTTAACATGCGTTTAAATTACAGGTTTACACCTAAAATTTTCATTTCAGTTTTTTTTTTTTCTGAAAAGTCAACAAAAATTATAACTAATTTTTAAAAAGTCAATCAACTCAATATAAAATTTTCATTTCAAACCTATGTTTTAAACAGAGCCTAAGGTAAAACAAGCAAATGACATGATTTATGCTTTCTCACGTAATATCTAAAGAGTAAAAAAAGTCACAACAAATATAATTGAATTCGATCATTTTTGATAAAACACAAAGATAAGATCACACAATTTCTACTGCGACGATTGGCCATAGGGGTCTTCAGGAGGAGCACACTAGTAGATCCATAAGTAGATCCCATTAAGTTACAACTTTCAAGTAATTGTTGACTAAATGAGAACTTGTGAATATTTATAAACCACTTAAAGTCTTCATTGAATTCGATCGTTGAATATTAGATAAATATACCTTAATAAATTATCATCTTACAGTTATGTCACTACCACCTGTGATATGTGATTTTGTTTCTCTTTCTAACTCGTGCTATTTTTTTTTTGAACTTTTTTAATTTTTTTAAAATTTTATTTTATCTTGTCTAATAGCCGACAAAATATAATGGGTGGTGGGAGCAATCTTACACGATCCTGGCGGCCGTGGTAACCTTCACTCCATGGTTTTACTTGAATTTGGTTGTCTCTTTTGCCCGTTGTCACACACACCTTTTCACCAACACACGTTGGTCTATATTTGTATTTTTTTATTTATATTTTATTATTTTTCTGGATATATATCTCTTAGGCTTTAAGGCAAATGTGGAAGGTGGGTGGAGCTAAGATATGTGGGTCCCTTTATCCATGAAATGTTGTTCATCTTATTATGGTATCCGAATAATCTGATTTCTTTAAGTCAATCTCATTATCATATATAGGTAGGTACCCTCCTATAGATCATTTCATTTGATTCATAAACAATAAATATTACAGTTATATATATATATATATATATAACAAATAACAATAAACAAAAACCCTTAGAGAAGGTTGAATCATTCGTAGGATAATATCTCCTAATGACAGTTATCTATTCATAACAACAAATATTTGAAGCAATATATATGATCCAAAATTGTAATTCGACTTAATTGGAGGCATAATTTAATAATAAATTCACACATGATATTATTATAAAAATTAGAATTTAAATGAGTGGTGACAACTAAAGTGCATTGTATTATCGATATTTTTGTCTTTTCAATAATAATAATAATAATAACAATAATTAAGTGCATTTACCAATTTCACCGCCAAACCGGCCTACGCCCACAAAGACGGAAAATATAGTTATGGGATGCACATACAAATGTTGAATAATATGGCAGAGAGAAGCGGGCCAAATAAAAATAAAAAGTCAGGAATATGAAGGAGAAGAATTAAATCGTATTTATTTTTGGCCCTACTAGATCATCGATCAGGGTGGCACCCCCTAGGTAATTTGTTAAAAAAAAAAAAAAAGTTCTTTAAATATATGATTTTTTATGTATTTTTGTCGACTCTAATAATTGTGACGTAACCCTATTATTTTTGTAACAACTATTAGAGAATTTAATTATAATTAAATAAATGATCTTATGTATGTATGTATCTTCGTATAGCGTATATGTGTATATATTTCAAAACTCATAAAGGCATATACAAATATCTCTTGCATTTTAGGTTTTTTTTTTTTTTTTTTTTTTCAGTATAAATTTGTGAAATTGTGATTGGGTAATCTATGTTTGGTGTGAAATCAAATCGAACCACCTATTTTAAGTGAAGTACGAACAATTGATATATATTTGGTGTTTATAATTGTTTGAACTAATATTTGACAACCTTGTATCATCCAAAATTACAGTTAATGTTTTATTATGATAAACAATTGTCTATTTCTCTCTCACAGTATCAATAATTAAAGAATTACATATCTAATTTGTAATTTATTTAGACATCTAAACTTATAAAAAAATGTATCTAAAGTAAAATCCGTAGGTTATTAATATAAGTTCGAGAGTTTTAGAATATTGGCACTCTTTTTGAAGCTTACACGTTTAAAAAAAGCATTTTAAAATTTTTACATAATAACACTTAGATTAATTTTAAAAACGTATAAAATAAATTTAGAGAAATAGAACTATAGTTTGATATGCTTATTTTGGAGTAAAAACCACAAATCAAACAAATTTAAGTAATCAATTTCTATCTAAATAATGGTATTTTTGTCTTTCCCCATTGTCTCTCGCACACAAAGTGTGCGAGAGATGAAATTAAAACAAGTTTTTGAAATTTGAATGATATTTTAATAGTTTCTAAAATAATAAAAAAAGTAAATTGAGAAATAGTTAAAACTAAAATGGATAATTATGCAGTTACCCTTACATACTTTTCTTTGGTTTGATTTTTGATTGCTTTGATCAGTTTAATTGATTGTCAATATTGCATTCAATTAAAAAATTAATTCCACGAAAATCATCATCAGGGTCAACTGATCCTGGTGGTTATATGTGTAAAGATTAGTTGAATAATATTTAGACAAGTTTAATGTGGATTCCAAGTGTTGCTAACCTAGGTGATAAGTAGTTTTGTTTTTTTAATTATTGGGTTAACCGAAGAAATGATTTCTGTTTCCCTATTCTATATATATGAAAATATTATTATTATAATCATTGACTATTTGTTTGTTCATTATATAAAACTTAGTATGACCTTAACAAGATGCTAGCTATACGTTCATACCTATGTATATGAATAAGATGTATATTATAATCCTTGACCAATTCTTTTTAATAAAACTTAGTTTGACCTTAACACGATGCTAACTAAGATGCTAGCTATACATATATTATAAATACATACGTATACATATGTATATTTATGTGTATATATATTTAATTTCAATTTCAACACTAGATAGACTTCATAAAATTAGGTGCGTGGCAACAGCTACTAAGTATACATTATATATTTAATCTTTTAATTTTGTGAGAGTTTCCCTATATATAGATATCTACCAGCTGCGCCACGAATCTTGGATTCCTTATATATATATATAAATATATTCATACAAGTAATCGCTATATATATATATATATATATACACAGTTTGTTGCATAACATTTTGCCAGCATATGTGGTCCACGTACACATTAATCAAGATCTTTGAGCCGTGTGGCGCCCTAGCTATTTCATTGCAATTTGCAAAAAAGGAAAAAATAAATAAATAAATAAAGAGTTGAAAAACAATATTATTATGTCCTACTAGACATGAAACAATATCACACGCGATGAACTCGTTTTCTTGGTTTTTCTTTCCAGTCTTTTCCCCATCCTGCCATGTGTTTAAGCCAATTTTTCCGGTAAGAATATCGAGAATTTTATGAGATTATACATATGTATAACAAATATTTTGTCGGTAGGAAATAGTTTTTAGTCGTTATATGATGTTAAAATTTATAAAGATTTGACACTTTTAAATTACAATGATATCAACAACATTTTTTTTAAACTTGAAGCGAGAATATTCGAACTCTACACCTTATGACAGAATCAGACGTAAAATTACTGTTAGGCTATACTGTAATTACACATTTTTTATATATTAAGCATGTGTTTGGTGTTAAGGTTTGGATTGTAGAATTTGAGTTTGAATTGATGATGCGTTTATCGAGGTGTTTGAATTGCTACAGTTAAAAACTGTAAAAACTTGACATGTGTTCGGAAAAAAAATCAATATAAGCTTATTTTGTTCGTCTCAAAATTCTATGTAATTAAAAAAAAATTTCATTTGGACTTTGTCAATACAAAACTATAGATTTTTAAAATTTAAGTTACAAAACTGTGTGAATAATGAAGCTAAAAGAAAAAGATAAAAATTAGATTGTAATTATATGGTTTGGATTGTGTGTTGAAATGCATGCTAAATTTATGAAATGATGATTTAGGGAAATGAAGTTATGATGGTTAAAATTAATAATTAATATGATATCAACAAACACTCACACACACACACACATATATATATATATATCAATGAATATAAGAAATCAATATGATTAAAAAAGAGCAATATATGGAAAATATTATTTACTTCAATTCTCTTACAGTTTCATAAAAATACAAATTCCTACCCACTTAAGAATATTATCTATTAGGGGACATAGCAGGCCAAAACAAGACATTTCCTTCTGTGTGTATGCGTGTGTGTACATGCCATAATCAAACAAGTCTTTCATATATATATATATATATATATATGTATGTATGTATATAATTGTCATGTAGTTCAGTTTTGAATAAATTAGGTCTCAGGCCAAAACTAGACATTTTATAATGCTATATTTACTGATTATCATAATTAGAAAAAACCAGAATGCTGATGGCGACTGCAGTGGTACAAGATTAAAAATTTACTGATTATCATATAATATGTCGTTATTGAGCAAAAAATTAAAAAAAAATTAAAAAGGATAAAAATGTCGGCCTCAGAGGTCATGGGCAGCAACACAGGACAAACAATGTAGCAGTATAGTTGCCACGCACTACACGTAGTCGCAAACGTCACGAGGGGCGGCCAAACATGCATCAACATATATATACAAGACACACAAGTTAGATATAGTTTGTGATATAAAGTACTTCAACCGTCTCTCTCTCTATATAATATATATATATATATATATATATGTAAGAAGGTGTTACACGAGATTTCTTCAACTTAATAATAACATTAAAAAAGTATAATATTAAAAAACTTTAATTGTCTCAAATCATATAACTATTGCGTGAATGTTATTACTTCGGAAATAACATTATATTCTCAGTTTTATATGTTATTATCAAGAAAGACAGATTGTAAAACAAACTTATATACGTATGTACGAAGGACTATATATAATCGTGTTTGAACGATCATATTTTTAACGTAATATCCAAGAGAAAAAAAAGAAAATATAACATGATATTTGTATGATAGTATTATATCGAGTTAAAAGGGCATAGGCATAATACAGAAGAATTTAGTTATATAAGATTATTATTGTTAAACCTTTCTAACTCAATAGTGATGTTGGAATGGTATATTAATAGCGATAATTTTAGTCATCACAAAGTGTTGTCATACCCTTCTAACATCAATAATATAAGTTAAAAATATTATGCTACTATGTTGTTTACTTTTATATAATATATGTTGTATATATGGAAGACTCTAAACACTGTATATATATGAGTAAGATTGTCAACATCAATTATAATCTTAATTTTTAAATATCAATTTACATGATATTAAATTATCATATCTTAATAATAGATATATATTTTTTTAATTAATATGATATTCTTATCGATGAAAAAATGAAAACTCTAAAATAATATTAAAAATTGATATTAAAATTAATATTTTTAAATTTTTTAAATATAATATATATATATATATATCTCTCTCTCTCGAAGTCAACACCTACGAAGCATCTTTTTTTGAAGTAGATAAGGTTTGCATATATTTCCCACGAGGTATAATTATGTTGTTTTTTAGAGGTCTCTTTATCTTGCACTTCCACTCTATACCAGCAGTATTTATTATATAATTCCATACAAGAGCCGTGTGTGAACTGCGTCGCATGTATCTGTCCATTCAAAATTATTCTTTTATCAGAAATTTCACATTTGGGTCAAAGTCAAAACCCCCAACTTGTACATGCCAAATAATCGTACTGCAGTTTTCGTCTACACAACTTGTATTTTTCAGCGGGGCTCAATATTTTTATTGGCTTTGAAAAATTAGTTTTTTTTTTTTTTTTTTTTTTAGAGAACACTAACAATTGATATTTTATTTTATATCTTGTGCAAAAAAATTATCTATTAAACTATTTGATTAATTTTTTAACAGTTAATCGTAAGTGTTCATCACACGACATATAGTTACTTCAGTCATAAATTAAATTATTTAAAAAAATTAATCGAAAAATGGAAATAGTAATTTCTTATTTAGAGTACAAATAGAAGTTCGTATCATAAATTTTTTTTATTCCTTGTAGTGTGTAATTTAAACTTTCTACTATATATAGTACGTTAAATTTGTATAGAATTACGTGATGATTTTAATATATATATAATTCTTTTTCAAGTATAATTCAGCATTTCAAACGCCTGTAACATAATTCTACTCATTATATATATATATGTGTGTGTGTGTTATATATATATATATATATATATATATATTTTTTTTTAGTTTTACTATTAGGAATTCTTTTTCTAATTTGCTATGGGTTAACCTTCTCAAATGTTGCTCGTGAAAATTGACAAATTTAAGTAACCCATAAAAAATTAGAAAAAGAATTCCTAATAGTAAAACTAAGAAATATATATATATATATATTTTTTAGTTTTATATATATATATTTTTAGTTTTACTATTAGGAATTCTTTTTCTAATTTACTATGGGCTACTTAAATTTGTCAATTTTCACGAGCAACATTTAAGAAGGTTTTTGTTTTTTATTTTATTTTTTTTTTAACGACAAGTCAACTCCTACAACCGACCGCCACTTGTCACTAGTCACCCCACGCCTTCAATAATGTTTCAACTTTGAGGAGTTCTGGAATAGTCTTCTTGATTCTACAATTTTCCAGTTAAGGGCAAAAGAAAAAAAAAAAAAAAAAAGAAAAATTAAATAACTTTCACACTTTGATGTGATCAGGTGATTAGTAATACTTGTCGAAGATTTTGAAATTTCAACGCATTCACCACCGACCATCTATACATCTGTATTAGTATATATTTTATTGGTGTCAAAAAGAGAGAGAGAGAGAGAAAAGAACTTGTCAGCACATTTATTATTTTTTTACAGGCTTCGGCAATTTATTTTCCAATAAATAATTTCTTTTTTTCTTTAAACTCAAGATGCGGATATTCAAATTATGTATTTATATATATATATATATATATAGATACAGATATGAATTACTATTTGTTTATTATGTCCGCGATCATCTAATAGAATCCTTATTTAACAAGCAAAAAGAAAGTTTAAAATCCTTATTTCATTAGTACTCATCAGAATATATGACACAAATTAAAAAAAAAAAAAAAAACTTTATCATATAAGTCAGCCTTAAAAATTAAATTTTAAATGATGTGTAGGACGCTAGCACTATAATTAAGGTTATCTTTAGGGGATGTATATATGTTTAGACGGCATCATTGTCTTGCAAGTGATAAAGTTTCTCACCCAAGTCATTAGTGAATGATATAATAATCTACTACTGGTTGGTTTTGGATTGTAAATTTTTTTTTTTTTTTTTGGGAAGGGAAGTTTATTTTTGCTAGTAATTTTATAGCATGCAATTAATATGGAATCTCCAATACGAACAAATACCTACTGATTACATGCATTTGGTGATTTTCAAGAGGAGACTTTGCCTTTTTTTTAATTGGTTTCAAGAGTAGACTTTGCTTCTTCCAAAAAAAAAAAAAAATTCCAATACCGCGACCAGCCACAAGTTTTTCATTAGTTTTACTAAGTTTCATTTGTTTTAAGAGGAGCAATTATTACGTTTTAGAAGTAATGCGTTAAAAAAAAAAAAAAAAAGATACAAATTCTCGTGGTCCTAGGTTTATCAATTAAAACTAGAATGAAGAACAAATTAAGTCTCCTCCTGACTAGTTTTGTTTTGTTTTGTTTTTATGTTTTTTTTGTTTTGTTTTGTTTTGTTTTTTTAATTGAGGAACTCGAATTCTTAATCTTTTGATGGAGTATATTTAGAAAAGCTAAAATAAGAAGATAGTATATTTATAAAACTATTAAAATAAATAGCATATTTATCACTAAATAAATTATTTATCTAGTAGATATTCCTAGTAAAAACATAATTATTGTAAATATGCTACTTACTTTTTTGAGCATCTGTAAATATGTTATTTACCTCTTTCTCTTAATTAAATTGCATACGTATAGTTAATCTGAAACAAATACAATAAGTTCCTTTAGTTTAACTTCACGATCAATTTTCATACACAATTGTTCTTTATTATTGATGTTTGAGATATGAGTGATGTTCGAGACATTAACATTCTAAAACTGAAAATATAACTTGGAAGAAAACTTTGCAACCCTAATATAAAAACTAACTAATAAAAAATGTACGATTAGCTTTATCTAATAAACTCTACTTTTCCTAAAAATAAATAACCCCAAAAAACGTGAAAAATGCGTGCCACATTGAAATATTTAGAACAAGTGAAGACATATATTAAAAAAAAAAAAGTTAGTTTTCTTTTTTGGCTAAGAACAAGTGAATAGTTTAATTTGTACTCATTAAATTACTTAAAACTTTCCATATATAACAAGTTGGTACTTGGTGGTTGCTCCATTTTAATCGAAAAGTATATACGGTTGTTGAGTCGTTATTTTATTTTTTGCTGAAAAGTCGTCGTGAATTAATTCAAATAAAAAAATATAAAACATGAGATGGTTGTTCTATCTCCACTTTTCGTCCCACGTGACATCAGAATGGTCCAGGCTCGACTACGTAGGCGTCTAAAAATATAATAATTATAAGACCTAGATTTTTCACATATATTCCACGTGGTGTATTGACTTTCTAACCTTTTTTTCTTTAGCCGTTACTTTGGAAAAGGGTTGACAAATTAGGTCTTTTTATTTTTTATTTTATGAATAAATTAGGTCTTTTTATAGATTTTAAGAGACGATGGATTTGCAAGTTGCAAACCATAACATTCAAAATTCATCCCAAAAAAAAAACTATAACATTAAAAAAAAAAAAAAAAAAAAAAAAAATAAAACCCTCGAGCCAAGAGTAGTCAATTCTATCTTTCAAGGTATCGGTTATTATTATTATTTGTTTTGTCCGTGTTGAGATGCTCACGGTATTAGACTTAGGTACATAAAACTATAATCCTTTCAAGTTCATCAATATACTAGAAAAATTCCAACATACTCTAACTATAAATTTGGTTTTCTGACAAAAAAAAGAATCATTAGCGTTATATTTTGTAGGTTCCTAATAATTAAACGGAAATGACTTAATCCAATTTAAGTTTTAGAATTATTAATTAGCATTCATTGTTTATTTATTATTTTCAGATTTTGAACCTATGAATACATTCCCCACTCGTTAATCTAACCCAGTGGGGAAAATGACTTTCTCTGGATTCAAAAAGCTTTTTCGTTTAATTTGCTTGTTATACTTTTCTCATTTTATAAATATGAATGTAAAGTTGTTTGTTAGAGCCTTAAACCATTAGGTCTAGTGGTACCAAAGGTTTGGGTGGGTGGTTTGGGGCTTTAGGGGGAGACTTCAGGTTCGCTCCTGCCTTATATTTAAAAACAATTTTTTTTTTTAAATTGTTTGTAAAACGCTTAAAACTTCCATAATTTTATACCAGAAGTTTACTAAATTTCATCTAAAAATATGTCACAACTGACCTAACAATCTCTGCAACTTGCATCTTAGTTCTGACCTTCAAAATTTACTTTGGTAATTTCCCATGTTTTAAACATTATATCAACTAAAGTGTAACATTACTCGCCAATCGCCATTAATTAGTTGACCTCTTTTTGACTCCAGTCAACTATATATAAATAACTCTTTTTGATATATAATAACCAGGGCAGTTAAAAAGTAAAAGAAGTTTAACGTTTTCTGTTCATATAATTTGATTTGTTCAAGAACGACGACCCAATTACTTTTATTTTATTAAGGGATATTGCCTTCTGCGGAAGTGATCAACGATAATTATAATGCTTCAACTAATAAAATAATAATTAAATTAAAACGTTACATTCAAACAAAGTGTTAAGTGAAACATTAAAATAAGAAATAGAAGGTACGATACGGCAAATTTGACAAGTATGAAACGCTTGAAATTGTGTAAATGGTCAACAAGAAGAATTAACGGTATTAAAAAAAACAAAAATCCGTTTATAGTAGAATTAACTACTATTAATTATTCAAGTTCAACGAATTAGTCCTTACTCGTTTAATGCTCGTGCGATGCACAGTTGTAAATTTTTTTAAAAAAATAATAAAGATAAAGGATAAAGATAAATAACATACATGACTAAAAATTAAAACATATAATATATATTTACAATATGTCTAAAAATTTAGATGTTTTTTAGTCTCCTACATTCAAGTTTATATTAATATGTCATCGTTATATATACAAACATATTAATATATATATAAATACATATGTAAAGTCTTGGTGGATGGAACTTTTTGTAACTCATCAAAATGTTGTTACACATGTTTGATTTTCTTCATTTTTTCTTCTGGCCTGTCATAATCGAAAACAAAATAAATATATTAGTTATTTAATTTTTGTAATTAAAATTAAGATAAATATGATCGTATAATATATAATTATATGTAAAAGATAATAGTACCTAGCCTCCTTTCATTTTTTAGATGAGTCACTTTGAGATGTTTGAATTTCTATTAGAAGATAATGTTACTGAGGGCTGAGATAATAATAAATAGAATTATATTATAGTTAGTAATTTATAAATATGAAGTTATTATACAGTTATAAAGTAATAAAGTTATAATTATAATATAGTTTACTGCAAATATAAAAGGAATACTGAAAAGGCTGAAAAACAGTGACCGAAATTAGAAGTAAAATAACACAAAATCAGTAGCCAATTAATGCTACTCTGTATTTGGAACACTTGAAAAATAACTCAAATCCCAAACATTTACATCAACAATAAAGACCGCCAAATCATATCTAACAATTCTCTAGCAACTAATAACAATTGTATCATTTTCATCAACATATACCAAACCAAATAATGCATCTGGTATATGCATTAGTATATACTAAAATAGAGAACATCATAGCAAGCTTAAATCTTTATACAAAAACTCTTTAGAATACTATTTATGACAGAAAAAAAAAAAAAAAAAACAGTGACAACAATAGTAACAAAACAAAACAATATCATATAAATATATATACAAACCGAAAAACAATTGAGATGTCAAACATTTACAGCAACAACAATAAAGATTGCCAAATTTTATTTAACAATTCTCTAACAATTGATAACAATAGTATCCTTTTTAACAACATATACCAAACCAAATAATGCATCTAATATATGTAATAGTATATACCAAAATAGAGATCATCTTAAATTTATATAGAAAAGCTTTTTTCAAAAAGTAATTATAACAGGAAAAAAAAAAAAAAACAATTAAAGCAAATAGTGACAATAACAATCACATACCAGTAGCATATAGGCATATATACAAAATTTTCAAATTATAAGAACACAGAAACATGAATAGCAAAATGATGGAGAGATAATATAATTCAAACAAATAGAGTCATTTTTCCTTATATGTATAGCAATCATATAAACTACCATATCCTATTACATAATCATCTAACATATAATAACAGTGATATGATCAAAACATTAACAAGTAAAAGTTTCAAAAAAACAGAGTTGATCACACCATATTAAAAAACAAAGACAAAGCCTATAGAAGAGAACACAAAAACAAAACCAAATCCTTTCATAATATATTAATAACTATGACTAAACAGTAGAGGAAATAGGAAAATAATACAGGAATAAATAAATAGAAAATAAAAAAAAGAACTTATATTTAAGGAAGAAACCGAAACCAGTCAAATAAAAAAATTCAATAACAGTCAAAAGACATAAATAAGAGCAGTACCTTAATGAAAAATGCACTGTTCACATAAAACAGTAGTTGATAAAGCTCAGTTCTTAGAAAGTAAGAAAGGAGGGAATATGAAAGTCATGGTAACAATTAAGAAGGTTAGGAGCAGAGTAAATATGGAGATATTATAGAGATAGTAATAACTATAGGACGGTTGTAAAGAGAGTGAGTAAGAGAATATTACAGAAGCAGTGATAGTTAAACATATGAATAAAGCAGTAAATGAAGAAATAGACTATTTATAACAGAAAAATTATAAAATAAAATTTTAAGTTTTTTTTTTCTACAAAGGTCGGTGAGTAAAAAAAAAAACAGAAATATCACACAAATAACAGAGTTATCTCAGTAAAATATAAGAGGAAAACATGGTTAGTCATAACAAATGACAGAGTTTGGGTAAATCAATGTATTACATATCTAAAACCGTAGCCTAGAAGCATTAAAAACAGGGTAACAACTATAAATATGCATGAAGAAAGTAAACAGTAAATCACAGAATCACATCAAATGGCACAATTACAGACCTAAAAAGATTGTTTATAAGCATTAAATGTCTATGACAGATCAACAAAAACCATAACAACATATCTTAGTACAAAAGCTGCAGCTAAGAAACAACGTAACATGTCTAGAAGCCTAAAGAATAAAATAGTCTAACAATCCATTCAAATCTAACTAAACAATACAGATAAGAAATCCAACAATTCATTCAAATAAAACTAACAAATAAAATATAATCTGTAAAGGATATGCAAATCTTAAAATATATATATATATATATATATATATAAATCTAACAATCAAAGTCATATAATTTAAAAACCAAGTTCACTAAAATATTACGCGGGGGAAGGAAAAAAAGAGAAAAATCAAAAATCAAAATGTCAAATAAATAAGTGCTTGAAATTTCCACTGCATACTCCCAATCTACCATGTTCACAACATTATTATCACAATCTACAAAAACAAATTAACAAAATCAGAAATAAAGACCAAATATATATATATATATATAATAAATAAGTAAAGCAAAAACCAGATTCTTACCCCATTTTTTCTTTTCCTTTTTGCTCTTCAGGTTTTACCATGATTTTCTCGAACCATGTAAATACAGGAAGCAAAAATAACAATAATAATAAACAAGAAAAACAAAAAATAAAAATAAAACAAAAATACTTTTTTCTAATTATGTACATATAGAAGAAAAAACAGCAATAAAAAAGAAAAAGAAAAAATGGCACAAAAACTAAAAAAAAAAAAAAGGATAAAAAAAATGGAGAAACAAAAAATTCCATAAACAAAAATATACAAAAACAAAAAATAAAAATCCACCAACACATACGCAACAAAAAACCCTACTAATAATAATAAGGGAAAAAATCACTATAAAAAAAAGACCAATCAAAACCCTAAAAAAAGGAATAAAAAAAAAAACCGACACCACTGAATATATACATGCAGGGAAAAAAATAACGATTAAAAAAAAAAGAAGGAAAATCAGCCAAAAAACAAAAAAAAAAGGGGAAAAATTTAAGAGAAAAACATATAGAAACAAAAAATTCCAAAGACAAAAACATATAGAAACAATTTTTTTTTTTCTCTACTAATATATACGTAGGAAAAAACCCTGCTAATAATAATAATAAAAAAATTTCACAATCAACAAAAACCAACCAAAACCCTAAAAAAAAAAAAAGCGAGACTAAAATAACAGTAAGGAAAAAAAAAACAAAAAAAAATTTAAAATCTAAAGTTGAAGAACCAAAAGAAGTAGAAAAAACCTTGGAAAGAAAGAAAAAAAACTAAAAAAAAAAAAAAAACGACAGAAGACGAAGAAAATAATGGCAGAAACAAATCAAGAACACAAAAAAACGCAAAAAACCAAAACTTTCGATTCGGAGAAAAGGAAAAAACCGAAAAGAAAATTGAAAAGTGTTGCCAAAAAAAAAAATCAGAGAAGAAAATGCTTCAAAAAAATTTAAAAAAAAAAAAGAGCAAACAACAACATAAGGAGAAGATGATGCCGGAAAAAATACAAACCGGCGATAAGAAAACGTAAATTAAATTTTAGGGTTTTGAAAGAATGAACGAACCAATAAAGAAAGAGAAAGAGCAACCAGAAGAGAGAGACAAAGTAAATAGAAGAGAGAGAAAATAGATAGAGTAAATGAGTGGCGGAGAGAGAAGTGAGGGAAAAAATCTAGAGTTAGAGGGGCAATTTCATCCATTCACTGTAGAGAAATCCTAATTCAGTACATCTGATAAGGGCAAAATTGTCAAAGAACAAACACCAAGGGCAAAACTATCCGTTTACTGTAGCAGAAGGGAAAAGCAACACTGACCAAAGGGCAAATCAATCCGTGCAATTAAGAAAAAAATGCAATTATGTCCGTTCACTGTAGTCAGAGGAAAAAACAACTTTACCCAAGGGGCAGAATAGTCCACGCACTATTCAAAAAACAGTAACCTCATGCATTCTTTTAGTATGTAGTAATATTATGCAAAACCAAAATGGACTTGAACAAACCTAATTAAACAAGTGAGTAGTTCCGACTCTTTCAAGATTGAGGGGATGATTATTTCTAAGTCCATATACAGGGATCTAGAGCTTCCACATTTTCATGTTTATTATGTCAATATCTACTTATTAATTACCAATAAAGAAAACGAATATCTTAATATTATAATGATAAATGCATGGGAGTATCAATATAATTACTAATTATATAATACACCATCATGACTATTGATAATTACTAGTTAAGAGAATTTAACAGGTATCCATAATGTAAAAAAAAAAAAAAAAAATCAAAATCAATAATCTATTTAAAAATAGAAGGATTTTTCTCTGGCGTAGCCAAGTATGTCAACCGTTAGCTCAGTCATATGACTGGTGGAAATTGATTATTTAATCCCATGGATAAATACAACGCATTTAATTTAACGGAGTTCATGGCATGGTGACTTTATGCCACCACATAACTACAAGAGAATTCTAAATATGGTGGAAGCTCTTTCGATTCTCACAACTATTACACCAACTCCGATATATTTATATATATATATATAAAGTTATTTTTACTTTTGTTATATTATTATTAACTTTTGAAATTTGTAAAGGTAAATTTTTAGTATTTAAATAAAATTTAACGAACTTGAAAGAAAACTATTAATGATATGAATAATATAACTCCTTAAGTTATCATTATCTAATAATAGAATCAGAAATTAAGACAGAGACTAATGGTGGTGGAATGTCCTCAAGCCAAATAATGTCTTCTGTGATACCTAATGCATGTTTGGCAAGGCCATATGCAGCTTTATTCGCTGTTCTAAATACACGTTTCACCATATAGCCTGGAAATGAATAGAGTAGACATTTTATATCTTCAACTGAAGTACCTGATTTTGTGTAAACTTTAGTGGAACAAGCAGAAATTGCCTGTAGTAATTCCAAAGCATCTGTTTCAATGTAATGTATCGGAAGACCAACATCTAAAGCCCATTGAAAGACTAAGACGAAGGGCGAAAGCTACAGCATCACGAGGGCAAAGGTTTCCATGTGTCTTAGAAGAAAGAGCTGCCATCACAAACCTCTCACTATCCCGAATCAGTGCCCCGATTTCCAATGATTTTTGGATTTCCTTCCATAATTCCTGCATCAACATTGAGTTTATAAAGTCCTTTAGTGGGAGGAATCCAACTTTTTAGTTGTTGAAGGATGATCCTCTTCCTGAGGAATCTCTAGTTTATTGGCAGTGTAATATTCCTGGAGAAATTAAGTTAATAGTCCATCGAGGAAGGAATTCCACTGGTTTACATTAATGCTGATAGTGAAGAGCTTTATTCCTTTCAGACCAAAATGTACCCATAATAAAGAAAGAAATAGCTCCAGTCTCTCATTATTATATAAATTTGACGGGCACTAAGGAGGATGTCCTGAAGATATGGAGATTACATGACTTCCATTACGAAAAATCAAAAGTCTGGCAACTTCCAAGACCGACGTAGTATTCTACACCATATATATATATATATATATATATATATCAGAGCATGCAGTGGCAAATCTTCCTTTGGATGGTTGCATATCGGGGACATATTGGAGATGTGATAATGTTTCTTTTGGCCAAAGCTTCAGAAGATGGCAGTGCTTCATTAAACACCTTCCAAATGAGTATCTCAACTTTTGGAGGTTTTGTCAAACTTCCATAATTTCCTCCACCAGCTTTTAACCAACCCCCTGCACTACAAGAAAATCGATTTTTAACGACGACAAAAGTGGTCGTTAAAAATTAGAAAGTTGTCGTTGAAAGTTATTAACGACAAAAAATCATGTTGTCGGCAGTTGTCGCTATATATGTGTGTCGTTGATTGTTTCAACGACGACTTTCTTATATTGTCACTGAAAGTGTTATTCTACGATAAGTAATTGTCGTTGATTAAATACAATTTGCATCGTTGATTTCTTTTAGACGACAATGGTATGTTGTCGTTAAAAGAATACAACGACAAGGTAGTCGTCATTGAAAGTACAAATTTTAGCGACAATGTACTTATTTCGACAACTTACTTGTTGTCGCTAAATTCTTTTTTTTTTTTTAACCAACAAATATATTTTTAACGACTTACTGTTGTCGTTGAATGTCTTATCACTATAAGAAAAATTGTTTTTTGCGACCAAAATTTAGTGACGATTTTGTTTCTTTTGGTTGCAGAAAGTTTTTTTTGCGACCAAAATCCTAGTGGCAAAAACTTATTTCATTCTAAACCAATTAAAACCTTTAGTGACTAAATATTTGATTGCTAATTGTGTAATGACTTTTCATGAAAAATAATAAAAAATAAATAAACTTAAGTAGAACAACTTACATTATTTGATGTAACTACTATCAGTAATATTATAAGGAACCAAACTAATACACAAATTTCATTTATGCTCTATTTATAAAGTATTTCACAAAAACATCTAAAATAGCTGAAATTTAATCATCACCAACTTGTACATAGACTCATTTGGTCTAATTTTTTCTTTTTCCAATTTCGCCCAAAGTTATACTATCGTGGGAAGTTTCTGAATCAGATGCATGCCCATCAATTTCAGTCCAATCATCATCCGTAGGAATTTGAGAAAATCTGTAAGAGTAGTGTAATATTTCTTGTTAGATTATTTTCACTAATATTACTTCAAAGAAAAAGAAATCACTAACAGTTTTACAAAGAAGATCTTATTAGTTAACAAAAGTAACAAAATCTATAGGCAGAGACCAGAGAGAGAAAGAGAGAGTGAGGCAAAAGAAATCCTCAGCTTACTTTTCCTTTCTCCGCTCTCTAACTCGGATGGTATCCTCCTCTGTTGACGACCCTCACTCCACTCGCTTCCCTCCAGCAGATGAGAAACATGGAGAGTTTTGAATGCTCTGTTCTTGAAAACAAAACAAAAGAATCAACTTTCAAAACTAAAAAAATGAAAAAAAGTTAAAACATATGGAAATTCCTGCATTATTAAAAGTTAAAACATAACATGCTTCAAAAAATTGCCACTTGATCATCAATCAAAATCTGTTGTAAACCACTATTTAATGTACCCTCAAAGAAGCAAAAACTGTAGCAATGCAAGTAGCCATCACATTCAGACATGCAACACCTTTGCGTGTATCCTCCTCATCCCCAAACAGTTCCTCTAAGGCCCTCTCATTGTTGGTAATAAAACCCTGCACAAGAAAGAGAGAGTTAAGGAACGAAGATAAAAAAACGAAAACACATCAGCATCAATAGGGAAAAGAAACAGTCCAGTGAATGCAATCAGCAATGTGTATAAGAACTTGACATGCCAAATCCAACCCCTATCCCCCTTTGAAATTTCTGAATGCGTTCCAATTTAAAAATAACTAATCGTTTGCAACAATTAACTATGGTAACAGAGACATTAAAAGGATATCTCTACTGCCTTAATTTTTATTTATTTTTAGTTCCAGGGAAATTTTGAGTTTATTTCTTCAACAGATAAACACAGACAAGGCAACGTGCACAGAGGAGAACATGTTTAAAATGATTATTCAAATTATAGATAGCAATTTCAACAGTGGACCGAGTGCGACATCACATACCTGGCTATCTATGGCAAAAAACTCCAAATTCATCTGCACATTTTTACCCAAAATAAGAATTGAAGAAGTTCTTAAGAAATACAAAACAGGGAGAATTTGCTAGTTTATGAAATTCATCACAGTTTCACCCAAATAATGATTTTAACTTTCTTTCAAATAAGAGCAACATTTACCTCTATAAATGCACCTATGCGAGGCAACACTGTTCCATCCTTCTTAATGTGAGCAATCAATTCTTTCGAAATAGGTAAACTGAAAAAAAACAAATGCCCTTCACAGAATGCTCTGTTCTTGAAAACAAAACAAAATAATCAACTTTCAAAACTAATAAAATAGAAAAAATCAAAAATCAAAAAAATTAAAAAAGAAACCTGAGGAGCTGCTAACACAGCGAGGTGGTGGTAAAGCGAGTGCTGCATCATGTCCTGCTGTTTGAGCCTCTGGTGCTGCATCTTCGGCACAACGATGGAGGCGATTCGAGTTCTGGAAAAACAAAAAATAAATCAAAGAAATTTAAGAACAGATAACAAAAGGAGCAAAAAAAACAAAAAACAAAAAACAAAAAAAAGAAACCCCTTGTAACAGAGATGGGGAGATGTGAACGAAGAACAAAAGATATGGGTTTGAGGACTTGAATCTCTTTAAAGTTCAAACCAACGGAAGTTGTCTTTTGCGGGAGGTTTTTTATTTTTTATTTTTTAAAAAGGTCTTTTGTGGCAGGTTTGGCGCACTTTTCTTCAAATATTTCATCCTTTTGGAGGCAAAAATTAGCGCTTAACATCACTGAAATTTCTTTACTCTAATATTAATTATTATATATTTTTTTAATTATTATATTTGTTCATTAATATTTATGTCTTCTATAATTTTTAAATATAAATAAAATTTGAAACTTATAAATCAAGGTACTTTTAAATATTTTATTTTCTACGTTCGAGCATTTATACTTTTTTAAATATTAAAGCAGTTATATTTTTTAAATTTTAAAATATTAAAGTATCTATACTTTAAGCAAAACAGAAGGGTTTTTCCGCAAAATTATGAAAAAAAGTTAATATGCATGCATATATATTGAATTCATTATATTATATCAGTTAGTCAATCTAATATTCATAAGAATAATACATAACATTTTTTTTTAGCGACAAAATAACTTTTTAAATTATCAGCTCTATTAGAATAAATGTGATGTTGAAAATTGCACATAAAAAGTTTGAGTTTGAAGATTTGTAATTGTAAGTCAAATCACTTTAAGTTTTGAGTTGAGATTATTTAAAAATAGGGGTGGATGGAGGTTAGAATTTCATTTTTGTCTCTTTAACTTTGAAAATTTCAATGATTTTCAATAGTTTTTTTCAAATATAAAAACATATTTTACAACTTTATCCATTATTTACCCTATTAAAATTCTTTTGGTTATAATATTAACAAATTCTATCCTAAATTTTGATTTTAAAGTATTAATATTTACAATGTAATAACTCAAACAAATCAAAATCGACTATATTACCATTAAATTTCACAAATTTTTGAACACTAAACTTTAAAATTAATTAAACTCTATTACAGTTCATGCAGGGAAAAAAAAAAAAAAGAGAGAAACAAAGACACAAATTGATAAAGATGGCAAAAGAAGTATTGTAGTTCTGGAACAAAAATTTTTATTCAATTCCGCTTGAGTTGGTTTTTAACGGTATATGTCTATTGGTTCCGTTAGTGTTATGGCTAGGCGGAGTTTGTTACAGTCTTTATACTACGAGTGATTGTCTCTCGATCGATAAAAATATTTCATCGATTGTAGATTAAAAAAATAGTTAGTCTAGACTCTTCGTTTTCTTTAGAAGGGAAAAAAATGTCATTAATTGACTTATCAAGCCTAAAAACCAAGAAGAAAGATAAAAAAGCATGTTTGGATACCGACAAGGATGAAAATATCAATATTAATTTCATATCGGTATTTAAATTTTAAGTAAATATCGACGAAGATATCGTTATCGATGAAAATTGACGTAAAATACAGAAATTCATTTTAAAATACTAGAATTTTAAATATAATTTTATAAAACAAAAAATTAAGAATTTTAAAACACATTTTTGTCTAAAAGTAAGTTTTGTGTAAACATATGTATCTTAGAATCCATCAGGAAATCTAAGAATGGGCAATAACTTACACTCAATTAGGATATTTCTTATGAAGCAAATTTTTAATACTATGAAGTAAAATTTTGGAGCTGTTTTTATTTTATTTTATTTTTTATTTTTTTTATATATTTAAATAGTGCATGTGATTATGCACACTCATTAAACAGAAATAGTAATTCAGTCGCTATAATTATGTTAAAATTATCTTATAATTTATATGAGTACAAAAATAGCAACTCCAATAATTTTATATCTTTTGATGTTTCGAGCCTGTTACGTACTCATTCCATAAATTCTGGGCACTTTTGATAAATGCCATAAAATCATGTATTGGACTGATTTTTACCATACATAAAAAAACTCTTATAAGATTGTCATTGATGACATTATAAATATTTATTCATCTATTTATTTTAAAATGTCAATTATAATTATTAATTGGTATCCATGATGCATTTGGGGACACGTGAATGGTGAGAAATGATGTACAGCTCACCATCTTCAAAAGTTAATCAACAGCACAATATATGTGTATCTACATTCAATGTTTTTCATACTATTTTTATTGAATATTTTATAGACATTTTTATGTTATTTTGTGATGGTTGAATATGAGAAAGTAGATTAATCTTTTTTTTTTCTTTTTTTCTTTTTTTTTTTTTTTGAGATTGAAATTTTGTTATTGTTTAATGAAAGTTTTATCATTATTAAGCTTTTTTTTTAAATGAAATTTTCTTTTTCAAGAAAAAATTGTGAGGCAGAATGTAGTTGAGCAACGTAGGGTATTTTAAATTTTAATTTTTTTAATAAAAAAATTAATAAGAAAAAAATTAAAACAGGGAAACCTTTTTTTTCCTTAAATAATTTAATGGGGCTGTTTATAACTATGGTAGGTGTAATATAGTTACTCTATATCTGATATATATAATATATACTCTACGAATTTAAAACTATAGGAGATGTAAGATAATATCCAAACAATTATTGTCAAGATGAAAAGAGATAATTGCATTCGGACTATTTGATTGGAAGAAAAAAAAAAGTAAAACGAATATAATTTTTAAAATTTGGTATCGGTAGTGTTGTTTCAAGTTAACGAAAACTATTTAACAAAATAATAATGAAAAATCTAAGTTTAAAAAAGAACAAAATTTAGAAAATTAAATCCTAATAAAGTTAAATACTTAATTATTAGAGCAGAGATTCTTTTTGAGTTTTTTAAAAGATTCGCTTCTTTCATCCCTCATGATCTGATATAATTTATGTATTTTGTTTTTTCCCGTTGAAAATCATGTCATTCATATCTATTTGGCATTATTTTTGTAATAAGGAAAATATTTATTTCACTACCCCACGTTTTATAACTGCTCCCACTCCCTCCATTATTTTTTCAACTTACTTCCACCCTCTATCTCTCTCTCTCTCTCTCTCTCTCTCTATGTGTGGGTATATAAGATATTTTAGGTAATTTGATTACGATAACTATCTAAGGAAATAAAAATAATAAAAAAAACAAAATAAAATAACAAAAGCAAAAATTAAACGGAGAGAAGGAGAAGATTCAATATCTAAAGAGAGAGAGGCCGTCATTTAGCCCGTCACGCCACTACCGTCTAGCCCATCGCGCTGCCATCGTCTATACTCCTTTCTAAAATTAGACTTTTAATGATGATAACGACCTTTGACTTCGACTAGTGTATCGTCACTAAAAGTTGATAATTTATGACAAAAACTAAAAATTAATGACAAAATTGGTCAACGTAAAAAATCACTAATTCATTAGATTTTCAATGACAATGACCTTTGTCGTTAAATGAGATTGGACAAAACTTTTATCGACAACTTTTAATGGCGACTAGTGTATCGTCGTTAAAAGTTCATAATTTACGACAAAAAGTAGATAATTAACTGCAAAATTGGTCATCATTAAAAATCACTAATTCTGAACATATTCAATGAGGACATATGATTGTCACTAATTAATATAAGTTGTCGTTAAAAGTTTACCCGCCAATATGAGGGCGCCAAAACTCGTTGGCGCCAAAAATCTCAAATTATTAGCGACAATGTGAAGAAAAGTGTCGTCAATAAAAGCTTTTTAACGACAGTATAGTTGTCGTTGATGCTTGTATTGCATCCTGTCGTTAATAGCGCAGTTTCAACGACAACCTGTCGTTGAATGTCACTTTCAACGACGAAGTTTTAGTCGTCACTAAAATTAAGTTGTCGTTAAAAGTTTACCCGCCAATATGAGGGCGCCAAAGCTCGTTGGCGCCAAAAATCTCAAATTATTAGCGACAATGTGAAGAAAAGTGTCGTCAATAAAAGCTTTTTAACGACAGTATAGTTGTCGTTGATGCTTGTATTGCATCCTGTCTTTAATAGCGCAGTTTCAACGACAACCTGTCGTTGAATGTCACTTTCAACGATGAAGTTTTAGTCGTCACTAAAATTAAGTTGTCGTTAAAAGTTTACCCGCCAATATGAGGGCGCCAAAGCTCGTTGGCGCCAAAAATCTCAAATTATTAGCGACAATGTGAAAAAAAGTGTCGTCAATAAAAGCTTTTTAACGACAGTATAGTTGTCGTTGATGCTTGTATTGCATCCTGTCGTTAATAGCGCAGTTTCAATGACAACCTGTCGTTGAATGTCACTTTCAACGACGAAGTTTTAGTCGTCACTAAAATTGTTGTCGTTGATTCTCACTTTTCTTGTAGTGCTGGTTGAAGATGAGGGAGTATCATTTAAGCCAATATGCTGATTTCACAGTGAACAAAACCTTTATCATGATAATGCCAAATCAATCTATCCTCTCTTGGAAAGACACTCAGTGGAATAGAATATTATTCCAAGTTCTCTTTGGCATAATGAAAGCCTGAAACTTTTTAGTATGACACCACAATTATTGCTGAATAATAATGGTAAGAAGAAGTTTTCCCTTGGAATCCATGGATATATCTTTCGAAAGAGAAATAGAATCACCATTTGCCCACTTTCCAACGATTACCTTTGAGTAACAAATCTTTTCCCCATATGATGCTCCTCCAAGTTAATGATGGATATAGTTCCCGCGGTTGTCGCTGTTATCAAGGACGTGGGATTGGATAGCATTCTCCAAGCCTGTTTAGCCAAAAGTGCTTGATTCAAAAAGATAAAATATCTAAAGTCTAGAACTCCATCTAATTTAGGTTTACAGAGCTTTTTCCATCTAATCCATTGGATCTTTTTTTTTTTTTTTTTAATAATTATTACCAGAGAATCCCCACCAAATATATCCATCATTGATTCAAAATAACAGAAGTTAGAAACATTTAGAGTAAAGAATAAATTTATTAAGTAAATAAGTTTCTTACTTTTAATGAATAGATTATTTACCTCATAAATTTAGTATTTATTTTAATATTTTAAAATCTTACTATTTTTATTTTTATTTTTTCAGTTTCATAAAAATACTATTTATTACAGTTTTCGTTCGAGGGTTCTAAAGTCTGGGCTTGACTGATAATGTAGGTCCACAAGGCCGACATCCACTGCACATGGGCTGCCTGAAAGCATGTTTATGAGGCTGGACATAGGCTTTGTCCTTGACCCATTACTGTCCATTTGGCCCAATTGTGGCCATGCCATCCCTTGCATATAATTCCACCCATTTTGCAAAAATTGACAATTTTTTTTTTTTTTTTTTTTTGCTTAAATTGCAAAAATTGACATTGATTCATTTTGACGACCTTTTAATTGTATTTTATGATTTGATAGGGACATTCATGAATATTGGTATGTGGCCTTTTAAAGTTGTAAATTTTCTGGTCTTTCTTTCTCTCATTTCTCTATCTCTTCTCCTTCGCTCCCCGCCCACCCGCCACGCTTTATCTCCACAAGGCATTCTCCTCATGCTTGAGTAGCGAGAAGATACCACCTCTAGCTATAGTTGTGGTACACTAAGGAGTCTAAATCCGTTGTTTCATTTTGCTACCCTCTTGACTGTTACTCTATTCCTTATTTAACATGTCATCTAAATTTAACAACTTGATTACATTAATAGGAGTTAATAAGTTTATATATATATATATATATATAAACAATTCACTTAGACGTGAATATTTAATTGGTGAGACAACTAAGAAGACATTATAAATCTTAACTCATTCAATAGATGAGCGATTTTATTCAATAACGTACCGAGTTGACTTTACAAAAAGATATATAGAAAATGATGCTTAACTCTATGGAGCTCATTGTATTTCTTATGAGCTAACTAGCCATAACTTAACAACATTCAAAAAAATAATAAAGATTAATCACTTAATATGTTTGTTGAATTAAAAGTTATATAAAATTCAGTAACGCTAAAAATTATTCAAATCTTCAGAGTTTTATCGTGAACATATCTAATATATTCTTCTTGGTGCTCTATGATTGACAATGCAACCCGACAAATAAATTTTGATGTACCAACCAAAGACCCATGATCGAAAAAATTGCTTTTGATGTACTACCGGTGATTGTGGATGATAGTGAGAAAATTCTATTTAAAATATTTATTTATATTCATTTTAGGTTACATGAAAAAGCGCATCTCTTAATATAAACTATGTATTGATGAACTCTTAAATCTTAAACCGATAGCTGTTAAATGTCAAGGTCAATATCCTTTTCAATTTATGCCCTCTCTTTGTAGCTAAATATTTTATTTTTCTCCCCTATTAAAAAAAGGTATCTACAAACTGTACTCGAGGTAATTTTGAAAAGTCTACCAAAGGAATTGTAGAGCACTATATTTTAACTAGAAAACGTTGCTCTTATTGGCCGTTGAAGTAGAGCAGAAAATTATAAAAAATCTAACTGATTGTGTGGGAAACGTACTCAACCTGTTTACATATATATATATATATATATAGCTATGTATAGCAAACAATGTCGTTGTCTATGACTGCTTTAATATCAACCTTCCCAAGTTTGCCAAAGTCAAGTCAATCCATTTGCAACTTTTGATTTTATACGCACAGGGTCGTCTTTTGTAAAACACGTCGTGCTAAACAAAAAAATTTACTACTCTAACTTGTCATACAAGCAATAACAAAAAAATGAAAAATAAAATAAAATAAAATAAAATAAAACAAAAAAGAGAGAGAAACAAGAACAATAACAAGAAGAACAAGAGAATGAAATTAGAAACTATGAAAACAAAAAATGGAGACTGCAAATAGGATTTCTTGTTCGGACACTCATAACTATGGGGGGTCCTTTTTTAAACGGCGTGTGTGTATATGTACTCTCATATTTGCTGTTTCCTCCCCATTTACCGATACTTTCCTCCTCCCCCCCCCCCCCCCCCCCCCCCCCCCCCCCCCCCTTAAAAATGATAAAGGGACTGTGTTTTTCAAGAACTACTTTTGACTTTTAGGTTGAAAGTAATTTTTGAAAATGTTTAGATATAGAGTAGAGTTTTACTTTCTAAAAGAGCTTCCAAGTCAAAAGCTAAAAAATATGACTTCCAGTAAAGCTCTTCTTAATAGATTTTAAAACTTATAATAAAATTTAAGTTAAACGTTATAAACTTCATTTTAATATTTTTATGCTAATTAGAAAACTTTAAAAATTATTTCGACCTCATAAGGAATTTTATTCTAAACACTTACGAAAAATAATAATTTTTACTTCTCTTCTAAAAAAGCAAAGCAAAAACTTTGTGCAACTGATCCATGATAACTTATGTCTTCCTTTGCAAGATCCAAAATATAATAATAATGACTTTTGAAACAACTTCAAAAACTACAATATTTCATGTAAGCGATAAACATTTGTACAAACGACAATTATGAAAACGACAACAAAAATGAAAATAACTTATACAATAGACAACACAATATTTGTAAACAAATGCTTCGGCAATATCCAGTCAAAAAACGAATGTTCGTCCATAGAGCCTTGATTCTCTATAAAGATTCCGGTCAAAGTCAAAGAATATATAGAAATTTGTGGAGACTTCGAAACTTGTATCAAACTTTTAACAAAATTTTATAAACTTTAATCATTGTTAGTTTTTTATTGTTCATGGGTAAATTTAAAAAATGAATTTGTTTGTAAAGGTCTCTAAAAAATTACATAGTTTAAAGAATAATTAAAATTCAAATAATTTTAACTTCCCTTTTCTTATTGCATAAAATTGTTTGAATAAAAACTATGCCTAATAGACTGGATCATACAATCCAATTGATATAACTAACTTTTAGGTTAAAAAAAAAAAGAGATAAATAAGCTAAAACTTTGCCTACACAGTTGATCATCCGTGAGAGTTTTAACTCTCTCGAAAAGCTTTAATTAAGTCACAAAATATAATTAAAGTAATTATGAGAAAGACTATATGGAACTTTATGTCAAATTTTTCAACAAATTTTATTAACTTTAGTCCAAATATTTATTGTTCGTGAGTAAATTTTAATATTATCTTTCTTTGTAAATGTGACAGTCATGAGTCGTTATAGTAAAGCTCTTAAATTCATACATATAGCTTCAAAACTAATTAAAGTCATAACTTATACTAGTCATATTTCATAAAAGTCTAGTAAAAACTATACCAAACCCATTTGACATGTATCATGCTGTCCATTTTAACATAGCTTTATACTTTTAGATAGTACAAAAAAGAAAAGATAAATAAGCTACAACTTTTATGGTCAGTGACTGAAACCATTTTTCTTAAATAAGCTAAAACTTTTTTTTTTTTTTTTTTTTTTTTAAATTTGGAGGTGGGGACTCAAACTCTTTGATAGGTTTCTTAGGAGACGTATTGAGCACTTTTCTCTTGTAAGGAAGATCAAGAAAATACAATCACGGATGTTGATAGGAAGAAAAACAATAAAGATATTTTGGATATAAAATTAATAATAACCTTTTAAACTTTTAATACCAGGATGATGCCGAAAATTTGAGTTTTTATTCTCTGATTAATGAGGATATGGGTATTTGACCTAAAAAAAAAAAAAAGAATACGGAACTTTGTACAGATTATCCTTTTTCAATAATTTGAATTATAATTGAGAGTAGTTATGTATTGTATGTTATAAAATTTTATACCGAGATTCAACAATTTTTTTTTCCTGAATGAATTGAGAGTGGACAACAATTCTCAATGTTACGATGAACGTTCTAACTATATTAACACCTCTATCCCAAGCCTATCTTATACTTAACCCACCATAACACTCTAATTTATTTAATATAAAAAAATTACAAAAGAGTTTAGCCATATACTCTAATTTTTTAAGTTGAAGTTAATTGACTTTTCAAAAACTAGTTATAATTTTTACTGACTTTTCAAAAAAAAAAAAGACAAAAACCGAGATAAAAATTTTAAGTTGGAGATAGTACATCAAATGCACCCAACTCACAAAAATGAGAGCAAAAAAGACTACAAAGAAACAACAAAAATAGCTAAACTAAACTAAAACAAGCAAACATATATGTGCCAAGACAAATCCAAAACGTGATCTACTCCTTTCGGGGGACCCAAAAAATTAGAGATATTCACAATTAAAACAAAAGGGAGCTGCCGATACCGAAAAAGGATAAATTCCACCATAGAAAGTCATAAATATGGATCTCAAAAAACACATCCAATTAAAACAAAAAACTTAATATCATATTATTTCTTGTACTTTTTTTGGGCAGATTTTATATATATATATATATATAGTCGTGTAATATAGACTATATCTTATACTCAATTAGATCAATTAGTGATCCTACGAGAGTCACAGATTCTTTTCATCAAGTTCAATTAAAAAGGAAAAACAAAACAAACATATATATATATATATTTGGATCTCCATAACTTATTCATCCATCACTTGGCCGTAATGCGAATCATGATTTAAACAAGAAGAGTCTTTCCATTCCACAATATGTGCCTTAAGCATCTCCTTAACTCTCTCCTTCAAGTACCTTCCACACTCCACCTGCAGCAAAACACACAGCCTAGACACCGCTCCCAACTCCACCATTTCCCTCAGCACCTGTTTGGTTCCCGAGAATCTGCAAATCATCGCGAATATCATCACCGCACTATCGTCCACCGCCGGCGACACCCTCAAGATCCGCCTCGACACGACGGCAATGCTCGCTTTGTGGCTCAGGAACTAAGCCCTCCCGTCGGCGCACGAGCACAAGTTGAACAAAATCCCGAAAACGAGCTCCGTCGTTCTCCTCTCCGTGGCGCCGGAAACTATTTCGAGCTCTATAAGCTCGAAAACGGCGCCGTATTCAACCATCAACATCCGGTTTCCGACCATACGGAGACGCCTCGAGCAGTATCTGCAATACTGCGTTTAGCCCTTCGTGTGTGACGACGTTCTTATCACTCTTCCTTAGAACTTCTACAATGTTTTTGAATAATTCGGGTTTTAACCTAGAAATGTTGTTAGGGTTACCTTTTTCGACGATCGATTTCAGGACTAAAATTGCATGCGTTTTGATCATGGGATTATCCGATTTGCAACTCAAAATCCACGTTAGAGAATCCATAGCACGTTCGTTCTCGATCAGATTCTGCGTATTATTGTTACTATTTATCCGAACTATGTAGTGAAGTATGCTTAAACCTTGTTCCAGCCCTTCCGTTTGGTTCCCGAGAAAACAGGTGGAAATGAATGAGAAAACGGCCTTCGAAACGCCTGCTTCGATCATGTACTTGATGTTTCTCTCGTTCTCCGCCGCCAGAATTTCCAACTGTTTGATGGCTTTTAGCTGAAGCTGAGGTTGTTCCTCCAGGTCTTTGAGAAGCTCAAGGATTCGAGCTTTGTTCGACGGTGGCGTTGGCGTCAGGATTTGATAATCGAAGGTGTGGAATGACATCTCGGTACACCAAGCCTGGATCAGACGGCGGAGAGTGTGGTTGGGGATCAGCTCCGAGATGTCTGATTATAAGGGCTGTTTGGTTACAGGGCAGGCATGTTCTTGGAGGTGAATAGCCAGTGCTCAATGCTGTCCCGGACGTAGCTTATTCCGGTTTTGGCAGGTACCGGATCTTACATGATTTGAAGGGAAATTGGGCAGATGAAATAATGAGGAACTTCAGCATCTTCCATTGGAAAAAGAGAGAGAGATAGAGAGAGAATAATTAAGATATGTATTTAGGTTTTGAAACTACTAGGGTTGTGATATGAGATTTTGGGATAGTAGTAGTAGTTGGGAATCAACTACATGACACCAAGTGTGTACACGTAGTAGTAGTTGGGAATCAACTACATGACACCAAGTGTGTACACACACACAGATGGAAGAGAAAAATAATATAGTAGTTTCACCTGAGGAAGGTTGTGTATAAACAGGACCACATATTGTACATACCGTTAAATGTGTCGTGATTGTACTCATTCTCAAAGAATAGTGATAGAATACAAATTATAATATTAACTTTCTGATTACTGATTCACGTGTCATATCTTGATTGATAGATACAATCAATTAATTTGATAATACTTTAAATACTTATAAATAAAAAAATGACAATTCTTATATTATATAAGTTGGTACCTTAAAGTTGATATTAGAGTTGGTGTCCCTATTATTATTCTTCTAAAAACTAATTCAAGCGAAAAGAGTGCTCAATAGCATCTCAATAATAAATTTAACTTCTAACACTCTCGCCTATGTGTGATATGTCGTGCAAATAGGTTGAGATCCAAACACAATACGTTTTGTGTAAAATTTAGCTCTCTTAACATGTTAAATAATAAATTTGATTAAAACTTATTCCAAAAACTAGTTAATGAGAAGATTGTCGAATCCACGTACACTTAGGATCTATTTGGCTCTCGTGTTCGGATCTAATTTTTCCATCTAGTTTTTGTCTTTCTCCAAAAAGTCATAAAAAATTATAACTAGTTTATAAAAAGTGAACCAATTTCAACCTCAAATTTCATTTTAAACCGGCTTTCCAAATGCAAGCTTAATATATAATGACAGTTAGTAATCGAGTTATTTGGCAATTATTCTACGAATGTGCTCATGACAGACAACTGTCATGTTATGACTACTTTTCTACACTTATTTAACTTGCATTTGGTTCGTCGGTTGGAGATGAAATTTTTAGATTGGAGTTGGTTGACTTTTCAAAAACTAGTTATAATTTTGTTGACATTTCAGAAAAAAAAAATACAAAAATTGAGATGAAAAAGTATAGTTTAGTTAGAGTTAAAATTAAATACTAAACAAAGCTTAAAATTAGGCATAGCCTAGTTAGTCATTTTTTTTATTTTTATTTTTTGCAATTAGAAACACACGTGTAACAAAGAATTTTTTTTTTTAATAGAAACACGTGTGGACCTTTATTGACTGTTAAATTGTGTAGGAGAAAATTACCATATATATGTCATACAATACCGTTGACAGTAGCTGTAATTTTGTTCTTTTACATTACAAATTTTGGCAAAAATTTTGTTAAATTCTATCCAAAACTAAATTTGAGAAACATTGGTAGAATTAAAAAAAAAAACTATATATATAATATTAAAGCACTAGAAGATATCACCAAAGACGAAGTAGAGGGAAATGCATTAAAGGTTTAGCTTCCTCTCGTGGAAGACCTCCTGCAAGTCATTTATTTCTCCAAATGATTACGCACGTTCTTTTCCCCCCCACCCAACAACCCCACAAGCGCCCCACACCCCGGCCCCCCCCCCCCCCCCCCCCCCCCCCCTCCTCTTTTTGAAGCGAATGTGGCCAAGTAATGTGATGTTAATAGGAGCAAGCCATATCCACAGCAATAATCAAATTTATAAGCTGTGAGATATGTTGTCTCGAATTTTCTCTATGTTCGTAATTTTATAACTCATTTAAATTTAAGAATTTAGTAACATAATAATTACTAGATGCTGTTAATACTTAAGTGAATAGATAAGTTGTCAATATAGCATTTGGTCGTCAATAAAATAGAAAAGTGGGACAATATCTCAACTCTGAATTTATGACCGACCACGCGAACTTGTTAAAAACCTAAAAACGGGACTCTACAATTCTATATTTGACATTTCAAAAAAAAAGAAAAAGAAAACAAAGTTCAGTCTTTTTTTAAGAGGTGGCCAACATCGGCATGTCACCTGATTTCCTATTGGCTATTATATATGATCAGTAAAAAGGGGAAGATAGAGAAGGAGTGATGAGAAATTTAACATATTTGTTTAAGAGAATAATACCTGATATGGAATAAAAAATTGTAGAATTTTATTGCGAGAGAAGAAAAATAATCTTATCCATAAGATATGTATCAAATTCTATAATTTTTTAACTTTATTATTTTGATGTGATTTTGACCCGATCTTAAATTTAAAAAATATACACTACCATTACAGTCACAAAAAGACCCTAAAACATTATTCTGCCGTGCAATTTTCGAACCGTCCTACTTTCATCTAACTCAATATATATTTGTTCTTTTTTTTTTTCCCCCTTCTTATAATAATAACCTGACGCGTTTAGAACTTTCATGTAGCGTGACCCAGAAAAAAAAAAGAAAAATAATGCATCAAAAAGATCATAGGCAATGAAAAGTGTTCATCATTATTTTGGTCTTTGTTTTCTTGGTGGTCCTTCGTGATCAATAGTTGGAAATTTTCACTAGTATAGTATAACAAAACAGACGACTACCTTATCACTACTTTGTACACTTGGCAAGTTTCAGCAAACTCCACAGTCGGTCAATTTTTCTAACATAAATATCAAACTAGTACTGCTTTAATACACTAGCGCGTGTTACTCTTTGTTGGCTGTATTTATATGGTACAATGCCATTGACTACGACTGTGTGCTTTAATTTCTACGCTGTCCTAATTTTGGAAAAATCAAGTCTAACCTACTTGGAACTTTTGATCTTTTAACGCGTCCTAGCTAGCATAAATAAAATTTACTCAACCAAATTTTAGTATCGTAATAATAAATAAGAAAAGAATAAAAGTAATAAAGAGCAAATAAAATTTTAATGTGGATGTGCTTATGTCGACGGATTAAAAACAAAAATTTATTAGTGAAGAGCACTATATATAGATGTGCTCTCATATATATATATATATATATATATATATATAAGTTTACAAATACAAAGTTGGGTAAGTTGCTTTATTAATACTTACAAATCTACTAAATAAAGAAGTACTATACATTACAATAGTTATAAATAAATTAAAAGTTCCTAATAAAGATAATTGAATATAAAATAGTAACTTTCCTAATATTTAGTAGTTAAACTGTATTTTAATTCTAGGAGTCTGGCTGTTTTATGGATTTGAACCAAAAACTTTAAATTAAATAGAAATTTAAAATTTAACGATATTTTATATATGACTATTAGAAGGTATAAAATTTGATTGTTTTCCTCCCTAAGCTTAAAAAACAATAACATTGACTCTTTTAAGGGGAAAAAAAAGACTAACTTTTGAAGCAACTTAAAAATGAAAAAAAATAAAAAAATAAAAACACATTTAAACGACAAGAATGAAGGGTATCGTCAAAAAATAAATTTGTCATCGAAAATTTCTTATGGTCAAATGGAATGAGCTTTAAGAGGAGATTCAAGAAGTACTGGGACCACACACTAGCGAAGGACATGATATTTTTTTTTAGGTTTACCTACTTTAATTGGCAAGAATATTAAGAAAACTACCTTCACTTTGTGTGAGAAAAAAGTGTGGGATCAAAGCTTCAATTGTGGCAAAGGAAACATTTCTCAGTTGAATGTAACAAGATAGGTTAAGGGGAATGTCATTTTTCACAATGGGGACAGAGCCCTGCCCCTTATAGGCGGAGGTGGGATGGAGGATTGCTTATTAGGTTTGAGACAAAAATAGGGACAACTTGTCGCCCCATTCTTAAATACATATTTAAGGAAAACAAAAAAAACTAAATATTAAAATATCCTAATATTATTTCTTTTGTGAGAACATTGAACTTAGGATTATTTTATTTTTATTTCCAACTTATTGAAATCTTATTGATAATCGATATTATAGTGGGAATTGTAACAGATATGGGGACAACACCCCATCATGATTGTCTAGCCATGTCCCCGCTTCTACTCCTTAAGCAAAGATAAAGGCAGATATTGGGATTGTTTTGAAGGTCGGGGATAAGGATGGGGAAGCACATTTCTCAACCCGACCCCATTACCATCTCAAAAGGATTTTGATCAAAGCGCGATGTCTCTAGCCATAGCCACCTACAGTACCATGAATGCCTTCAAATTACCTGCAGCCCTTCTCAAACTTCATCCAACTGGACTAGTCAAGAGCTATTGGAAAACCCTCAAAGTAAATTGTATTTGATTCTCAAATTAGTAAAAGCGTTCAATAGCTAACCATCCTAATGTATCACATGTTAAAATCTAAGCATGATAGTTCAAACTGTAGCTTCTTGCTCGGTCCGCGCGTAACTAATTTGTTCTACATTTTTTCGACATTCTGCTTCTACTAATTTGTACGGCCCCGTTTCACATTATTTTGCTATAATTTCGCTTTCTTTTTCATTGGTAAGTAACTTAAGATTTGCCATGTGAGCATTCTGAACAGTGTTGTATTTCACAGGGTAAAAATTCACCTCCCCACCGCATAGTTGATAAGAAAAACCAATGGCTAAGCTGGACAAACTCTGCAAACAGAAAGTGTACGGAGGGATGTAACTTCAAGATATAACTTCTTTCAATCCGGCCCTCCTACTAGCCAGGCCATGCAAGGTGGCACTTGACTCAGCAACTTGATTCACTTGCAATCGGATTCAACAAGGGTCAATATTCCCTCGAGCTCATAGATGAAAATTACGATCTTCAGGATTGACAATGTGAGTCAAACTTCTAACATCGTCTCTCATGTGTAGGGTGTCATATCTCTCATTGCCCTTGAAACTCTGACTCTAATATGAGGTTAACTGAGTTTACTAAACTAATCCCAAAAGCTAGCTAGTTCAAAGAAAAAGGATGTTCAATTTGTATATAAATATCATAACAATCTAATAATTTAACGTACGATGTGCAACATATTTCGACAACAACAAGGAACAAAGCTTGGTCACGATCCAGTGATCAATAGCATGAGACATAACATTCCAACGAGAAAAATGAATTGTACGGGCTCTCAATATTATACTTGCTCAAAGTAAAGTTGCTTCTAATAACTTTTTATGTCCATTTATAAGAGCTTTCAGTCAAAGTTATTAAATATGACTTCCTAAACTTTAAAGCTTGTTCAAGAACTTCAATAAGCCAATTTTATAAACTTAACTCTAAAATTTTTGTTGCTTGTATATATTAGGAAATTTAAATATCATTTTAAACATATATAGCTTCATTAAACTCTATAAAAAGTTTGATTTTGTACACAATATGACTTCTATTCTTCTACTGCATAAAAGTCCAAGTAAAACTCTTACCAAACGAACAGATAGGATCAATATTTGACAGAACTTTTACCTATGCTTTTAGGTAGTAGGAGGAGAAAAATAAAAGAAAAGAAAAGCTACACTTTTTCAGTCAGGGCTAAAACCATATTTTTGAAGAGCTTATTTCCTTACTCAGGTAATAAGGAAGATCAAGCAATGCTAACACAGATGTTGATAGAAAAAAATAATAATAATACCAATATTAAGGACATGTAGTTATCTCTAGGGTCACTCATATTTTACCCTATAAACTTTAAAAACTCTCACTTTGTCTTATGAATTTGAAATCACCCCTAATTCACCTCTTTATATAAGAATTTCAATCCAAAATAGAAGAAAAATAGGGAAATTAGTCTTACTAAACCTATTATAATTTCTGCTAAAAATAAACGGAAAAAAAACTATATAAATGCATTTAATTCACTCCATTTTCATTGGTTGCTAACTGAAATTTTGATAAAACGGGTAAATAAGTGGGGTTAAATTGAAAATCCAGGAGACAAAGTGTAAATAGCTCTAAAATTCCGGGATATAGATGAAAATAATCCTTAATATCTTTAATATGATGCAGTAAATGAGTTGTTATATTCCAATCAATCAAATGTTGTTTTCTAAAATCACATTCAATAAATGTGACAACTTATTTATAATACCATCTCATTAGTGTGTGTGTGTGTGTGTGTGTGTATGTATTTGAGAGACTATACAGCATGATCCAATACGTAGTACTTATGATAGATCAATTAGCTTTAATATATATATATATATATATATATATCTTCCTTTTAGTGATCCCTTTGGGAGTCACAGATTAATTCTCTAATATCTTCATCAACACAGTTGAGAAGGAAAATTTAAATAAATAAAAAAAAAAAAACCAGAGACAAGATGATTTGAAATTTTTGAATCCCATTATTTGAGAAATTATATATATATATATATATATATCATCGATATAATATTCATATCACCTTGGGGTAATGAGAAGAACCTACACAAGAAGAGTCTTTCCACTCCCCAGAATGTGCCTTAAGCATCTCCCTTGCTCTTTCCTTCAGATACGCAGCACACTCCACCTGCATCAACACGTTCAGCCTTGAAACCGCCCCAAACTCCAGCATTTCCCTCAGCACCTGCTTGGTTCCCGAGAATCTGCATATCATCGAGAATATCATCACCGCCTATCGTCCACCGCTGGCGACACCCTCAAGATCCGCCTCGACACGACGGCGATGCTCGCCTTGTGGCTCAGGAACTGAGCCCTCCCGTCTGCACAAGAACACAAATGGAACAAAATCCCCAAAACCAGCTCCGTCGTTTTCCTCTCCGTCAATCTCATCTCGAGCTCTACCAGCTCGAATACGGCGCCGTATTCGACCATCATCAGCCGGTTCCTCCCGACCGGACACGCCTCGAGCAGTATCTGCAGCGCTGCGTTTAGTCCCTGGTGTGTGACCACGTTCTTATCACTCCTCCTTAGAACTTCTCCAATCATGTTTTGAAGAATTCGGGTTTTAGCCTTGAGAGGTCGCTAGGGTTAGGCGCTTTCTCGATTATCGATTTCAGGACTAAAATCGCGTGCGTTGTAATATGATTCTCCAAGTTGCAACTCAAAACCCACGTTAGAGAATCCATAACTTGTTCATCCTCGATCAGATTCTTCTCGCTTGATCCCGAAGAAGAAATATAATTATTACTATTACTATTACTATTGTTGATCCGAACTAAATAGTGAAGTATGCTCAAAGCCTGTTCAAGTCCTTGATCTGTTTGGTTCCTGGAAAACAACAAGTAGATATGAACGAGAAAATGGCCTTGGAAACTCCGGCTTCGATCATATACTTCCGGTTTCTCTCGTTCTCCGCCGCAAGAATTTCCAACTGTTTGATGGATTTTAGCTGAAGCTGAGGTTGCCCCTGCAGGTCCTTGAGAAGCTTAAGGATTTGAGCTTTGTCCAACGGCGGTTTCGGGGTAGGGATGCGATCAAAACCATGTGACGAATGCTCGGTGCACCACGCCTGGATCAGGCGGGCGGAGAGTGTGGTTCGGAGTCAGGTCGGACGACGGCGGCAGGGGCTGTTTGGTGACGGGGCAAGTGGTGTTCTTCGTCGTGAATAGCCAGTGCTCGATGCTTTCTCTGTCGTAGGTGATTCCGGTTATGGCGGTTACCGGGTCTTTCATGATCTGGAGGGAAATTGGGCAGATGAAATAGTGAGGAATTTCAATTTCTTCCATGAAAACAAGATCAAGAAAAATATAAAAAGGATTTGTTGAAGACGTTTTGGAGTAGTTGTCAATGATGAAACAAAGTAGTGTATATGGAAGGAATGGGAAAGAAGACTTATTTGTCAGTTGCATACAAGGTAAGAGATTTCGGCTGACCAATGGGCAATGGCTAATTATATACGTTTGACTAATAGGAAAAAAAAAAAAAAAAAAAAGGTCATAGAAAAAGACTCGTGCAAATTAGTTTTGAGATTTTTTGTTTTGGAGAAAGGTATCTCTTTTGGCATATATTATACGATTCTGAACCTTTACCTACTCAATAATATTATTTGTATATATATTAAAACATCGTTATTTGTAAGGTATAAAAAATAATTCATTAGTATTGTATAGTTTTAAACTTTCATATTTTCGTGATATTGAATAACAATTATATACGTATTTATATAAATAAAGTCTCATATTCGATATTCGATGTTTGTATGGTTTGATATATATAATATCAAGACTAATATCTTATTATAGTAATTTATTAATATATAATATTTTATGTTGATACTTATTACTTTCAGTAAAAGTTACAAAACATAACATGTTATAGGTAAAGTTATATAACATTATATACATAAATAAACTAGTCATTACTAGAGTCTGAAAAAAAAATCTATATATATTAGATTTGTATTACTGTCCGATATAAAACTCATTATATATATATATATAATTTATATATAACGTGATTGAAAACAAGCAGTACAGATCTTCTGCCATGGAAGTATTACTGTCAACGGCAGAGCTGGTTAGGGGTGAGTGGGGGCTAAGCCCCTACTGAATTTTTTTTTTTGTTCCAAATTTACCCCAAAAATTTCATAGTTTTTACAATTTGTCCCACTAAAAATAAAAAATTCTCATATAGTTTATATTTTACCCCATTAAAATAAAATAATTATCACATAATCTCTACTAAATTAATTCTATGTTTACAATTTTACTGCTTTTCTCCATTAAAATTAAAAATTCTCATATAAACCCACTAAAATTAAAAATTTTCATATAGCCCCTAATAAAATTTATTTTATCTTAAAAAAAAAATTTAGTATATTGGAATATATTTCAGGCTCCACCCTGAGTACTGTAATATAATAAGTTAAATGTTTGGTCATAGTTGTGTTGGTGGTCGTTTTGTGGTCTGTGGTTGGACAAATTATGCTGGGAAACCTTCCCAAGGGCATATTTTGCAAATGTCAGTTCGGTTGGTCAAAAAGGAGGAAAGTCATGGCCTACTATATATAACGAACATTAGAACAACACGGTTATGCATGGCCCTATATAGGATTAAACCAACACGGGAATAGTTTAATTAGATCAGCCAAATCAATATTGGAATCTCTCTTGTTCAAGTCTTTTTATTGGTTGGTCAAATTTACATAATAAAAAAATTTATATAAATGTCTACACAGGACCATATATATATATATATATGTGTGTGTGTGTGTGTGTGTGTGTGTGTGTGTGTGTGTGAGAGAGAGAGAGAGAGAAAGGAAATTTCTAAGTAGTTTCGTGATATATAAGCAAAAATGTTGTTAGAGTGGGGACTCTGATAAAAGGCCAGGTATTACTCCCCCCCCCCCCCCCCCCCCCCCCCCTTTTTTTTTTTTTTGGTGTAAAGATAAGGACTTTAGGAAGATCCAATATGTAAAGTATCAATAAATTTGAACCGCCACATATATAGACTTTTTTTTTTCCTAAATGGAAAATAATGTGTATACTAGCTGGTCAGTTCAGTTATATTAGTAAAGTAAACGAAAAACACAAAAGCAAGAGAGTACCGAAATTGCTCCGTTGAAAGCTGCCATTTATGGAAAAGAAAAAAAAATGTGAGATTTTAGTACCAGTGTGAAACATGTCTACATTATGTAATGTTGATATTGAGTTTACTGCATCATTCCTTTCTTCAAATGTATAATTACACATATATGTATTTATAACTTACACTTATTTAAAGAGAAATGAAAACGCCATTAAGTTTCAAACTTGAGAATTCTTATCCAAACCCCTCCTTGTTTCTTCGTGAGCTAGCCCTAGTGGGGTAACTGCATCATTCTTTTATTGCATGTTATGTGCACTGATTAATTTTCCCTCTCACTTTGTTTGGTAAGGATAGGAAAATAAAGTAGGAAGAAATGAAAGGCAAAAACTCAAATGAGGAAAATTAAAAGGAAGATAGTTTTTCATTCATAAAGGTAAAACAGTTGTTTCATACGTATAATATATATATATATATATATATATATGGATCTTGCGTAATATTTTATCCGTTCATATCTGTTTAAAGTTGGATTTCATGAATTTTCACTTCTTTTTTTTCCTAATTTATCTTATACCAAACAATCTAATGTAAATTTAAAAAAAAAAACAAAAAAAAAAACAAAAAAAACAAAAAAAAAAAACAAAAAAAAAAAACAATCTAGTGTTCTTTTACTCTATCGCCAAAATTCATATTCCTCCAATTTCTGTCCTCACATTTTAAATTTCTACTCTACCGAACATAGTGTTTGGCCACAAAACATACATCACACGAACGGAAAAGTACCTTTTCCTAGTGACCATATGGGTCAGGGAAAAAAAAAAATAGATGGCCAATTTCTCAAGACTGATTTGCAATGGTTTAAAAGATCAACCAAGAATTATTCACCAAAAAAAAAAAAACCAAGAATTAGGGTATGTTTGTTCATATGAAGGGATGGGGAGTTAAAAAGGATCGAAAGATTATAAAATGTAAAACATAGAGAGGATTGTAGTAATTCTTCAAGCTGTTTGGTAGAAAAAAAATAGAGTTAAAAAGATAGATAATAGTTATTTGTTCAATTTCTAAATCGTTCATTTTACTATTTGTTAATAAACTTTTCAGAAGGTAAAATTGTCATTTAAAGTTAATCTTGATGGAATTCTTGAATAGGATCAAATTTTGTGTGTACAAAGAGAGACTTTATCCAACCATCTCTTCTCACCAAACCAAATAATGGAATTAACCTGTCCCTCCTTCCAATATACCAAACTCACTCTTATATAAAATGCTATAGGTCACATTTGTTGCACCAAATAATACATGAGATCGGAATTGTAACTACTTATATAATCCTATATTTATATGTATATAATAATCTAATCCCATATTGATGAAAAGAAAAACCCTGAAAAGATATCTATTCCCAAAGTTCCCCCACAATTCTATTTTTTTTTTTTCAACTTATTTAGTTTATATCCAAAATAATTAGACGTTTTTATATTTGTAAAGTTTAACAATTTAGAACTAATTAATCTTTGTTTTTAATTTTGTATTAAAAGTTAATGAACTCCATTGATGTAATAGTCCTCCAACCATAGAATTATATTAAGTATATATGATATAATTAAATTCAAACCAATAAATATTTTATCCAATTGCGTATGGCAAACGCATCCCGACTGAGGAAATAGTTATCAAAACAGACCAGTCAAAATCCGAATAACAATAACCCTAGCTATTGCCCTTGAGTAGTTTCTTAACCAACATAAAAATATAGCTCAGATACAATAAGCTCTATAACTAGAAAAGGTAAAAAGGAGTAAGAAATGTGGAAGGAATAATCAAGAGAAAAGCAAATGCCAAAGTTGGTTCCACATTCTTTAACTATGTTCTAATCCATATAGAGATCCGTTTAAACACTTTTTGACCTCTAAGATAAGTGATACAACATTACATAATTATTCCTTTTACATTTGATTTATCCCGATTAAAAAAAAAAAAAAACTACAAACATATCTTTTGGACTTAAAAATTTTCTTTCAATTTCATCATATATGTCATTTGTCAAATAAAAAAAATAGACAAAGTGATCGAAATACCTTTTTAAGAGTTTATAAAGTCTATTTTATATGCCTATAAACATGAAAATCCTTAAACAAAACATAAAGCCTGGAAAAAAAAGATCTTAAGTTTTATGTAAAATAGTATACAAAAAATTTTTTTCAAGAAATTTTGATGTAATTAAGGGTAAGTTTATCTCTTTTTATTTTCCTTATTTTATCCACACAATGTGGGAGAAGATAAAAGTAAAACAAGTTTTTAAACACAAAAATTATATATATATATATAGTTTTTTTTTTTAAATAAATGATAAATTGAGAAATAATTAAAGTTAGAATTTATGATCATATAATAATAATTATATATACAGCATTGAGTTGGAAAAACGTTTTTAATATAAAGAAGATATGGAAAAAAAAAAAAAACCCAACAATAAAAGGCAATTCTTATCGATTGTTATATATATACACACACACACAAACACACACACACACACACATATATATAAACCTGTTTCTAACTCCAAGAAATATCCCCTTCAAGAAGTAACATTTTTACAAAATTATATTGGATAAAAATAGGCAAAAAGAGAGAGGTACTTCTAGAGCCCTTGTGATTCATTAAAGAGACTGAAACTTTGAAAGTATTAATGACTATTATGGAATAATGGAAATAGACCATGCAAATAACATTTAAAGACGAATATATAGAAAATTCAAACAGACACGTAGGCATGGCAGTCTTCCAATGTCTCTATTATCTCAGTCAAAAAGCATGCAGCCCATGGTCAACTAAACTGACTTTATACGTTAATCTTTTCTCTTTTTGAAACAATACTTTACACGTTAATCTTTAATATATATATATATATATATATATATATATTACATATGTATATATAGTCGAGCAAAAGTTCAACTTAAAAAAAATTAAAAAATAAAGTCATGCAAAAAGTTCCGTTAAAAAAAATAATAATAAAGTCATGCTAAAAGCAGAATTGGCAATTAATTCATCATGAGTTTTTCATCACATAAATATTGCTCGTTTTTAACCATCTTGATATTAAATTTTAAATAATCGCAATGATAATTGCATGATGTTCACGAGAAAGTAATATGAGAAATGAACCATTAAAAAAATATCAAAACAATGAAAAATGTAAATTTCCTAAAGCAATCACTATTATTGTCTAGGCGATGAGATGTGCACGTGCGAAAAGTATGTTATATGTAATTATCTTTATAGAGAATTTCAATTCATTTATGGTTATTTTAAGTTAGGACATGTTTGATTTTAGAAGATTCGTTAGTTTGAATAATAATATGAAAATACATAAATTTTCATTCATAATGCTTTTACTAACAAATTTCTCTGCTTTTTTTTGCTTTTCTTTTGATTTTCAATGGAAATAAGATGGAAAAGTAAAGACATAAATCAATGTGGGAAAACACAAGAATAGAAGGACGACATTCATCAAAAGAAGGCATAAGGGTGAAGAATGACAATCGTCAAAAAGATGCATGGGCACAGGGATGATAATCATCAAGATCGTACAGAAAGAATGGTAATCATCAAGAGAGAGTGCAAAAGCATATGGAGGATCCAGGACTCGTTTAAGAAAGAAAGCAAATATATTAGTTATGTATAGGATCAATTATCAAGGACTCGTTTAAAAATAATCACTTTGATACTATAAAGAAATTAAAAAATGAAGAGAACACAAAGTTATTTAACATAGGCATGCTTACACACACAGACTAGAAAAGATAGAAAGATGACAATTCATCAAATATATTTATAATTGCTATCCAACTTAACAAATCTCCTAAAATCAATAAAACATCCTAACTTAATAAATATAAAAAAAATTCAAATTCCTAATAAGATAATTACATAAAAAAAATACCTTTCTCTAATATACAACACTAGGTAATAAAAAATTACTAAATAAAGGTTCCTCTTGGTCATTTACTAATGAACACCAGAAAATCTCTCTCTCTCTTTTAAAGGGTAGAGCACAAGAAAATCTCAAACTTAAAAATATTTTTTCTTTTAAAGAAAGTTAGGTCATGCACAAAACAAAGGCAAATTATCTATAAGCAAAAACCCAAAAATGATACTTATCATCTTTGGCTGTTAAAGTAGAAGAAAATTTTATGTGGTTATTGCACGTAAACTGAGTCAAACCATTTGATTAGCAACATTGACTACAGGTACCTTTCTCTAGTCTTCTTTGCTAATTTCGGCAAAGCCAAATCAAACCATTGACCTCTACCCGTCTTTATATACAATAATTGCGTCTATAATAAATGTGTTTACATAGATACACACCCACATATATGAATGTAATGCATACAAAATGTGTGTTTATGATTTAAAATTTTAAATTATATATAAGTTAGGCAGTCGTGTGTATATACACACAGACACATTAAATATAAATATCTACATATTGAGTACAAAAAATATTATAAGTTGTAATTAATATAAGTTTTAATCTATGCGTTTGTCGAATTGTTTTATAAGTAATAATAGTTTTCAATAAGTGAAAAAGATTATACAAAAATATTTAAAAAGAAAAAAGAAAAAGAACTTGCAAACTTAAAAATCTAGAAATAAAAAACCTAAACCGTAAAAGACCTAAAAAAAAATTACGAGTACCGTTTTTGAAAAATTTACAAAGTGTCGTTTTACAACAATAATATCGATGTGAGATTGGGTGTGTGTGTGTGTATATATATATATATATATATAATATATTCTTGATTGCTACATACAAGAAATTATTTGTAGCAGCCCTTATTCCTTTAATCCTTTCAAATCCTTGCGTAATTTAAACGTACGGAAGACTTTATCAGTTCCTTTCATACTCATAACAAAGTTCTGAACATGGAATTAGACAAAATAAAAGTAAAGCGTTTCTTTACTGCCCAACCTATGTATCTCAATTCTGCAATAGAATAATTCCCCCTTTTTTTTTTTTTGGAATAAGATTAATCATATGGGTTTGACCGATCTCTATGCATTAATGTAATAGCCCAAAAGAATAGGTTCTCATTTAAAAAATAAATAAATAAACTCAAAAGAGCAGCTTGTCTATGGTTACAGACATAATCTACCAGTAATTTCGCACTTGACTTGACTGTAAGATGCAGAGTTCGAATTCTCTCATCCCCAAATTCAAGGAAAAACAAAAAACAAAAACGGCTTGTCCTGGTTTTTATTAATGATTCAAATTCTAAGTCATCCAGTTTTTTTTTTTTTTTTCCTCTTTTGTGCATGGCAACATTTATTTACGTTAATGTATCCTTATAGTTTAATCCTTTCTACTTCGGGAAAAAAAAAAAAAAAAAAAAAAATAGTTTAATCATTCCTACATCGTTTGAAGTAAAACCTAGTTAGCTTCTCTGCGCTCAGATAATTGATATCAAAACATATAATAAGCTAAGTGGCATTTTGAAAATTGATCCGGTTACGGAACCTTTGGTATTAACTTTTTTTCTTTTTTTGGTCCGTTTGAGAATCTAATAGAATCACTTATGACTGTGGAATAGTTTTAAAATCTAACACAATCCTCCATTAGGGACTAGTCTATGATCACAAGCTTATAATTCCCTGGGATTATAGGAGATCTAAGGAAGACATCCATGAGCACTATGCCATGCATCATCATTCGTGGTCTTTATATTAACCAATTAGTTTGCAAGTTGAATAACTTCCCTAGGTGCAAACCCACATTTGTCAAGTGTGGGCAGATTTGATTTTTAACCCCAGATGTTTCCAAAAAATTTAATTGTTCTCCCATATCACGAGAAAAATTACAATTATACTCCCCATTTCAATAATTGAAATATATCGTTGTGTCTTTATTTTACGAGAAAAATTACAATTGTGCCACATACAACAATTTTTATATATAATTATGTCTTTATTAACAAACTATCATCTTTATAATGTTTCTGAAAAAAAAAATTCTGGCTCCACCACATAGAAACAGTAATTTTAACCAAGTTATGCAGTATTTATAAGAAATAAATCAACTAAAAATAAAAAATTTAAAGAAGGGAGGAAGTAGAAAAAAGAATGCCTGTTTTGAGTCAGACGTATTGATCACGTATTTCCAAAAAATGTGTTTTCCACAAAATTGTAACACATTTTTTCTTCATAAGTTGTAATTTAAATACTGACATTAATTCAATTACTAGCTTCTAATAATTAAATAGCTAAACTTGTAACATGACCCTCCCTCTCTCTCTCTCTCTCTCTCTCTCTCTCTCTTCTTTAGTTTTTCTAAAAAACGATACTTGGCTAGATTTCTTCTAATCTAGTTTTTGGGCAAGTTATAAGAAAAATTGTAATATGAAGATCGGTAATAACATGACAGTATTGAAATGTAAAAAAGTGACTTCACTATTTAAGTTTATTAGTGAAACTGATTGTCTGTTAGTATTGTAACTTTTTTCTTTTATAAAACTATGTGTGGATTAATAATTGTAATATTACCTTTCTTGCTTTGAAATTTGTTTTCTCAAAAGAAGAAAAAAAAAAAAAAAAAAAAAAAAGAAAGTAACTCCACAACTATTACCATAATTAACTTAACACAAATTGAGAAAATATGACTATATGAGAGCACTATGGGTTACATGTGAAAGAACGTTTCTGGTGACTTGTGACTTAAAAATTGGAATTTGCCAATTTTTAACATTTAAATCAACTAGTCATGAAGAGGATTATTATATTAGAGAACTGAACAATTTTAGCTATTGCAGTTAATTAATAAGAATTAACTTATCCACTTGCTCTAAATTGAACCTTAATAATTTTCCCTTAATCATATATTTTGCTCGTCCAACTACTACTCCAAGTCTAATATTTTTGAATTCAAACAATGACTATGTTTGATAGAGCTTTTCTAAAGCTGTTTTTGGCTGATCGTATTCAAAAACTATCATTAAAATATTTAAATGATCTGTTAAAAGAACTTTGATTTTCATAAGAACTTTCAGTTAAAGCCACAATATTATGACTTCTTAAAAAGTTTTTTTGAGTTGAATTTGAAACTTATAACAGAGTTTCTAAAACTTTTATTGCTTGTAGAAGATTTAAAAATTATTTTCACTTTTATGAAAATATATTTTCAAATTCTACTTATTGAAAAATCATAACTTTTACCTCACTTTTATGAACTAAAATCAGCAAAAGCAAAAGTTCTAACGAACTGTCTCAATGTGATGATTTGTTTGAAAAGTATTTCTAAGTACCCATTGGCAAGAAGGAATTAAGGACACACGCCACCAACAAGGAGTGTCATGTAAAACTTGGTGTGGGCAGTCTAAAACGACCATTTTTAAAGTAAAGCAAACGATAATGTTAAAGTAAATAAATTGAAATTAATTCCAACCGTTGAAACTAAGCCATTCATAATGAATGACATTCTCCTTTCTCCTGCGTACTCTCGTGCCTACAAAATAGGGGTGAGTGTGAGGGAAAAATGGACATTTTTTTTTTCCTTGATTTCTTACTGAAATTTTGTTATTTTCATTCCTAGGATTTCCTGAAATGAATTTTGACTTGAGCGTCAGATGTTTCTCCTTGCAAGAACCCTAATTTGTTCAAAGGTGAAAATTCGGAGGAAATTTATAGAGATAAAAAAATCAAGCGAAGTATTTGTGTTTCAATCAAGATCTGCTTATAAAAACTATCTTTTTGTTTTTCGTTTTTTCAATTCTTTTATCATTTTCAAAGGAAAAGGGACATATGGTTTGTTTTGAGTGTGTCTGGTTAAAACAAGGAGGGTAAGTTTAGTTTACTTAATTATTTTTATTATTATTTTTTTATCAAGGGCGAAACAAATGTCAAAGTAAATTATATTAAGTTTCAATATTTTATTAATAAATACGTCATCATTTGTATTTGGAATTGAATATTCCACTAAATGCATAATTGGTCTAAGTAATAGCAGTGTCAAAGCACGCAGATTTCTGGAAAATGACAAATTTATTTGTTTTAAAAAAACGAATATATATCTATATCTATATCTATTTGTTTGTATATATATTCAAAGAATCTACAATGGACCATGAATAGAGTATATTCTTCAAAATTCATGAAAACAATTATTGGTAAAAGCTCTCAAATACATGTGTTGAAATTTCAGAAATCATTTGGTTGACAAAATATTAATTACAGTACTATTATTACATGACCACATTAAACGTGTTTCAAACACCAGACTGATCAGCTGTATATATACATTGAATACTACGACCAGAAGATTAAAACAACAACAGGAGAAAATTAATTTAATGCTTTCGTATAGGCAACTACTTGTTTATTTGTGGAGATTAAATGCTTCTTTCATGGTTTTCTTCCAAACCTTAACAAAGCCTTACACTTTTACCAACTTAATTGCAGGGGAAGAATATTTGACTTAGATAAATCTGATAAGAATATCTTCCTTTTTTTTTTTTTTTTTTTGGATTCATTTGAACTTTACTTCTATTTCTAATAAATTATAATAGTTGTACCATCTGTAGATTGTTTTTAGATATTATATAAAAGGTTTTTTACAGTGTTCTCTCTTATATAATTTGCTTCAATTCAAAGTTATGGTCCAATTTAATTATGACTCAAATGGACCGTAAGTTTCACCTATTTTTCATATTAAATTGATGAGCCATCAGTTTAAAAAACGAGATTGATATCTGGTCTTAAAATTGCTTCATTCATGATTCCAAAGATAAATCTACACTTCATGACCCTTGTTTGCTGTATTTAACTCCATGGACCATAACAAACATTTGAAATAAACTATTCAGTCACAATGCCCTAAAATTAGGGGTGGCAATACGGGTCGCGACACGACGATACGATTCGAAAACGACACGAATTTTATGGGTTCAGGTTGGGAAAAATAGGTATCGGGTCAAATTTGGGTCACCCGAAATTGACACGAGAAAAAACGGGTCGTGTTCGGATTGGACCTGTAGAATTCGAACACGACCCGTTTTTTTTTTTTTTTCGTGTCAATTCGGGTCAAATTTCATGTTAATTTCGTGTTGCGAGTCAATTTTGTGTCGCGGTTTTGTGTTCGGGTCGGGGAAGAAAAAAATCGACACGACTCTAACACGACACGAACCCGACACGTGACACGTATTGCCACCCCTACCTAAAATGTAACGCCTGTTCAATACAGATAATGAAATTGTGGGAAAATCTGAGAACAAATTGGGAAATTAAAATAGCTCAACTGAGCTCACCTAATATATATATATATATTTAAACATTGAGATGTATTAATTCTAAACTCATGCAATACAAACACCAATTCTAATATGCATGGCCTCAAATTACATGAAAAGCATGATCTTGATAGATAATCGATTTTATCAGTAAACTTGAATAAAACAATAAAGTCAGAAGAATTACTTCTATATGATTTAGCTGTGAATATTTTTTTCAGTTAGGAGAGTTATTTTAAAGTAATATAGGTCTAAAGTATTGGGGTCTAAAGCATTATTTGCTTGATGACCAATAGTCTCTAGAACTAATGTTATTGGTGTGGAAGACTAATATATGAGCAATGTCACACATCGTAAGAAATTTTTTGATGAATTTCACAACTGCACACTAAAAATTCGGTAAGTTTTGTCCTTTTTTTTTTTTTTTTTTTTATCCTTAGAAAGTTATATTTACTTTTATGACAAGTCATGAAACTATTTCCCCAATCATTTTTCTTATGATATATATGGGAATGAGAAATTCAAGCTTTTTAACTTATAGTGGAGTTAGACGTTAAATTATCGATAAATAAGGGAATTTTCTTTTGAGAGAAAGAGGAAAATAGAATTTTCTTTTTGAAAAAATTTATGGGAAATAGCATATAAAAATATTTGAGGCAAATAACATAGTCACGATAAATAATGTATTTACGAAGCATATTCGCGACAAAATTATCTTACAAATGTTATTTTAAATAAATAAATTTGATATTTATAATAAATAATTTACTTATGAAATATATTTATGATAAAATTATTTTAAAAATTTTTATGAATAAAAAAATTATCATAAAGTTATTATTTATCTCAAATATTTTTAATCTATGCAATTTACTTAAATATTTTTAAAATATACGCATTTGCTTTAATTTTTTCTTATGAAATGATAAAAACCAGTTCATTGGGTCTTTTCGGATTGTGGCTAGAATGGGCCTTTGCTGTTCAAAAGTTCATAAAAAACTTAACTTGGGCTTTAGACCCAGTTCAATTTAAATATTAAAAAAAAAAAAAAAAAAAACCTCGAGAACTGGACCTCTCAGAGAGAGGGAGAGAGCGACAGCGAAGCCGAGCTTTACCCAGTTGAGAAATCGACCATTTTAATCAGAACAACAAATTATTATCATCAGAGACCTAGTGGCTTGAGTTTTCAGCTCTTCATTTTCATTTTTCCAATTGGGTATTGTTTCTTCTTCTTTTTATCATTATTTCTTTAATTTTTTTTCTTTTTTTTTTCTTATATTGGTTAGCTGCTAAATATTTATCCTTTTGCTATTTTCTGTGTCTTAAATCAACCTCTTTTTCTTTTTTTAATTCTTTTCCATTTTTCTTTTTGTTTAAATTCTGGGTTGTTCTCAATGGAACATACATTACTTTCCCACAACAGAAATTTTTAGATTTCTTTAAGTTTTTGAAAACAAAATATGATCTGTTTTGGATCACTTCTCTTGTCTATTGTACTGGGTACGGTGAAAATCGGTGAATGTGCGCCTCCTTGTGATTTAATCCGTTTATTCTTTGGTTTATTTTAATGCATTCCAAGTGTTTGTTTTTATGCCTAAGAGAGTTCCATTTCCCAACTTATATTGGGTTTGCAAGAAAATTGTGTTTAGTGGACAACCATGAGGTTAGCATTGGTTTTTTAAGTCCTCATATGGTGAACTTTGCATTGATAAGGTGGAAATTTGATTGTTTTTCTCTTGTTTTAAATGATGAAGTTTTAGTTTTATCGTTTATTAGTAAATACATTGCCTCATGCTATCATTGTGCCAGTTAGAAACTCGTTTATGATTTTTTTTTTTTTTTTTTCCGCTTTTGAATTCTTTTGTACCTGCAGATACCATGTTGCATAAAAGGCATATGCAGTGCTAATCGTGTCTATGGAATCTATTGTAAGTTTCCTAAAAACTTACTTTATAGATGATGTGTGTGAAATCTTACCAATGTTGTCAGTTCTTTCCACTTTTTCTCGTTTCACGTTTGATCTATACTAGGTTCGGTAAAATTTGCATTGATTAAGGAGTTTGTAAGAAAACTCTCGATCCAAATTGTGTTTGTTTTTTTGCTAGTTCTTTTACTCGCTTGTTGAATGGCTAGAATGGAGATTAGTCTTAATTGTTTTATTCCCCTGATTTCTTCTCTTTCAGGGTTCTGAAACAAGGACTTCTTGCAGGTTTGGTGACCGTTCAACGAGTGATGTTGTTGTGAGGCTACGAACGCACGACGGCCGAGATGAATGGTTATACTGTCACTCCCATATTCTCATTGAAAAGTGCAAGTATTTTGCTGACCGTCTCTCAGAGAATTGGCCAACATGTCAGATTATTGACTCGCGGAACTGCGTTGAGGTTTACTGCCAAGAATCGGATTTCGACTACCATGTTACTGTTCTTCGCCTTTCTATGTTACCATTGATGGCTCTGTTGAGGACCTGTGGCATGGTGTTAAAAATGCTCTCGGCATACTTCGGGTGGCTTTCGAACTTGGATGCCCGAAAATTGTTACTGCTTGTGTGAACTACTTGGAAGCAGTTCCATGGGAAGAGGCTGAGGAGGAGGAAATTCTTAAAACCATTCCAAACATGGGTTCTCCGGTGGAACTGATTCTTGCTCGTCTCCAACCAGTCAATCCAGAAGCCATCAGGAGAATATTTCTCTCGTCGATCCAATTTGCCATGTCATCACCTCCTACGTCCATGAATGATATCAAGTCTTCTGCTCAAGAACAGCTCGAGTACATGATAACTGAAGATGATGATTCCCCTTTGTTAATAGCCGACGATGAGATAAAATCCGGGGTGAAAGAATGCGTGAACCACCTGTTCTCTAGATTTAACAGCCTAATAGAAGCTACGTTATGTGAGCCTATGGAATCATCTTCTGAGGTAGGGAAAATGCAATTGTTTCAATCCCTTCTATCGGACTTGTCGTGGGGTTGTCAGATACTGAACAAGTTGGAAATTATGCGGGATTTTGTCCATAATTGGATGGATGCATCGGATAAGATAGTTAAGGTCGTAGATCAAGCTAATCCAACGGCTGAAATTATTGAGATAAAGTCGAAGGTCATTGAGGTCGCTGCAAAAGTCCTGGAGGCAATAGGGTATGGCACGGTCATTTTGCCAACAACGAAACGAATTCATGTGGTGAAGGTGTGGCTGCCTTTTGTGAGGGTCACAAAGCCCCTGATTGATTCTCTCTCAAACCGTGATGGTAATGATGACGAGGACGAAACTCTCACCCTCAAAATCGATAGCGAGATTTGGCAATCGTTGGAATCCACATTCGTTTCGATAATTCTAGCTTTGCCATCCGGCGAGCAAGCAGAGATTTTGACGGAATGGTTGGCTAATGAGCAAGTTCAATATCCAGACCTGACTGAGGCATTTGAGGTCTGGTGTTACCGATCAAAGGTTGCCAAGCGAAGACTATCATCACTAGGAGTAGATAGCGAAACCGCCAATACAATTTGAACTCTTCACTTAAACCCCCTTCCCCTCCTCTTTTGTTAGGATACCAAGCCCGGATTACCTTTGCTTTTCAAGGACTTTGTGAAAGTTTCAAGGCACCTTTTTTTAAAGATCAGGAAAGTAATTGAGCAAAAAAGTTTCCATGTTTTATTGTCCTAGATACTCTGTATAGATCAGCCACCGTATTTTGAACTTTAATTGTAAATTCTGATTCTGGTGCCATAATTTCTTACCATATATATATATATATATATATATATATATAGAACTTAAGGGACATGTGATTTGAACTAAAGACCTTAGTAATGAAGTGGGGGTGTCAAACTACAAGCCTACAAAATTTTGAAGGTGCTTTGTTGTGAAGGTACTGAATTCAAAGTCAATAATAATGAAATAATAGAGCTCAAAGTCTTTGATTTCATTATTTATATATTTATTCATTAGGAAATAGAAGTTAAAATAGGGATTACACATGTCATGTGAGAAACTTTTCTTTTTCTTGTAGATTAAAAAATATATATTCAAATTGAAATGTAGGCGTAGAGGATCTTGTTGACTACTTGTATTGATTCTTTTTTGGATATATATATATATATATATATTTTTTTTTTTTTTTTTCTTGAAATAATAATATGTCGCGGGATCCATCATCAGCATACTATAGTGCAACCTATAACCATGAAACAACCGGATTGAGTAATACACCGAATAAGTCCAAATGAAATCATAACCTTATCAATTATATATGTGTGTATATAATATCTTTTTGTAGAGGCTAAATGGGAAGCTTCTCCATGTAAGTCTTATTTTATTATTAGCAAAAGTCCATCTCTTAATCATACCAGTACCTTATCACAAAAGCAATCTTAAGGAAATATATATCAATAAAATAAATGTATTAGAGGAGCCATAGTTATCGTTTAGTCTCAATAATGCTTCTCTTTACAAATATACTAATAGTGTTATGATATGGATTTCTATTTTTTATGATTTGATTTGCATATTTATTTTAAATTGTATATCAATATAATAGATGTATTAGAATATGCGTTTTAAAGTTCCCTTTAAGCATTGTTGTCAAATAAAATGTGTGTTTAAATTGTTTACATTTGAATAGTTATTCTGATTATATTAATAAGAGAGAGAATATATATTATGTGATGTAATTAGTAAAAATAAATATGAAAATGAATAGATAACTAGTATTTTGAGTTGATTTACTGTTCAAATAAAAAAATGCATATTACATTGTATTCAAATACAATATATATTAAATATGTGATCTAAACACATGATTAATTTTTTTATATTCGAAATTTGAGAACTTCTATTCAAACTTATTCTTTTTTTTTTTAACCGTTGAGTTAGCTCAAACATGATGTCTTTGGATATGGATTGTTGACTTTAACAAACTACTTTATCTTGTGAACATTTCTCACTTTCTCCAATATCCCTAGCAAAAGAATCTCAATTTAGGGGGTCCCTGTGAATGCATGGGAAAAATTACTTTTGCGAATATTTTAATTAATGAGATCCCAATTGTGAATGTGATGTGCAACATTCAAGCATGGAGGAACTCATATTTTTAAGCCGAACATTGATAGGCTTTCCTCTTTGAATTCCAACACATAGGCCTACCAACACACCTCACTTTCGTGGAAATATTGTACAATTTCACCTAATTCTTATGGTTTGGTTTATGTTACTTGAATACTACGAATCCAATCGCTTAAACATTCAAACCAAGTGTTATAATGCTCAACACGAGGTAATTAATCAGATATATATATATTTATGGAATATTCGCTGCCGTCTGGCGGTATAACCCGTGTAGGAAATCAACATAACTCGAGAAATAGTGCAATACGATCTCATAGAGAAAGAAAGAAAGAGAGCTAGAGAGAGATAGAGATAACTCTCCCATCCGGTGTTCCTGCACTGTCGTACCTAAGAGTTCTCGTGTGTGTGTGTATATATATATATATACTAGATTTAGATATAATCTTCTTTAGATTGGCACAAAGCTAGTTTCTACGAGAGCAAGATAACTCTTACATGTTTGCCCCAAAGGGAAGGAGTAAAAAATATATAGTTCAAATTTAACTAGGGAATACATCAAGACAGAAACCAGTAGAAAGTGTGTGTGTGTGTGTGTGTGTGTGTTTATATATATTGGCCGTTGCCTTTACCCCATCTTCTCGACCTTTCAAGGCAACCAAATAAGCACATTATGGTTCCTAATTGTTCTCCTTCATTTATGAAATATACAAATCACAAAGTCTACTTTTAACTATATAATGGTATACCCAATTGACCAATTTATGATACCAATCACCATCTATCCATCATCAAAACTTACAAAAATAATATACAATCCTCAACTTCAAGCATATGCTCTCAAATCCTAAGAGCTGAAATTGTTCTATAGCGAATGTATAAACCTATACTACCAAGTAAAATTCTTCCTTTCTTTACACTAACCATGCATTTTTTTTTTTTTTTTTTCCTTTTTTTAAACCCCACTTTTTTTCCCCTAAAAAAAACAATTTTTTGGAGAGACACCCGCACTAAAATGCTAATGAAATGTCACTTCTTCTTCTTCTTCTGCGTCTTCATCATCATCTTCTTCAAACACATTATTCGGAGAATCAGTCGTCACGCTACGTAGTCGGGCAACAACTGCGCGGCGAACCGCTTCGGGTTCTGAATGTTGATGTTCTCAAAAGCAGCAGAAGAGTGAGCAGCCGAAGTGTTTATGGCACCAAAATCATTACCTTCACCAATGTCCAGTCTCCTCCCCAACTGAATACCTTGGTTAGGGACAAAAGTCTGGTGGGCCCCAGATAAAGTGAGGTTTTCACAGTGTGGAAGGCCAAGTGTTAGGGACACCTGATTTCCTGAAAACCTTGGTGTGAACTGCTCTGCATCAAATCTGCCAATTTCCCCAATTGGGTATTGCCCAAAACCTGCAATGAAGTTGGTTTGGCCTCCCATAAAGGAGTACCCATCTCTGCTCTGCCTTTCATCCCCAAACTTGATAGAAGAAATGTGGTCATTGTTTCCCACTTTCCCTGGCTTCACGTCCATGTTTATAGACGGCACACTGTGTGGAGACTGCATCATGTCATTGCTCCTAGGCTTCTTCGGGCTGCCCTGCGTTATGCCGTCGAGCTCCGACGACCCGATGAGGAGAATCCGCAGTGGTTCCTCTGCGGCGGAGGTGGAGGATTGCCTCCCGTGGGGGACGTCGAAGGCGTCGACATTGAGATCGCCGAAGGGACAAATTGCGCCGTCGAATTCTCTTGCTTCGAGTTGTAACTGACCGTTTGGTTATCGGTGGTGGCGGCAGGGCTTTTCTCCTTCAGTGCGGCAGATTTCGAGTCGGAATCCTCGTTGCTCTTGCTCATTTTGTCGGCGGATCCGTTCTGCTCTTGCTCCTTGACCTCCTCCAAGTACATCTCCTCCACCATTGGCTTCCAGAGGCGAACTCGGGCATTTATGAACCAATTTGAAACCTGTTCCTCCAAAACACCAAAATTAGTAAAAGAAGAAGATGAGAAAATAACTTCGCTTCGCTCAAAAGTATAGAGTTTGAATCCCGCAGCTTCAAATTAAAAAATAAATAAATTGCAGTGATTTTTTTGCAAAGAAGTTTACCTGACTTCTTGTAAGCCCTGTTTGTTTTGCAAGCATGTGTTTATCTGAATCCTTGGGATACCTGAGACAAGTGAAAAAATATATATATTAATTCTGTTTGGCTCTGTATCATACTTATTTTTCTATTACTGATTAGAGCGTCGGAGTGGTTTCTTACGGGTGAAGAAAGTGCTCGAAAAGCCAAGCGCGGAGGACGGAGACGGATCGCTCGGGCAATCCTCTTTGAGGTCTCCAAGCGTTTTGCTGGATCATTCCCAATTGTTGGAGAGCCCGCTGCTGCCGGAGATGGTGGTCGACGT